>JAJJWW010000596.1:0-473781 GCA_023531295.1 Papaver armeniacum
TAGTTTTTCTGATAACTTGATAAGTTCTTCATGTGAAAGAAATAATCACCCTGCGATCTTCCTTGGAAATAAACTTATCAAAGCACTTCGCAAGGGGATAAAGAAGACTGGTAAGTTTATGAGATCAAAAAGGGAAATTGCAAACTCTTGCAATTACAAGAGAAAGAAAGAAAAAAAGGAAACACAGTCCATTGTGTTTATAAGCCATCCTAAGGATGTCTTTGTTAACTATGGTGAGAATAATTCTCACCTCAACACACACTGATTGTGTTGAATTATGCATCCTCAATTGTTGCCCAAAATTCTGATTGTGAGGAAGCATAAATCTGGGCAAGTTGTTCATGTCTGTTTCTTTAGTGAAAAATAATAGATATCTTTTATTTTTGGGAAAAATACTTTCGATTTACATAAACCAAATTATTCCTTGATTTTCTCCCATCCTATATACCTTCTTCCTGTCCGAAAGAAGACTATCTTATTTCAATGGAGAAATCGGTAAAAGAAGGGTCATCTCTTGATGATTTAGCACTATGCGCATCTGTTATGATTGAAACTCATGATTTCTTTGTTCATGATAACTCTCAACATTCTCTAAGAAAACAGATTTTTACTGTTAAAGGTTGCATTAGATATCATGAGCTAATGATAAAGGATTCAAAAGAAGTACTCGCTAATCTTCATTCTCAACTGTTTGAGATGAACAAATCATCTACTGAAAAGGGAAGTGCTCAGAAGAATTTGAATCCATTTTTTGAAAGAAATCTTCGCAAGAACTGAGAAGGAGAAAATAGACATCAGTTTTTGATTGCTTTCAACAATTGTATTAAGTCTATTATGAATAAAATTATTTGATTTATAATTTTTCTTGTGATAGTTTTTGGTTTACATAGCCTATTCTTGAATGCTTTATCTTATTGCTATGTATGTTTATGGGATGTTTGATTTCGGTTTCATGACCTTAATATTCGATCTCATATGTTGTGAACCCTTATGGTTTGGGTGACTTTTTGGTTTAGCAGGATTAAGTTCTAGCCCATGTTGGTAGGCTTTATCAAAGGATCATGAGGGGTTATGATTGAAACAATATGTGAAAGAGTCACAATATGTTGAATCGTTTGGTTTAGCATAAAAGCATATGTGTTTCGGGGTTTTCAATTTTTGCTTGCAATAGTTAAAAACCGGTTTTCAACCTTTCTCTGGTAAAGGTTGGTTATTGTTATTCTTTTGTTTTGCATAAGGATGACAACATAATGATATTTCGATTCAACTCTCCCTGGAAGAATATGCAAACATATTGGAGAAGAGGATGCAAAATTTGAGGTAACGACTTTTTTAGTGAATCGTTTTCCTGTTTAAGAAAAGCCCGAGTTTATTGTGTATATTTATTGCTTTTGCTTAACAAAATTTCGGTACAATTGATGCTTTATTCCTTTATTTGTGTATGGATATGTGTGTGATTCAATTGTTTCCGGTTAAGAAAAACTATTGTTATCTTGCTTTATTGTTTGGTATCAATCGTTTAGGCTTACAAAATTTCGGTGCAATTGCGGTGCTTTAATGTCTATGTTGTTTCAATTGCTTCCGGTTGAGGTGAATAATTATGCAAGTTGATTTATTTGGTTTGTATGAATTGTTTATGGCTTAACGAAAGAAAAGGTTTTTGGGATGAATTGTTTAGTCCAATTCGATTCCGAATAAGAGAAACTAAGTTAATTCTGATATTAGTTAGACTTATCAAAGTGAAGGTTTCGGTTATTCAAGTCTAATTGAATGCCTTAACAAGAAATGCTAGTTAACTAACCTAGTACTTGTCTTGTTTAAAAGTGAAACATCTAAGCTATATGGATAATTAAAACCTGATGAAAAAAATAGAGTTATCTTTATTTTGGTCTTATCGAACAAGCGATTGTATTTGTACAATCGATTTAGCAAAGGAACTAACGTGCTTAGTCGATTTTTGGTTTGCTAAACTATTAGGGAAAATTGCTTCGGGAAATTGTTTCCTTGGTAACATATCAAAACAAAATTACTTTTTAGTTTCGGTTTTGATATTGGTTATCAAAAATGGTGTGTGGAACCCTCGTGCTTAACTCTATAGGTTGCAAGTCTTGTGAGATTTGTAAGATCCTTTCGGTTTGTCCTTTATTTGCTCGTATCTTTGTCATTTTGTGACAAAAAGGGAGAGAAATATATGGAGTAAACAAGTGATACTGGTATTGATTTATATTGATTGGTATCACTAAGGGAAAGGACATTGGTGCTTAAACGTTTATCTAACGAAAGAGTAAAGCATAAACTAAGGGGGAGTAGCATATCATATGATACTTGTAGTTATATGGACTACAAAGGAATAACAAAAACGTGCGGATTGATAAAATCTACCTATCTTACCTTTAGGGGGAGTATTAGCTTTGTTATTATAATGTCAACAACGGTATTTATGGATTGAGTGTATACAGGTTATTGTGTTGTTGAATTCGGGAATCAAGCGTATGTGTAATGAATTCTTGTAATTTATTTATCCATATGATGTAAGAGTTTTGTCACTAAAATTGACAAAGGGGGAGATTGTTAGAGCATAGCTCGGTTGAACCCACCAAGAGTTGGTATGTCAAGTTTGGTTGTCATATTTTAGTGAATCAAAACTCATTTAAAGAGTCACTTGATTATGTACTAGAGTCAACTTCGTATAGGTTAGATTGAAAGTATTAGGATATGAGACATTACAAGTATTACGAAGACTTGAAGAAGTGAAGAAGTAAGGAGCTACAACGACAACATCATCCTTCCACTTGAGGTTAGTGATATTTGACTTGAAATGTTTCATTCCCTAACTATCTTTCAAGTCGTGCATATTGAAAACATAACTGCGAAGCATGAATGATTATACTCTAGTTAGACGTAGTATTAAGGAATATAATACGAGGTTTATTGATTAACCATTAAACTTTGTATATAACTGTTGATGGTGGTTTTTAGCTTAGGGTTAAATTCGTAAAACTATGCATCTGACATGACGTCACTATGACCACTAGCACACTTATTGAATCAAACAGCGTGCCTACGTAAGAATTACCAGGGTACCCTTTTTTTTATACGTGTGTCATGTTCCGCGGCAGTATTAACTGACATCACCTTTGTATATGCCAAACCCTAATTCTCTCACCGTGCCAATGGCAAACCATGCCAGCCACGTCTCTGCGCCAAGGCATGCCAATCATGCCAGGCGCACCACCGTGCCAATGGCAAACCATGCCAGCCACGCTCCGCGCCAAGGCATGCCAACCGCATACGTGCCAATGGCAAACCATGCCAGCCACGTCTCCGCGCCCAAGGCATGCCAACCATGCCAGACACACCACCGTGCCAATGGCAAACCATGCCAGCCACATCTCCGCGCCAAGGCATGCCAACCATGCCAGCCGCATCACCGTGCCAATGGCAAACCATGCCAGCCACGTCTCTGCGCCAAGGCATGCCAACCATGCCAGCCTCACCTCTGTGCCAATGGCAAACCGTGCCAGCCACGTCTCTGTGCCAAAGAATGCCAACCATGCCAGCTGCACCACCGTGCCAATGGCAAACCATGCCAGCCACGTCTCTGCGCCAAGGCATGCCAACCATGCCAGCCACGTCTCTGCGCCAAGGCGCGCCAACCATGCCAGCCGCACCACCGTGCCAATGGAAAACCATGCCAGCCACGTCTCCGCGCCAAGGCATGCCAACCATGCCAATCGCACCACCGTGCCAATGGCAAACCATGCCGGCCACTTCTCCACGCCAAAACAAAGAGTTGCAATAATCAACGGCTACCCTTCTCTTTGAGATGCAGATCTCGACCATCCAAGTTCGCCACCTAACGCATGGCAACTTGCGGCCCAAAGCCAAACACCACGGTTTGCATTAAACCCTAGTTTTGGCCGCGCCTATACCATGCCAGCCTTTCCTTCACGTCACTGGATGCCAAAACGAAGGGTTGCAACGATCAACGGCCACCTTTCCATCTAAGATGCAGATCTTAACCGTCCAAGGTCACCAGCTAACGCGTGGCAACTTGTGGCCCAACTCCAAGCCTTAATTGTGGTCGCGCCCAAACTACGCCAAGACCCCAGCTTTTGGCCGCGCCTAACTACACAAAAATCCTAGCTTGTCGGCCATACTTTCATGCCGCCAGCTACCAAACGAAGGGTTGCAATAATCAACGACTACCCTTCTCTTTGAGATGCAGATCTCGACCACACAAGTTCACCACCTGACGCATGGAAACTTGCGGCCCAAAGCCAAACATCACGGTTTGCGCCTAAACCCTAATTTTGGCCGCGCCTACTCTATGACCTAGCCATGCTCAACACTGGCTGCTACAAACGAAGGGTTGCAATAATCAACGGTTACCCTTCTCTTTGAGATGCAGATCTCGACCACACAAGTTCGCCACCTGACACATGGCAACTTGCGGCCCAAAGCCAAACATCACGGTTTGCGCCTAAACCCTAATTTTGGTCGCGCCTACTCTATGACCAAGCCATGTTCAACACTAGATGCTACAAACGAAGGGTTGCAATAATCGACGGCTACCCTTCTCTTTGAGATGCAGATCTCGACCATCCAAGTTCGCCACCTAACGCATGGCAACTTGCGGCCCAAAGCCAAAACATCACGGTTTGCACCTAAACCCTAATTTTGGCCGCGCCTACTCTATGGCAAATCCATGCTCAACGCTGGCTGCTAAAACGGAGAGTTGAAATAATCAACGGCCATCCTTCCCTTTGAGATGCAGATCTCGACCGTTCAAGTCCGCCACCTAACTTGCGGCCCAAAGCCAAAACATCACGATTTGCACCCAAACCCTAATTTTGGCCGCGCCTATTCTATGGCAAATCCATACCGACTCTACCATGCCACACGTAACACCATGCTACATGTTTTCCCATGAAAACACTCGAGACATCTAACACATGTCACAAACTTGGGTATGCTCATAAAGGGTATTGGTTTGGCGGTTTACAGCGTGCGGCGTACACTACGCCCATTACATGAAAGTGTCATAAGAATAAGGCGGTTAGTAAATACAGGGAGTAATGGTGAAAACGCTTTCCTTCATTGTGGAATATCAATTCCAAAGCGTTCGGGTTACCACCTCCTCCCATTTACTCATCCGTTTCTATTTCTTACAAGACCAGAGTACGTTTCACTTGGACTTGTATAAATAGGTCTTACCTATTTCCACCAAAGAACAAGTTTTGGTCAGGAGCATAAAACACTCAGAAATCACTTGCTAGCTTTCCCATCTGTTAGCTTTCACTTTCAGATACAAGTCAAACAACTACTCTTTCAGAATCAACTATTCTGGTCTCAACACTTTATTCGCTTCCCTCCCTAAAACCAACCCTTCTCCTTCACTTTGTGACCGAAGCAAGTCTGGAATGACCATTTCTTGGTTTAGGCCGGATTTGTACAGACTAATCTCTCGAATCTAAAGTACTCCCTTACAGTACATTGTTTAGGGTTTAGACTCAGTTTCTCACCCACTCACGCGAAATTACCGAAATTAGCAAAAACCGTTTTCACCCTCAAACAATAACACATCGACATAATCGTATGAATGCTATTGTGATTATGTATGGGTATGAGGTGAAGATTTCATTCTAGGAAACAATGTTTTACATTCGTTTAAAGGAAGTAAATTCATGATCTTGTTTCGTGAATCGAAAGGGAAATCGTCAGGCTTATTGGTATTGTTATTCATTGCATATCTTTTGAACTACCAATATGTGTGATTAGTATAACCGCTCATGACTTGTTTATGTTCTTGGTAAAACTATTCACAAGGCCTGACTTTTGTATTGGTATGACTTTTATTAGTGAAACCGATCTTAAGTAATCACCTGAGATGGTATGATCGATTTAGTGTTATTGGTATGATCAACTCTAGGCAAAGGGGAACCAATCCTAGTAATAGGTGCAACCGATCACAAGTGGGGAATCGATCCTTGTAAGAGGTGCAACACATTTCTAGATATTGGGAACATATCCTATGAACATGTGCAACACGTTTTTAGACATTTGGAACCGATCCTATGGACATGTGCAACAAATACAAGTTAGATACCATATATATGTGGGAACCGATCCTAGTACCTAGTCAACCGAATTTTTGGAAAGATGGTGTGACTAAATCCAGTACTCACATGGAGGTAGAACCGAAACTTGTTTTGGTAGAACCGTGAAACCCATGATTAGTGATTGAGTGTTCTTTATCAATCACATAGTTCTTGGAAGTCAGATGAACCAATTATAAACTTGTTTGGAAGTGTGGTAAATCAATTCCAAGATGGTAAATATGAAAGATGATTTACTAAGTTAAGATGTCGACATACTTTGAACATGTGCAATAGCGCTTATCTTTTATTGTTCAAAGATATTCCTTAATAGCTAAAGGAAAAAATCCCGGATCGAAAAATAAGTTGAGAATCTTTTAATTAAGATTTTTAATTTTATTTTTGGAAAATGAAAATTAGTAATGTGCATTTACTAGTTGGAGATTTTCTAAGAGATGTTCGGTCAATGTTTGGACAAAGCATTTCCAGGAATTATGGAAACCGAATTTGGAATATATTGCATATCTTGAGAATATTTTCGGTTTTGGAAATTCCTTGGTGTCCAAACTTCCTTGTCTATAAATATCAAAGTTTTCATTTCGAGCAAACTAATCCTCAGAGCCAGCAAAACTACCTAGTTGTGTTGTTACTGGTGGAGCCGCCTATTCGGAGAGGAAAGTAACCTAATTAGGCGAAATCTCTTACGACCGCTCGGTTTAAATACTTCTTTGGGATTGAGAAGCTCTATTAGTACCGTTGGTGGGAAACTAGATAATTGCGGTTTATATTAGTTTTAGATTGATTTGATTGACTAACGGTTGTTGAACTTTGATTGCACCTAGTTTGTTTATGCTTGAGAATCTTCTCTTCTGATATAAGATTCACTCAAACTAGATCGAAGTTTCGACGGGGATCTTTAGACTGTTTGTAGATCTAAAGACGTGTTGTGATAATCCATTGTTAAGACTCCGTTTTGTGCGTGATTGATCACAAGAGATTCAAATTGATTGTGTGCAGGTGTTTATTGAAGATCTAAGAAGATTTGAAGATAGATAAGACTTTGAAAATTTCTGATTTGGGTTCATAATCTTTGGTGTGCACAATACTTGTTTCGGTTAAAGAGTATTCAACTATAATCGGTTTATCCTTGTGGTAGATTGGATTGATTAGTTGAGTGGATCGGCATCAATACAATTCTTTGTGATTCAAAGTATTGATTGAAAAATCTAGACAATTACTTTGGTAGTTGTTATTAGATAGATCTAAGGACCTGACAAAGGACTTTATTGTGATAAACAGAATAGCCTATTGTCGAACTCACATCACTTGGTTGAAAAGAGTTGTTACCAAACAGATTTGTTGTTCCTTTACTGTTTGGAATACGAACCAAAGAAATTGTTCCAAGTACGTGACTTATTACAAGTTGGAGGCGTGGGAATACAGACGGAACTAGGTGAACTATAGGTTTAGTTGCTTGGTCTCAACTATACGAAGTTGGTTTGATTTTGTATAGCGGCTTAATCCCGAGAGTATTCAATTCTGGACAAGGTCCCAGGGTTTTTCTGCATTTGCGGTTTCTTCGTTAACAAAATCTTGCTGTGTCATTTACTTTTATTTTCCGCAATTATAATTGTTGTTATTATAATTTAAAGTAAATTACACAAACGTTAATTCATATTTACTTGATAGTAATCCTATTGTGTTTGGTAAAGTCCGAACCTTTTATCAAGTAAACATACTTCGTTGTTGTATTGTCTCGATCTTGTATCCATAGACGATCACACGAAGTGTGAACCGATTAGTTATATTGTCTCGACTCAGTCCATAGACAATCACTTTCGGAGAAAGGACTTATAGGTGGAAAAGTTTTTGATTAAGGTATATTTGGGTACCCTCGTCTTTTCAGGTTACACGATCATATATTAAGGGGCGGTGAGGAAAAAGGCATGGATGGAACTTTTAACAAAGTTATGATGACATTACAAGTAACTCTCCCTGTTTTTGACTTACCAGCTTTACCAATAAGGACACTGAAAAAGCGAGGGTCTAACAACCTCACCCAATATTTTGTTTAGACAATCTGTATGGACAAATTTGAATATAATTCCAAGAGAATCAACTAGACAGTCAGACTCAATCAATGGAAATATATCTAAGAGTTGTATCTCTGTTTCTCAATGTAATCAGCAAATCAAACAGAAAGAATCCGTGAGCCTGATTATTACGAGAAACAACTTGAACGGTACCAAAGACCATTGTTCAAGTGTCAATCAATTCAATTAACAACCAAAGGTCGGATTTACAATTGACTGAACTTACGCACAACATGTGATATTTCAATTATATAAAAAAAATATAATGCGGAAAACAAATAACCCAGATACCAGAAGTTTTGTTAACGAGGAAACCGCAAATGCAGAAAAACTCCCGGACCTAGTCCAGATTTGAACACCACACTGTATTAAGCCGCTACAGACACTAGCCTACTCCAAGTTAACTTCAGATTGGAATGTAGTTGAGCCCTAACAAATCTCACACTGATCAAGGCACGGTCGCTTTTCTTACGCCTCTGAATCCCAGCAAGACTCTACGCACTTGATTCCCTTAGTTGATCTCACCCACAACTAAGAGTTTCTACGATCCAAGGTCGAAGACTTGATAAACAAATCTGTCTCACACAGAAAAGTCTATTGTATAGATAAATCTTTCTCCCACAGAAATACCTAAGGGTTTTGTTCCATCTTTTGATAAATCAAGGTGAACAGGAACCAATTGATACACCAGACTTATATTCCCGAAGAACGGCCTAGTAATATCAATCACCTCACAATAATCTTAATCGTATGGTAGCGAAACAAGATATTGTGGAATCACAAACGATGAGACGTAGATGTTTGTGACTAATTTTTATCTTGCCTATAAGAGATTAAATCTCGAGTTAATATTAAAGAAGATAGTACTCCATATGATAGAAAACAACAAGATCAGATAACGCAACTACAAAAAATTGTTGGGTCTGGCTTCACAATCCCAATGAAGTCTTTAAGTCGTTAACCTACAGGTTTTGAAAAAAACCTAAGGTTAAAGTAGAATCAACTCTAGTTGCAACTAGTATCACACAGGAGGTGTGGGGATTAGGTTTCCCTGTTGCTACAGTTCTCCTTTATGTAGTCTTCAAATCAGGGTTTGCAATCAATGCTACCTTGGTAACAAAGCATTCAATATTCACCGTTAGATGAAAACCTAATTAGACTCAAGCTAATATCTTTCAACCGCTAGATCGAACTTAGCTTGTTACACACAAACAAAAAGTGACTTCATTTAGATATGGGTAACCGTACCTAAACGTGTACACCTTGTTGGCTCAACAATAGTTAACCGAAGTTAGCCATATGAACACTTTCATATCAACCTTATTCATCTTAACCATAACTAATTCAAATTACTCAAATGAAACTAGTTCTAGAGTTGTTCAATTGTTTATATTCTCATAGATGTATACAAAACACAATTGAAGAAAAATCGATTTTGATTCACTCGAATCAATTCATGAACAAACCGATTTTAGAACATAACCTACTCAAGTATGCAAACCCGTACGCATACCTAAGTGGCCGGACTAAGTTTGGGTTCGCCAGTACGCGAACGTGTACGCATACCACCAGATTAACTCAGTTGAACTCTGGAACTTAGACATACGTCAGTACGCGAACGGGTGCGCATACCTAGTTCCCAGACTTTCATTAACCAACAAGTATACGTACACGGGTATGCATACCATGGTTCCCGGACTTGGAATAACTTGCGGCAGTTAGCATACAAGTACGCATACTGTGCTATATCCAATCAGGGTTAATTTGTTCTAAACTCTCATTTCAATCATTGAAACATTATTAGAACATGGGAATAACTCTCTCACACAAACTATTAGCTTCGAAGCAATTTTCAAGTGATCGAATGATCAATACGTAACATTCTGAGCCTACATCAAATGTCTTTCTCACACAAATCATGTAAGATGTTACCTGGCGATTTTCACATGATCATCTTTTGACTTTCGTCAAGAATATAAGATGAACTTGGTTAAAGCGAAAGCTTACCAACACATATTCCGAGAAATATGTAAGCGATTTAAACTCGGCTCGAAATATCAAATGTGTATAATCAAAGTCTATATAGCTATACGACTTTTGTCTCAAATAGGAGATAGAGTAGATAGAATTTTGAGTGATATATGAGTTCAAGTCTCCACATACCTTTTGTTGGTGAAGTTCCACAAGATTAGTAGTTCTTCGTCTTCAATCATGAACGTTGTGAAAAAGCTCAACTACACTTTCTATCCTAATCCGAAACTTAGCTATAAGTAGACTAGAAATCAAGACTTATAGTTTTGGCAACTAAAATTGACAAACAAGCTTGAGATATCAACACTTGAGAGTTCGACCGAGCAGTGCTCCAACAAGTCATATACCCCATGTGTTTGTTATTGATACGTATTGATCTCTATACCTTGGTAACTATTACTATAAAGGAGGAATTCAGAATAATAATAGACTAGAAACTTAGAAAACGGAACACAAGTAATAATTCGAAGAAAATATCTTCTCTTAGATTATGAACAAGAAAACGATTACAATTCTCTCTTTGTTACGCTCACAATCTTTTCTAAACAGTGGATTAACCTTAAACTGTTTGCTAAGCTTGCACAAGTATTGTTGTAAGCTTTCTCTAGGTTTTCTGTGCCTAGTCTCCATCCTTAGCTATTATCCAAAGCCCTCTATTTATAGTCTTCATCGTACTCAGCCGATCAAGGACTTCTATTAGGAATATATTTCCTAAACTAAGAGTATTTCCTAAAACAAAACTCTTCCCTAACTAGGAATTATGCCTAAACAAGGATTCATGCCTAGAATAGGTTTCTTCCCTCGACTTAGCTTGAGGTTAACTAAGTTCCCTAAAGGAGTACGGATACACCTGTATCATGGGTCCCCCTTTTAAGAACTTGAACTCCTGTGAGAGTTAAAAATGAAGGTTAGGGAACTCGAGAGTCCCCTTTTCCTTGTTAAACCACTTAGCCGTGTTAGGAACTTGACCTTTAAATCCAATTAGAAAAGCTTCTTTCTCTCCTTGTCGTGTTTTAGTCACTCTTCGCTCCAAATATGCAGTCTTCCTTGAGTGGTTCCTCTCTATCAAACCATAAGTCTTCTACTCGTGGTAAGATCATAGTGTCGTCGCCGTCATCATCAAGTAATGGTGGTTCAAACAACTTCAAGTATTCGGCATTTATGACCGAGTACATTCCTAGATAAGGTGGCAGATCTAGACGAAAGGCATTGTCACCAATCTGATCGAGAATACGAAATGGTCCATACCTCAATGGTTTCAACTTCTTACCTTCCCCTTCAATCGTTCCTTACCTAATTTTAACCATACCAAGTCACCAATACCAAAATTACAAGGTACAAGATGCTTGTCATGCTTTGCTTTGTATTTGGCTTGTGACTTCTTTAGTTGTGCTTCAACAACGCATGAATCCGAGATATCTTCTCCAAGAACTTTTGTGCCTTTTTCCGTTCACTTCCTTCCTTTCCCCCATTGAGGTGTCACTAGAAAATACTAGATCGAAAGGACTAGGTGGTAAGTAACCATAGCACGTCTCGAAAGGAGATTTCCCAAAGAATCGTGGAACCGCTCTATTGAAAGCAAACTGTAGATACGGTAAACTCTCATCCCAAGTTTTAGGATGCTTAGAATTATATCCCCTTAACATGTGAACCATAGTCCTATTGACCACTTCTGTTTGTCCGTTTGTTTGTGGATGAAAAGTTGTACTCTTCTTCAACCTAGTGTCCATCATCTTCCATAAAGAATCCCAAAAGTGACTAAGGAATTGACTATCCCTATCAGAAATAATCGAAGTAGGTAAACCAAAATGCTTCCACACGTGCTCAAAGAAGAGCTTTGCTGCACCGGCTCCCGTTACCGTCTTTGTACATGGAATTAATGTAATCATCTTGTTGAATCGGTCAACCACAACGAACAAGTAATCATGACCAGACTTGTTCTTTGGTAACCCACCAAGAAAATCCATAGAAATACTCTCCCAAGGCCTTGATGGTACCGGTAATGGTAGATATAACCCACACGTTTTCGTTGGAAGGTTTAGATGTGCTGCACAACTTACACCCTCTAACTAACTTAGCCACATCATCTTGCATCTTCGGCCAAAAGACATAACGCCGGAGGTTAAGTAGAGTTTTATTCATCCCAAAGTGTCCAAAGAACTCGGGAAGTGTGTGCCTCTCTCAACCAATGTAAACGATCTCCATCTTCCGGTATGCAAAGTAACCGACCTTTGTATAACAATCCATCTCGGAGTTCATACTCGCTTTTCAAACCACTATTTACACCTTCTAACACCTTCTTGAAGTCTTTCTTTGGATGCGTATGATTCCACATACTCTTGAGGGACAATTGGCTGAATTCTCATGGCCACCATTAATGCTCGAAATGGAGGTCGAGATAACATATCTTCCAACTTGTTTGTTACTCCCTTCTTGTACCTAATGAGAATATTGAAAGTCATCAAGTAAGACATCCACTTCATGTGCCGGGCTTGTTGTAGTTTCGTTTGTGCATGAAGATACTCCAACGGTTTGTGATCTGAATGTACCACTACTTCTTTACCTAAGAGATACACTCGCCAATGTTTGATACATTGATATAAAGCATAAAATTCTTTGTCATAAGGTGCGTAGTTCTTAATAGCACCGAGAAAATTCCGAATGGTACTCCACCGGTTTACCATCCCGTAACTACACTCCTCCCAATGCATAGTTAGAAGCGTCGGTCTCAACTTCAAAAGTACGTTGTAGGTTAGGCAATGCCAACACCGGTGCTTCGAAATCTTTCTTTTTAGTAATCGAAAAGCATCTTCATGAGTTTGCTGCCATTCAAACTTTGCCTTAGCTCCCGTCAAACCATGTAATGGTCCTGCAATATTTGAAAAATGCCGGATAAATTTACGCAAGTAGGTGCAATCCCCTAAGAAACTCCTGATTTCAGTTACAGTACTAGGTCTAGGCCACTTAGTGATCACTTCAACCTTCTTGGGATCAATCTTCCGTTGTCCACCACCAACAATAAATCCGAGATACACTAACTCCTCCTTCCTAAACTCACACTTCTTTACGTTCAACTTCAGTTGGCCTTCATGTAATACTTTAAACACCTTCTCAACGTGAACGAGATGCTCTTCCCAAGTTCTACTGTAAATTAGGATATCATCCGAGTAAACAATCACAAAATCTTCTATAAAAGGTCGTAACAAATCATTCATCAAACGCATAAACATCGCTGGAGCATTACACAAACCAAAAGGCATCACCAACCATTCGAACAAGCCTTGTTTGGTTTTGAAAGCAGTTTTCCATGTGTCATCTTCTCGAACTCTCATCCGGTGATATCCGAATTTGAAATCTAACTTTGTAAAGACTCGAGCTTTTTCCAACTGATCCATCATGTCGTCTATCCTAGGTAAAGGGTAACGATTCTTGATTGTGATCTTGTTCAACGCTCTATAATCAATACACATGCGCCAGCCCCCATCTTTCTTTGGAACCAACAACACTGCTGATCCACAAGGTGAAGCACTTGGCACTATCATTCCTAATTCTAGAAGTTCATGGACTTGTTTCTTGATCTCATTAGATTCCTCTATGGTCGTGCGATAAAGACCTACATTAGGAAGAGAACTCTCCCCGGTCAACATGATCTCATGCTCCACACTCCTCTTTGGCGGTAATCCCGTGACATCTGAAAATAAATCCTTGTACTTCAACTTCAACCTTTCTAGGTCATCTTCTTGTTGTGCAGTCAAGGCTGCCAAACAAACTCTACTCGGCTTGATTCTGAAATTCCCAAGTATATTCTTGTACGGTTTGGTTGTAAGTATGCTTCAAGTTGTACCACTTGAACCATCTCTCCTCAAGGTAGCCAACCGGATAAAACTGTTTCCTTATAACTGCCTTGAATCTTTTCCACGACAATACTCTTTTACCCAGGTTTTGTCTTTGATAAGCCTTCCACCAGGTTAGAGCATGCTTTTGTAGCTTCAATGCCGCGAAAGATATCTTTTCCTTTGAACCATATTCAAAGAAATAGAAATACGTCTCTAGACGTTCAATCCAATCATCCAATTTTTCTACATCGACACTCCCATCGTAAAGTGGAATATCAACACGAAAATCAATTTTCAGATTCTTACCATGAGGTTTAGTTGATGTAGGACTTTTAAGAAACTCACTTCTCTTATTTTCTTCATCCTCATCTTCTTCCTCTTCTTCTTCTTCTTCTTCCGACTCGTCTTCTTCCGAATCATCTTTTTCCGAAGCTGCAGTGAAGGTGTAACCTTTTTCTTTGTCTTCTTCTTAGGTGTATGAGAACGAATACATTCACTCAATTCCTGAAGGGTAACTTGAATAGACTTCATGTCTGTTTGCAACGTAGCCACCTTTTCTTCCATAGTTTGTAGTTCGCCTTCCTTAGGATCATCAACTGACTTTGTCATCCTTGATCTCCTTGTTTTCTTAATGTCTTCTTGCTTCTCGAGTACCTCACCAAGCTTTATGTAGAGAGATCTAGTGAAAACCATAAACCACAGGGATTTACCCTAAAAAACTAACCTGCTCGTGATGCCAACTTGATACGTATTGATCTCTATACCTTGGTAACTATTACTATAAATGCGGAATTCAGAATAATAATAGACGAGAAACTTAGAAAACGGAACACAAGTAATAATTCAAAGAAAATATCTTCTCTTAGATTATGAACAAGAAAACGATTCTAATTCTCTCTTTGTTACGCTCACAATCTTCTCTAAACAGTGGATTAACCTTAAACTGTTTGCTAAGATTGCACAAGTATTGTTGTAAGCTTTCTCTAGGTATTCTGTGCCTAGTCTCCATCCTTAGCTATTAGCCAAAGCCCTATATTTATAGTCTTCATCGTACTCAGCCGATCAAGGACTTCTATTAGGAATATATTTCCTAAACTAAGAGTATTGCCTAAAACAAAACTCTTCCCTAACTAGGAATTCTGCCTAAACAAGGATTCATGCCTAGAATAGGTTTCTTCCCTCAACTTAGCTTGAGGTTAACTAAGTTCCCTAAAGGAGTACGGATACACCTGTATCAGTTATCTTTCAAAAATGCAGCATCAAAGTTTAATTTGTGAAATCCATTTTCTGGAAATTGCCAGGGAACCATAATTCTATTTTATCTAGGACTTATCTGCTAATCCTATACTTCATGGAGTTAATATTCCATTAATTTAGCTCCTTAGTCACTTGATATACTAATTGAGATGTTTGAACTATTGCATTATCAAGCACAACTGAACACCTAAGCTTCCGGATCTGCCAAATAGCAAAACTAAAAAACTTTATAAAATTCTCTTGTCCATCTTCTGGCTCATTACTATTTTGAAACCAACTTTTAATCTACTCCTGCATATTAGCATTTAGAATTCTACATGCAATGTTAGTATCAAGTACTGCAAACCACAATCTTTTAGTTACTTCACAATCAATGAAAAGATGATTGATTGTTTCTTCTTCATGTTCACATAAAGGACAGATATTACTCATGGAGTTCACATATCTAGACAATTTTCTTCTCACGGTAACACAATCATTCATATATTTCCAGAGAAGATGTTTTATCTTTTGTGGAATGTCTAGTTTCCACAGAGATTTCTAGGGAAAATTACTAGTTTTACCACCATAAATTTCATGCATAATACATTTGTAGGATGATTTAACACTAAACTGACCATTGTAGGTTGGAGACCATCTTAAAAAATCCTTACCAGAGAGAGGTGTTTTGATATTACAAATATCATTAACAATAGCTGTGTCAAAAAGGTAATATAAAGTAGTTACATTCCACTTACCTATTTCCTGCACAATCAATTAGTTAACAGTTTTCATGTTACTGGAAGCAAAAGAAGCATCAACCAAGGAATTCATATTTGGTAATTCATTTATCTTTCCAAATTTCAATAGATTTACCATCCCCAACTTCCCAACAATAGTGCTTTATTACTAGTTCTAGCTTTATTACCAGTTCTAGACCCTACATATACCTTTCCAAACCCAAGACACATACTCATAGCTGTCTGCATGATGATGATTAGAATTTAAAAAATATTTATGTCTGAGAATTTGCACCCACAAAGCATCAGGCTCATTTAACATCCTCCAAGCTAGCTTAGCCAGAAGGGCAGTGTTGAGATGCTCATTTTTTCTTATGTTTAAACCACCTAGTTCTATAGGTTTAGACACAGTGTCCCAGCTCCTAGGGTAATAACCTATAGCAGAACCTTTTTTATTCTAGAAAAACATCATCTGAATAGTATCTAATCTATTAGTCATTTTTTTAGGCATAGAAAAAACTGAAAGATGGTGGGCATCAAGAGTACCTAGAGTAGATTTAATCAAGACAGTTCTACCTGGTTGGTTAAGGTAATTTACCTTGCCATGTTTCTAATCTACTTTCACAAGAATCCTCAAGATGTTTGAAAGTTGCCATTTTATCCCTCTGAAGCAATAGGTACTTATCAACTAATCCTAAGTTTTTACTTTTAAGAATAGCTAGGATCTGAGACTTTATCCTAGGTTCAATTTTAGGACCGAAAACACTTACTGAACTTCTCTAGCATCAACTCTAAGTTATTAGCACCTTTTACTTAGCCCTGGTAAATACAAGACAATCGTCAGCAAAAAACAAGTGACTCACAGAAGGACTAGTTGTAGTTACTTTAATTCCCTGAATATGGTTTTTATGTTCAACATCAATAAGCATTTTAGAGAGCACATCCATACATATAATGAATAGATAAGGGGACAAAGGGTCACCCCTTGTAGGATAGTAAACCTCTCCAGGTGCACCATTTAGCAGGATAGAAGTTGACACATTAGAAACACATTGTTCAATAAGATAGCACCAATGAAAGACAAGTTTTTCTTTTTCTTCAAAATATCAATTAAAAATTTCTATTATATCCTATAAAAAGACTTAGACATGTCAAGTTTAATGGCCATTAACCCTGATTTAGTTCTGTTTTTCCTCATTGTATCTACCAGTTCATGAGCTATATCAATGTTGTCTGTTATTTGCCTAGAAGATAGAAAAGCAGCTTGGTAAGGATTAATGAACTTATCCATTACAGTTTTAAGTCTAATAGCCAAGAGTTTGGAGATTATTTTATAACTCACATTACTTAAACTTATATGCCAAAAATCTGCAAGGGTCTTAGGTGCACTGTTTATAGGAATCAGAGACACAAAATTATGATTCATCTGTTTTAGGAGATGGCCAGAATGGAAAAAACTCTTAACCATAGCTATAGTATCAGCACCAAATGTATCCCACATTTGCTGGTAAAAACCAAGAGGGTATCCATCTGGCCCTGGACTAGTCCAAGGTTGCATTCCAGACAATAACTTTGATCTCTTCATCAGTAGGAGGATGGATCAGTAAGTCATTCTCCTATGTGGTAATACATGGCTCTTAGACATCGAGAAAACTACTGACACTAAAAGGGTTTGCAGTTCTACTCATTGTCTCTTAATTCATCAGATATCATGCTTTTATCAGTTAACCAAATACCAATGCTACTTTTCAGACAATCAATTTGAGTCCTCTTTTTCCTAAATTTGACTTTATCATGAAAATATTTAGTATTTTTATCATCAAAAGTCAGAATATTTTCTTTGGCTCTTTGCAAATAATAGTCCCGTCTCACACTATACCAGTAAGATTCCTCTAAGCTAGCTTTGATATTAATACTAGTAGAGTCTAACATATTACTAGAGACATCCTCTACTTGTTTTTGAAGTTCATTTATGTGAGTCTGAAAGTTGCCAAAAGAATTTAGGTTTCATTGCCTAAGAGCCACCTTAACATTAGACAAACATTTGGTATGTTTGTAACCATTGGACCCATAATCACTAGTTCTCCAGTTTGCAGTTATAACATCTTTACAAGTATCATTACTAAACCAACATCTATTAAGTCTAAGGGGTCTTCTAGTATCATTATCTTCCTTAGAAGCAACAAGTAACATGGGAGAATGATCACTGGCAACACAAGCAAGATGATAAACAATGGCATTATAGAAAAATCAAGCCAAGCAACATTAACAAAAGCCCTATCAAGCCTTTCTATAATCAGAGATTCCCCACTCCTATGATTACTCAATTAAAGGGATTCCTTATGAAATTGAGGTCAGAAACACCTAAAGAATCTAGGTGATTTTTAACTTCATCAAGTTGTCTTTGAGGAATTAGGTTTCCACCAACTTTCTCCTCATGTTTAATTATAAAATTCAAATTACCTAAAATAACCCAAGAGCAGTTATATCTATCAGCAAGATTATCAAGATAACTCCATTGCCTTTCCCATCCTTAGCCATCAAGAGCACACCATACATACAATTTAACAGTGTATGTCCACTTCTAGAGTCCACATTAACTAGAAAGTATTAAGGTCCACTTTTGAAGTCCATAAAAAAATTTAAGGAGTTTGGATGTAGTCTAGGTAGGGGTGAGCATGGGTCGGTTTTCACATCATCCGCATCCAATCCAATACATTACGGATTTCAAATTTGGCATCTGCATCCATTCCAACATCCAACGGATTTGCATCCAATGGATACACGGATGGACGGATTGAATATGGATAATCCAATGTATTTGTTTTAGTTAAAATTTATACTAAAGAAAATGATGTAGTACATCCTTTGTTCAAGACATCATCAACTATGACAAGTTGATCCTTTTACGACTGAAGCAACTTTGACAAGTTGTTCTCGTTCTACTGAAGCAACTCTGACAAGTTAATTCCATTCTGTAATCAACTTTGTTTAGTTTACTTGCTTTACAAGTCTTTTGGCTTTCCTAGTTTAGTTAGCTTTCCTTTTTCTTTTCTGTTTTACGGTTCTTGTGAACCTATTTAAAGGTTATGCCTTCTTGTTTAGAGACATCTTATTATTATTATCAATCAATATTATTATCTTTATCAACTCTTTCAATTCTTAATCTTTTGATTTCATACTATTCGTATCTCTTTCGTCTCTTCGTATCACCTGCAATCTCTGTATTGCATTCTTCTCAACAAGTTCTTAACAGGTTCTACATTAGTTGGTATCAGTCATAGAGTTTTAGATTCCTATCTAAAAACAGATCTGTCACAGCTTCCGCAAAACACACTCAGAACCCTAATTTGCTTTTCAATGGCAGATAAAACTCCTACCCTAGCTTAAATAGCAGAACTTTTGAAAAACCTTCAAACCTCTATGGAAAACAAGTTTGATACCAATAAAACTATTACCGATGGTTTTACGAAACAGTTGGGAACTATCAAACGAAGATTGGTATCCCAAGGAGAGTGTCTAGACAAGTTGTGGAAACATGCAGGTCTGGATGACAAAGACATGCCTAAGTTAACTGATGATGAGGAAGAAGGAGAAAAGAAGACAGGAGAAACCGAAGATGATGAAACAAAAAAAGTTAAACCTTCCTTTGCTCAAAATACGTCTATTCCTGGGAATGTTTCACATGTCATTCAACACACTGAACCGTTCGAAGGTTGTATTCACAAAAAATTTGCAACGGTAACTATCAACAATGATGATGAAGACAAAAGCGAAGACATCCAAGAACAACAATGGATAGAAGAAAGACGATTAAAATCTCATATGAATCCTTATGGAAATCTTCCAGAATATAAATTGAAGGCTGACATACCTAGCTTTAATGCTGGGTTACATATTGAGGATTTGCTGGATTGGTTATATGAAGTAGAATCATTTTTCACTTTTATGGAAGTCCCTGATTCTTCTAAGGTGAAACTGGTAGCATATAAACTTAAGGGTGGAGCTGCAGCTTGGTGGGAAACTTTCTGTGATGATCGACGTAAGTATCACAAACCTCCCATACGAACTTGGAAGAGAATGCGAGACTTATTAAGAGCTAAGTTTTTACCACAAGATTATAAACAACAACTGTTTCTCAAACTTCAAAACTGTCGACAAGGAGCTAGACTAGTAGAAGAATATGTAGCTGAGTTCTATGCTTTAATTGCTCGCAACAGATTGAATGAAATTGAAGAACAATTAGTTGCACGTTTTGTAGATGGTTTGAACAATTTAATTCAATAGGGAATGACACAATCAGTGTTTACAATGGTGGAAGCAATACAACAAGCTATTAAAATCGAAAGACGTGTACTCAACA
Organism: Papaver armeniacum; assembly: GCA_023531295.1. Classification (NCBI taxonomy): domain Eukaryota; kingdom Viridiplantae; phylum Streptophyta; class Magnoliopsida; order Ranunculales; family Papaveraceae; genus Papaver; species Papaver armeniacum. The sequence continues at coordinate 20,398 of JAJJWW010000596.1, forward strand.
CTTCCAGATTTGTTTCACCACGACAAGCTCGTTATCAACATTATTATAAAGGTGCGACACCATATAATTCTTCTTATGGTAACAAAGGTGAAAGGAGATCAACTGAAGTTGTTGATTCACAAGAACGAAGTTATGCGCGACCTATTCAACAACCACCAGCACCAAATTTTTCATACAACCAAACACCTCTTCCTACAGAAACTTCACCTTTAATTGATATCCCTCCTTCTAAGTCACCTCATGCTTCAAACCAAAGAGATACTACCTCAAATACCAGAGTTAGTAAATATCAACAACAATTTACTCCATTGTCAAAACCTTCTAATCCTTATTCTAAGTTTAGAGGGGATAAGTGTAATAAATGCAATCAACCTGGTCATACTTTTAGTGACTTCCGAAAGTTTCATGCTTATATCAATGAAACTCATGAGGAAATACAAGAAGATGAAGAACAGACTTATTTGCAAGAGCATGAATCTTATGATGCAGATTTTCTAGGTGTTGTACGTCCAATACTGATCACAGAACCATGTCTTTCACAAAGACATAGTATCTTCAAGTCTCAGTGTCTTATAGAAGAAAAACTTTGTAGTATGATCATTGACAGTGGGAGTACTGAAAATTATGTAGCTGCAAAGTTGGTAGAAAAGTTGGGCTTACCAATAACTGATGTGATTTTAAATTGTTGTAGAAAGTGGTAGTAAAAGATGTCGTTCACTCAGATTTGTGAAGATTCAATTTTAGATTCAAACTCAATAGGAAACTTACGAAGTTGTTATCAAGATTATAAAAAGCACCGAGACTCAGGATTCCACCATTGACCAATTAAGTGATTCAATCTAATCAATATTCATGCAATTCTTTGCGTTTGAAGTGATTCTAATTTATTGCCTCTAGTAGATTTTCGAAGTAACAATTGTATACATCAAGCATGAAACATAAAAAGTCTTAAACTAAGCATGCTCCATCAAAACGAATCACAATCATTCAATAAAAATCAATTTTCCAATATTAGTTCCATGCAAATAATCACAAAAGAAATTGTAAAAAATAATTAAAATAGAAATATACCACTTTTCATGGAACAATGGCTTCCTCCATCGCCTCGGCTAAGGGGTTTAGCTCCTCATATTATTCACGTGCTCAAAATAGGTGTTCATAGCTCAAAAGTGTGAAAAACAAGAAAAAACTAATAAAGCAAATGAGTTTGTAACAAGATATATTTGTTAGAACTCAACTTTATAGAAGAAGAACTGTTGCGAACCCAATATAATTGTTGGAAAAATTGTTACAAAGAGAATGAATTTGAATGAATAGGTGACGCTTTCTGCAACCTTCTTTTAGTGATGTTCTCTGTTCTTATTCTTCCTCTTCTCTGCAAGTTATGAATTCGTCTCTGCAAGCCTTGATTTATCTCTGCAGCTACCCCAATGTCTCTACCTCCTCTGTGCGACCTCCCACAACTCCTTTTATACCAATAACAACCCCTAAGACTCGCCCGAATCTCGTTTTTCTTCTCTCCCAAGTCTCGGGCTTTCCTTCCTTTTTATATCGCTTATTTCCGCGTAACAGAGTCTGAATTATTGAAAACTCTTTCCCAATATATATTAAATCCATTAGAGAAGATATTCTACCGTATTCACCACAAAACTTCCAAATAAGTATGCCCGAGAAAGTCTAGTCCCTGTTTCAAAGAAAAACCGTGTATACAACCTGTTTTATCGAATCTCCAACACGTATCCATCCTGTTTTATCTCCAAAAGTCATCCCCAATCCAAACTGCAGAAGGTTAACGAGAAAATCTCGTTATAATCAAGAACAGAGAAGTACGAAGCTCACATTTTACTGTTTGAATACAACTCGATGACTGACCCTATTTAATAAATTCTGGTGGACCTTCTAACCCTGTTGAGCATTAATGAATCCATCCCGACGTAATTTAGTGATTGAATATCTCTAAAACTCGAGTAGAAATCGATTCCAAAATCTGTTCGTCTGCTGCAAAATTTCCCGCCAAAACAGAGAATTTGAATTCTTGAAGATGACCTCCCCTTATCCAGACCCGGGGTGAGAAAATAATAAGTTTCTCCCACGAGCACAAAAACCACTTTTCGATCCAATTTCGCCGCAAAAGCTTATCTCTCTAAAACACCTACAAAGACATAAAATACCAAAATAAGCGCCAAATCGAGTACTAACATTACAGAGAATTGAGACTAATATAGACACATAAATGCGTCTATCAGTAACCCTTCATCCAAATCCATACTATGTTGGATGGATAAACAGTTCTTCTACACAAAAGATAACTCATCAATGTTTGGTTAAGTTTTCATTCCCTGGATATGAAGATTATGCTCTTTGTGACGTGATTAATATGAATGCAGCAAGTCTACTTTTGGGAAGGCCATGGCAGTATGATATTTGTGCTGTTCATAACTTTTATGAGAATACGTACACCTTCATTCATGATGGTTTTACTAAAGTATTATGGCCTTTACAATCTTCTACTTCAACAAGAGAACATTCTGAACCAGAGACAACTGCCCTAGTTGCTTCCATTACTCGATCTTTACAACAAACTCAAACTTTGAGTTCTCATGAGTCTACTAAGCCGATGGTGGAGATTCCTTCTAAGGTACAAAAGTTATTATCTTCTTTTGGTAGATTATTTCCCGATGAATTACCTAATACCTTACCTCCATTAAGGGATTTGCAACATCAAATAGATTTTATACCAGGAACTTCTCTTCCTATCAAGCTCACTATAGGTTGAGTCCTAAAGAGCATGAGATTTTACAAGGACAAGTTGATGATCTATTACAAAAAGGATTGATTAGGTTAAGCAAAAGTCCTTGTGCTAGTCCAGCATTCTTAGTAGACAAGAAAGATGGTGGTCATCGTATGTGTATAGATTGCAGAGCATTGAACATAATAACTATACCATATATATTTCCGATACCTAGACCAGATGATATGATTGATATGCTTTCTGGTGCTACAGTATTTACAAAGCTTGATCTACGAAGTGGTTACCATCAAATACGAATTCGTATAGGGGATGAATGGAAGACTGTATTTAAAACTCGTGAAGGATTATATGAATGGCTTGTTATGCCATTTGGTTTGTCCAACGCTCCTAGCATATTTATGCGTCTTATGAATCAAGTATTTTCTTGGCAAATTTGTCATCGTATACTTTGATGATATCTTGATTTACAATCGCAATGAGGAAGAACATCTTGAACATTTATCTCAGGTATTTTTTGCACTACAAGAGAATGTGTTATATGTGAACTTAAAGAAGTGCACCTTCCTTACCAATAAAGTGACTTTCTTGGGTTATGTGGTTTCACGTACTGGTATTTCTGTTGATGATTCAAAGGTTAAAGCCATTGTTGATTGGCCTACTCCTACTTCTATTCGTGAAGTGCGAAGCTTTCATGGGTTAGATTCTTTTTATAGGAGATTTGTCAAGAATTTCAGCACTATTGCAGCTGGTCTTACGGATTGTTTGAAACGTAACACATTTGCGTGGACTGAAGAAGCAGATAAGAGCTTCAATTTACTCAAGGAAAAGTTGTGTAGTGCTCCTGTCCTTGCTATGCCAATTTTGATAAGCCTTTTGAAATACATTGTGATGCTTCCATTGTTGGTATAGGAGTTGTACTATCTCAAGAAGATCTTCCAGTTGCTTATTACAGTGAGAAGAACTCTGATACAAGAAAAAAATGGTCTACTTATGAACTGGAATTGATAGCACTTGTTCAAGCTTTAAAGCAATGGCATCTTTATCTTATTCATAGTGAGTTCATCGTAAATACTGATAATCAAGCTCTTAAATTTTTGAAAACCTCAGCTAAAGTTAATAGGATGCATGATAGGTGGTTATCCACTATTAATCAGTATACATTCTCTATAAGACATAAGAGTGGAAAACTAAATCAGGTAGTTGATGCTTTAAGTAGGAGAACTCATCTTCTTGTCACTCTCAAACATGAGAGTTTGGCTTTTGATTTTCTAAAAGACCTTTATAGTGAAGACAAGGATTTTCAGAGTTTATGGGAAAAGTGTGGTTCTTCAACAGGCAGTGTTGATGATTTCCTCATTCAAGATGGTTTTCTTTTTAAAGGAAATCGTTTGTGTATTCCATATTGCTCTTTACGTCTTCATCTAATCATGGAATTACATGGCAGTGGTCTTGGTGGACATTTTGGACGTGATAAAACCATTTCTTTGGTTGAAGAACGTTATTTCTGGCCTTCATTGAAACGAGATGTTCAAAGTTACGTACAAAAGTGCATGGTTTGTCAGCAATCTAAGGGGACTGTTCAAAACATAGGTTTGTATACTCCACTTCCAATTCCAGAGGCTCCTTGGGTAGATATTAGCATGGATTTTGTGCTTGGTTTACCACGTACTTCTAAAGGGAATGATTCTATTATGGTGGTGGTGGATCGTTATTCAAAAATGGCTCACTTCATAGCTTGCAAGAAAACAACAGATGCTTCACATGTTGCTTACTTATTTTTCAAGGAAGTCGTACGTTTGCATGAAATTCCCAAAACTATTACATCTGATAGAGACACTAAATTTTTGAGCTATTTTTGGAAATCTTTATGGATGCGTTTGGGAACTAAACTTCAATATAGTACAACTTCTCATCCCCAGACAGATGGGCAAACTGAGGTGGTCAATCCTTCTCTAGGTAATCTGATTCGAGCTAAGATACTTGAAGGCAAAGAAAAACAATGGGATACTCTCCTTCCTCATATGGAGTTTGCTTTTAAGACTTCAGTTAACCGATCTACAGGTAAGACACCTTTTGAAATTGTTTATTCTAAGGTCTCCAACCATATTTTGGATTTGGTGGTTCTTCCAAAGCTGCAACAGTCGAGTACAAGAGCTCATACTTTGCTTGAGAAAGCTTCACAAATTCATCAAGAAGTGAAAGCAAAACTAGCAGTTTCTAACAACAAGTACAAAGAAGATGCAAATCACCACAGAAGACATAAGACTTTTAATGAAGGAGAGTTGGTTATGATTCATTTGAGGAAAGAACGATTTCCTACTGGAACTTACAACAAGACAAAGATGAATAAGTATGAACCATTCAAGATACTAAAGAAAATCAGTGATAATGCTTATATTGTTGATCTTCCAACAGATTGGAACATTTCTAATATCTTCAATGTCCAAGAAATTTTTACGTTTTATGGGGATAATGAAGTTCTCTTTCAAGAAGGGGGACTAATGTAGTACATCCTTTGTTCAAGACAACATCAACTATGACAAGTTGATCCTTTTACGACTGAAGCAACTTTGACAAGTTGTTCTCGTTCTACTGAAGCAACTCTGACAAGTAGATTCCATTCTGTAATCAACTTTATTTAGTTTACTTGCTTTACAAGTCTTTTGGCTTTCCTAGTTTAGTTAGCTTTCCTTTTTCTTTTCTGTTTTACGGTTCTTGTGAACCTATTTAAAGGCTATGCCTTCTTGTTTAGAGACATCTTATTATTATTATCAATCAATATTATTATCTTTATCAACTCTTTCAATTCTTAATCTTTTGATTTCATCCTATTTGTATCTCTTTCGTCTCTTCGTATCACCTGCGATCTCCGTATTGCATTCTTCTCAACAAGTTCTTAACATGTTCTACATTAGAAAGTAAAGCCAACACAAATGACTCCTTATAAAACCCACGTATCCTATATATGTATACAAATATAAAAATGTCATGTACAACACCCCAAGCTAACACCTTAAGAATTCCTAAATGATCCAATAATATTTTCTAGAACTATATAAATGTCCTTCATTTAACGGATATGGATGTCCAATGGATTTTCAAGGTTACATCTGGGCCCGATCCGTAATCCGCTGGATTTCAAATATTCTATCCTCATCCAACCCATTAACGAACGGCTAGGGCATCCATCCGTAAAAGAATGGTTGGTCCCGGTTAAATCCGCGGATTACAGGTCAAATGCTCACCCCTAAGTCTAGGGTACAAAAAAAAAAAAAAAAAAAAACGCAAATACGTGCGCTTTAGCAGGACTCAAACAAGCAGTTTGGTAAGAAAGTACTCAGAGCATCTCCAAGAGAGGGTGAAAATTTTATTTTTTTATGACACATAGGATTTTAGACCTTCATTTACATAAAATCCATCTCCAACAGTGGGTCCTATTAAGTAGGAATGATGTCAAAATAAATACGAAGGTCTTAGAGAAAGTATTATTTAGACCTTGGGAATGACCTCCATGTCATCTTATTAATTATATTTTAAATTTTTATCTTTAAATAAATTTTTCTAAACCAATAAGAAAAAGGGAATCAATTTAATCATTATCCAAAAATAACAAATCTTAGAAATATGACCCCCACCATTGGAGATAGTTCATGAACAAAGGATTACTATTTTTGCCACAAACAAATCACCCCATAAATAAGGATCTAAATAAAAATTCCACGTATGATTTTTAACACCCACTGTTGGAGATGCTCTTACTATGGTACTTTTAGTTTTATCGCAGCAGTGGTTTTTACATTGAGAGAAAAAATAACTATCCCCCATTTGGTAAACGAAAGATTCCATTGCGAGATCAGGCTTGACTTTTGGGATATTCTTACAATATTTTCAACCTAAGGTCATACGTTGTTAAACAAGTCAATGGGATATGATTTTCAAGGTTTGTACTTTGTACCTAACTCGTAAGCCTAACTGCTAGATCCAGTCAAACAGTACAATTAGCTTACCATCTTCACTAGTGAATATCAGTGAATAACAATTTCAGCTCAGTTACTAGAATCAAAATGAATTTTGTGTTTAAGAAATTTCTTCCCTCTTCAAGGTCAGTATTCTATGCATTGAAAAGAAATCAAACAAATTTCATACAAAAATCTCATTTTTCTAAGAATTCAGAACCAAATCATGTGAAATCAATGGAGGGGTTAGTTAAATGTTCAGCTAATTATGTACCTCTATCTGCTATTAGCTTCTTAGAAAGATCAGCTATTGCTTATGGGAATAGAGTATCTGTTATCTATGGTACTCTTAAGTTCACTTGGAGACAAACACTTGATAGATGTCTTAAACTTGCTTCTTCTCTTACTCAACTTGGGATTTCTCGTGGCGATGTTGTAAGTTCTTAACAATCTTCTTAATCTTTATCTTGTATTCATTTGTGGGATGCTCTTTTCTTTTCTTTTATTTCATTTTGATTAATTACTTCGATTTCTGTACCTTTACTTAATCAGGAAATGGTTTTGGAATTCTCAATTTCACATAGTGTTTGTTAAGTTAATTGGATGTAACTTGCATATTATTACTAAACATGCTGTTATTAAATCAGTTCAGAACTTGGATCGAAGTAATTGATCATTCTTAGAAACTGAGCAGGTAGCGACATTATCCCCAAATGTCCCTGCAATGTATGAGCTGCATTTTGGTGTTCCAATGGCAGGGGCAATACTATGTACACTCAATACTCGCCATGATTCAGCCATGGTTTCGATCCTATTGAAACATTCAGAAGCCAAGATCATCTTTGTAGACTACCAGTTCCTTGATGTTGCTCGTGGATCATTAGACCTTCTATCTAAAGCAAACTGCACACTCCCTCGTTTGGTGTTGATATCGGATTCTGATAACTCATCAAAGACAATAAACATCTCAACTTCTAGTGATTTAGAATATGAGAAGCTTCTTGAGTTGGGAGATCCTGAGTTTGACATCCGACGGCCAAATGATGAATTTGACCCAATATCCATAAATTATACTTCAGGAACAACGTCTAGTCCGAAAGGAGTTGTTTTCAGCCACAGGGGTTCTTATCTTAATTCTCTTGCTACAGTTATGCTTCATGGTATGGGTGCAATGCCTGTTTATCTCTGGACTGTGCCTATGTTTCACTGCAATGGTTGGTGTCTCACATGGGGAGTGGCAGCTCAAGGTGGTACCAATGTATGCCTAAGAAATGTCACTCCGAAGGGTATTTATGACAGCATCGCTCTGCATAAGGTGACCCACATGGGCGCTGCCCCGACTGTCTTAAACATGATTGTTAATGCACCAGGCAATGATCGAAGACCACTGCCTTGCAAAGTCAACATAATGACAGGAGGTTCAGCTCCACCTGCCGGAATTATTTTTAAGATGGAAGAGTTGGGTTTCAACGTAAGTCACTTGTATGGCTTGACAGAAACCTACGGTCCAGCAACAATTTGTGCATGGCAACCTGAGTGGGATTCCTTACCCCCTGATGAACGCGCAAAGAAGAAGTCTCGACAAGGGGTGCAACATATAGGTGTGGAGGTTGATATTAAAAATCCAGTTACCCTAAAAAGTGTACCAGACGATGGGAAAACCATGGGGGAGGTAATGTTTAGAGGTAATACTGTGATGAATGGATATTTTAAAGATTTAAAAGCAACTGGAGAAGCTTTAAGTGGTGGATGGTTTCGAAGTGGTGATCTAGCTGTGAAGCACTCCGATGGTTTCATAGAGGTAAAGGATCGATCTAAAGATATTGTTATATCAGGCGGAGAAAACATCAGCACAATTGAAGTCGAATCAGTGTTGTTTAGCCATCCATCAATATTTGAAGCTGCGGTTGTTGGCCGACCTGATAATCACTGGGGTGAGACGCCGTGCGCATTTGTGAAGTTGAAGGATGGGTGTAGTGCAAATGCAGAAGAGATTATTCAGTTTTGCAAAGATAGGTTGCCACACTATATGGCTCCTAAAACTATTGTTTTTGCTGATCTGCCAAAAACCTCAACTGGAAAGACACAGAAGTACATTCTGAGGGAGAAAGCAAAATCAATGGGAAGCCTCTCTTAAAGAATTGAATCACTTATGATACCACGTTCTTAGATGGCAAGAAGTATGAAAATAAGCTAGATTAATCTGGCGCAGATGCAGCCTTGTAACTAAAAAAGTGTTTGTTTACTGATGGTATATAATAATAGTGTATGGAGTTCCTGAGTTTAACTTTTTTGAGAACTTAAAGTAGCGAAAGACCACACGACTGAACTACTGAAACAAACTTTTCCTTTCTCGTGAAAGCAAAAAACTTTCAGGTTTGATCAAGCTAAAAAGGAAATTTTGAAAAATGATGGGACACCTTACCTTATCGGCATCTAGTTGTACAACATCTAGAACATACCATATGCAAGAAGATACCGAGATTATGGGACACTTCTGTGAAGTGCGCACTATGTATAATTTGTTGGAATATTTTCAACTATGCTATCCAAGGGGTCTGAGGGCAACGCCTTTAAGAATTTTGGTTTTACACAATCTGTTTTGATAGTTGAAATCATATCCAGAATCTTGATTCCAACAGACGCCATTCATGTCTGTTGATGAAGAGACGCCATTCCCAACGGATCTGAAGCATCTATAAATAGCATCTCCTCCTACTCGTTTAATCATAACATCTCAAAACTCTCTGTTTTCTTTCTTATAAGCATCATCGTAAACAAAACCAAGGTGTGTTCTTGGTTGGATCAAGGTCGTATGCTTTGAATCCAACAACCGTTGTGGGCTTCAAGTATTCCGACGGCAATATTCAATTGAATTGTTTGTATCTTCGCCAATTCAATTGGGAAAGGGTCGAATAATTGTCGAAAAGAATCTTTCATAAGAGCCTTGAACCCTAATACAACATTCTTTTCTTCACCTGTTTTACTGCCAATTTTCCAACATAATTATCAACCCAACACTGAAATGAGAAATCTTTGAAAGGAAGTAGCTCTTTTACTTTCTTTGCCTTGATTGTAACCTTGCTGTCGCTTTATATGCGACTCATTTTTTAATCAGATGGTTGGTTGGAACACATCTGACTCTCTCTGTCCATCATTGAATTATCCGTATCATTTTTTCTGTCGCTTGTACCCCTGTGGTCCAGGCCATTCTGTAGATAAACTCAATGTTCACTGACTTATTCTTTCTCCGTCCCTCTCTCTGTAGTGCCTGGAGTCCCTGGAGACTGGATTAAAAGCTGAAGAAAATTCTCAAAACACAAATTGGAATTTGAAGAGAACCGAAGCTGTTAATTTTTTTCAAAAAATCGATGGAGGGTTTAGTTAAATGTTCAGCAAATTACATCCCTTTGTCACCGATTAGTTTCTTAGAACGATCAGCGGTTGTTTATGGAGATAGAATCTCCATTGTTTATGGAAGCACTGTTAAGTTTACATGGAAGCAAACTCGAGAAAGATGTGTGAAACTTGCTTCTGCTCTTACTCAACTTGGGATTTCGCGTGGTGATGTTGTAAGTTTTCTTTTTTTTCCTTTTGTTAAGAAGTTTCAATCTGTTCATTTTTAGGTTTCATTCCACTGAATGTTGAGGGTGTTCAATATTTTGATTGATTGTCCTCTATTTTGAGGGTTTTTATTTTCTTTCTTTGTTGCTCATTAGATCATTTATCAGTCTTGTTTGATTGATTAATGTTAGCTTTTATGTTTGTGTATTAGGTTGGATTTTCTGTGTCATTTGCTTTTCTTTTATCATGTTTGTCCCAATTGCATGCTTTTCTTTGGTTAAGCCAAAACTGGAAGTGCTTGCTTAATTGATAAACGCTGTTTTACCTTTGTAATGCAAATTTCTTCTTGTTCTTGAAGTAAATTTAGGATCCGATGTATGGGGTAGTCATGGCTCTAGTTGGTATGAAGGCTTGGTTGTGCAAGTGAAATTGTTATCACCTCGTTTAGTTGTGTATTGCTTTTTGTATGGTTGACGGCTTATTCGGTACCACCACATGAATCTCCTAGCAATCCTTCTTTGCATTTCCCATTTTGTTTCTTTGTTATTTATAATTTGTAAGTTGTCACCCTCTTTAATATATCTGGAATTGTCTGACCAGGTGGCCGTATTGGCACCAAATATCCCAGCAATGTTTGAGCTTCATTTTGGTGTCCCAATGGCTGGCGCTGTTCTTTGTACACTTAACATACGGCACGACTCGGCTATGATATCAGTCCTCTTGAAACACTCAGAAGCCAAGGTCATCTTAGTTGATTACCAATTTCTTGAAGTTGCACAAGCAGCACTTGACATTCTGTCCAGCACAAAAGCCAAGACACCTCTCCTAGTGCTAATTCCTGAATCTGATAATCCGTATCCAGAAACTAGCAAAACCATTTCAGGCAAGTATTTGGAATATGAGAATCTTATAGGTACCGGCCGAGATGATTTTGAGATTAAAAAACCAAATGATGAATGGGATCCCATATCATTAAATTACACTTCAGGAACAACATCAAGTCCCAAAGGAGTTGTTTACCACCACAGAGGTGCATATCTCAATTCTCTTGCAGCAATTCTTCTTAATGGCATTGGCCCAAATCCTGTGTACCTATGGACTGTTCCGATGTTTCACTGCAACGGTTGGTGCCTCATCTGGGGAGTGGCAGCTCAAGGTGGCACCAGTATCTGCCTAAGGAACGTCTCTGCTCAAACCATTTTTGATAGTATCTCTCTGCATATGGTAACAAACATGGCTGGTGCACCAACTGTCTTGAACATGATCGCGAATGCACCACCTACCGTCAAAAAGCCACTTCCTTCAAAGGTGGAGGTAATGACAGGTGGTGCACCACCTCCTTCCCAGGTCTTGTTCAAGCTGGAGGAGCTAGGTTTTGGAATTACCCACTCGTACGGCCTGACAGAAACCTATGGTCCAGCAACAATTTGCACATGGAAGCCGGAGTGGGATTCCTTGCAACCCCATGATCGAGCAAAGCTTAAGTCCCGCCAAGGGGTTCAACATCTTGCAATGGAGGATGTCGATATAAAGGATCCAGTTTCCATGAATAGTGTACCTGCGGATGCAAAAACCATGGGTGAGGTGATGCTTAGAGGCAACACGGTGATGTCAGGGTACCTTAAAAATTCAGAAGCCACCGAAGAAGCTTTTCAGGGTGGATGGTTTCGAACCGGTGACCTTGGCGTGAAGCACCCTGATGGTTATATAGAGCTAAAGGACCGATCGAAAGATATAATTATTTCAGGCGGGGAGAATATAAGTACCATAGAAGTTGAATCTGTGTTGTTTAGTCATCCTTCAATTCTTGAGGCAGCAGTTGTAGGCCGGCCAGATGAACATTGGGGTGAGACACCTTGTGCATTTGTTAAGTTGAAAGAAGGACAAAATGCAAATGTTGAAGAGATAATCAAGTTTTGCCGGAGCCGGTTACCACATTATATGGCTCCACGGACTGTTGTTTTTGATGATTTGCCGAAGACTTCTACAGGAAAGACTCAGAAGTTTGTTCTTAGAGAAAAGGCGAAGGCTATGGGAAGCCTTACTAAAAAGAACAACAGAAGTAAGCTCTAAAGGCAGTGTGAAAATAGCTTTGGAAGGTAACCTACTATGTTACTCTTGTAATAATTGCCTGCAATTAGTCTCTCTATCTCTGTGCAACTAAATGTGTATTCTTTGAAGTTTGAACCATGTTGTATCTCAAATTTGAAGCAATTTTTTGATGATTGATGCAAATGTATGCGTGTTTTAAGTAATATTTGGTTTACATCCTGATAGATCTTTGAAATTCCAGTTCTTGTTAGATTAAAGAAAGCATGAAAGTCTAAGACTCATAACTTAAGAGGCAAAGACACTTCATTTGGGTCAATTTGTTTTCGCACATGCTCATCTTTTCATGCCCATTGTCCAAATTTAGTTATGATGTTTTCCAAATTTGCATGTTCATTGTGTCCACTTGTTGTTTCCATGCGCCCTATCTCATCAGGAAGCTACCAAAGTCTAGGTGTCCTGCCTTTACAGTCCATCATGGAGATGCTCAGAAGGCTGATTCTCTGCAATAATGATGGCCCTAGATAATCCAGAAGTTCATTAGGGAGAAGTTAAAAGCTTCCATTTACTCACTCAGGTATAGAATGACATATGTTCTGCTTCATTAAAATAACTTTGTTTACATGTACTGCATCTTATTTGTGCATCAGTGGAGTGCCAAATATTCCCGATTTCCCACCAGACGTAGATCCAGATGCTTTCAGTTTAGTAATACACTGTATTGATTACTCTGCCATGGATGAGTCTGATGCTACCAAGTTTGTAAAAAGAAATCATGTTTCAGAAGTTGGATCATGGAAGTCAGGTTTAGACATTGCTCACAGTGCCAATGATATTAATTTATAATCTTTATGTATCTTTTATTGAATTGTTAATTGTCCGCCGACTTCTAGCACCTGGATGGGTAGTCATTCTGTACATGCATAAGCCATGGAGTTACACTTTGACATATTTAGAATCTCAGTCCTTGGGCAGCGGCATCCCTAGCTGTCAGGCGACATCTGCTGGTAGACAAATAGCAAGGTTGGTCATTTATCAATAAATTCTTCACCATCAATAGTTTCATGTGTGAGATGTATTAGTTTCTAATAAAATTACAAGGGGTGGATAATCCCTGTACTGATATATAAACTTAACATTGGGGTATACCTGGTTATCTTACATGGGGTGTCCCTCTTGGTTTCCTGTGCCTAAATTATTTTTCTGAATTTTTGCTCAATAAACCAGGTGAAGGACTACTCCTGGATCTCTAAGCTACCTTACTTTCACCACTGATAAGTAATTGATTAGTTATTTCAAAATTGTCATTAAAATGTGAGATTAAGGAAACTTCTTGATTAATTATGTTGATTTTATGGAAAGCTATTTGAAATCCAAATTTCCTCTGAAGAAGTACAATATGATACTACCAAAATATAGTCTCTTGCAAGAAATTTCATCTTGTATGATCATGATGATACCTCAAAAATTCTACGATACTGGAAGAAAACGTCGAAGGGGTTTACTTTATACAAAGATGCCTTGATATTCGTGGGTGATGCAGTGACACTTCTAGAGGCAGGTATAGTTATCCTTGCTACAGGTTATATGAGTGACGAAAAGCTCAAAAACATCTTTAAATCATGCACATTTCAAAATCCTGTTATGGGTTCCTCAGACTCCAGAGTTCCATTATAGAGGCACGAATAGATTGGACTCTGACCAATGTCGTACTGAGTAGTTCGTAATATTCAATGTTTCATGTGCTAAAAAGATTCTATAAAGAGAAAATATCCATCTGCAGATTCCACAATTGCTGATGATTGGGTAATCTACGAGTACTGTGAATTCTGTATACATCGCAAATGAGGTGAACACAACACATTACTGTGGTCTTTAGGAGATCTTTCAGTTGTACAGGGATATGGGCTGTTATCTTCAGTTGTACAGGGATATGGATTGTAATCTTTAAGAGGATGAAGGGCAACATAGAGTAGGCAAATTTTGCCCTTAACAATAAATGTGGGATCATTCAGTCCTTGTAATGTCCCTTGCTCTATGTAATGTACATGGCGGTCATTTCAGCATTTTAACAGCATCATCATTTAATACACCATCACAGTTTATTTCCTATGGTGGTTGAAACGAAACATATTTGACTTGCACCGATCTCAACTTGGGAGCTGGGATTGCTCTTTCAGCAAAATAATACTATATTTCCACAATACATCTGCAGCTGTGCAGCATTTAACAAAGCCGAGATGGACCGGAACAAACTCCACAATGAAGTCAAAGAGAGACAAAATTATTGAAAGGAGATATTGGGTGACGATAATCAGATTCAGAATCAGAACAACCCTCACTACTCACTTTCTTCAAATCAATCAACAGTTGCAGGTTTAATGGAGAGAAGGGTTGGGATAGTCGGAGCAGGAATAAGTGGGCTATTAGCTTGTAAATATGTTCTTGAGGAAGGATTTCAACCCATTGTTTTTGAATCACAACCTGGTCTTGGTGGAGTTTGGACTCAAACAGTTGAAACAACCAAACTTCAATCACCAAGACAATCTTTTGTGTTCTCTGATTTCCCATGGTCCGTTGAAGAAGATTATCCAGATCATAATCAAGTTGTAGAGTATTTAGAATCTTATGCTCTTCATTTTGGTTTACTTCCTTATATCAAATTCAACACCAAAGTTGCCAACATTGACTATTTAGTACAAGAAGGCCAAGATATGCTCTCATGGAGTCATTGGGGTGGTTCAGATCAGGCTTTTAGTAATCCCAAAGGTAAATGGGAGATTACTACTGATCATCAAGCTTATGAAGTAGAATTTGTGATTCTTTGCATCGGGCGGTTCTGTGAAGGTCCAAATATTCCTGATTTCCCACCAAATAAAGGTCCAGATGTATTTACTAAAGGTAAAGTTATGCATTCAAAGGATTATTCTGCCATGGATGATGCTGATGCTGCTAAATTCATCAAAGGGAAAAGTGTTACAGTCGTTGGACTTCAAAAATCAGCTTTGGACATTGCTAATGAGTGCGCCATAGCCAACGGTATGTAACTATTAATCTTGGTCTGTAGTTTATTGACCTTGCACCTTAACGTGTTTATGATCTCCGCTCTTATATGATGCATCCTAGACTTAGAGGTGGCAGATGCCTCTATTGTTTTACAAATTTTAATGTTGATAGTCCATCATTGAATCTTCGATTCCGTAAATTGTTTATAAAATGAACTAGCTGGTTAATGAAATTGCAGGAGTGGAAAATCCTTGTACATTGATATTTAGAAGTGGACATTGGAATGTACCTGATTATCTTCCCTGGGGTGTCTCTCTTGCTTCACTGTACCTTAATCGTTTCTCTGAGCTTATGTTTCATAAACCTGGTGAAGGACTGTTTCTTAGTCTCTTAGCTACCTTGCTTTCACCTCTGGTTAGTGATTCTATACTTTCATCATTATATTATGAAGTTTACAGTGATTGATATTTCACAAAATGTAACTCTTTGATTAATTATGATGACTTTGTTTAGAGGTGGGCAATTTCGAAATTTGTTGAAAGCTATATCAAATCCAAATTTCCCCTGAAGAAATACAATATGGTACCAGATAATAGTTTCTCTCAAGAAATTTCATCTTGCTTGCTCGCCATGGTACCCGAAAAATTCTTTGATAGAGTGGATGAAGGAAGCATCATATTGAAGAAGTCAAAGCGGTTCAGCTTCTACAAAGATGGGTTGATATTTGACGACGATGCAGGAGCCACTCTAGAAACAGATGCAGTGATCCTTGCTACCGGTTATAAAAGTGATGAAAACCTTAAAAGGATCTTCAAATCGCTCACGTTTCAAAATTACATTATGGGTTCTTCAAACTCCACAGTTCCGTTATACAGGTATGATCCATAATGATTGCGAATTGATGAGACTCAGACCTATGCTACCCATTCAATATGATATATGAAGTGTTTTATGTTTGTACATGGATTCTATGAATGCAGAGAATGTATTCACCCGCGGATTCCCCAACTGGCAGTAATTGGGTTTTCTGAGAGTCTTGTGAATTTGTATACATCAGAAATGAGGTGTCGGTGGTTGGCACAACTTCTGGACGATCGGTTCAGGTTGCCAAGTATAATAGAGATGGAGAAAGATGTCTTGAAATGGGAAAAATACATGAAGCGTTACTGCGGAAAGTACTACAGGAGATCTTGCATTGGTGCGGTGCACATTTGGTACAATGATCAGCTGTGCAAGGATATGGGTTTTAATCCAAAGAGGAAGAAGGGGTTTTATGCAGAGCTGTTCGAGCCTTACGGAACCATGGATTACGCAAATCTTACTCACAGTAAAGATTGAAGGATTGCCCAATCCTTGTAAATTGAAATTCGACTTAGTGTGTGGTTTAATTTGGACCTTGCGGTCTCCCTCCAATATTTGGCATCAGCCTCATTGTAAGACGGGCATTTCAGATATGATTTGTAAGCTTTGTTTAGACATCCTCTTCCAGGCTTTCAGCACTAAATATATCACCAGTTGGGGGTAGGAATTGCTCTATTATATTGTTAGGGTTCTGGACCAAACAGCAACTAGAGCACAAATTAAAAGAACTAGAACACAACAGGATTGCTAGAACCCTAGATAAAACCCTTTGAGTTGGGGGTTAACCACCTCTGCTTAAGAGTTTTAAGGGAAGAAGATAGAATACTGAGTTGTATTAATTGAAGTTGTAGTTCGATACAATTCTCAGGCTAGTATTTAAAGCAAACTGAATTACTTGGTAAGCAAGTAAAAGCTAATGAATAGAAGTCTTACGTAAACTAGGAAACTATGTAAACTAAATAAGCTAAGTAATAAGGAAGTCGGTCCTGGTGTTGCAACATTCCACCCTCCTTGAAAAATGGCTTGTCCTCAAGCCTCAATATCGGAAAACGCAAAAGAATGTCATCGGCATCTTCCCATGTAGCTTCCTCTGGAGAGTGATCTTTCCATTGAACTAACCATTTCGTTCCAGCTTTATTATCCTTCTTGAACATCTTCCTTTCCAGTATAGCTGCAGGTTCCCACTTTTCATAATCAATAACATTAGGCAAAAACTGTTTGAAGCCACAATAGAAGCACCAAGCTTAAGTTTCGGTTGTGAGACGTGAAAAACTCTGGATGAATACGGCTTTCGGCAGCAAATCTAACTTATATGCAACTTCCCTATTCTCGGCAATAATTTTAAAAGGGCCATAGAAGCGAGGGGATAACTTAGAATATGATTGAGTTGCCACTGTGGATTGTCTATATGGTTGTAGACGAAGGAATACCCAATCATTGACTGCAAAACTCCTCTCAGTACGACGATTATCAGCATAAGACTTCATTCTTGCTTGAGAAGCTTCTAGATGAAATTTAAGTAATTTAAGTATATGGTCTCGTGCCCGCAAGTTGAGATCAACAGCATGAACTGATGTAGTTCCAGGCAAGTAGTTGGAAATTGTCGGTGGAGATCTACTATACACAGCTTCATAAGGTGACATGCGAATAGCTGAATGATGAATGGTATTATACCACCATTCGGCCCAAGGCAAATATTTGCTCCACTCTGAAGGTTTAACGCTAGCAAAACAACGTAAAAAACATTCAAGAGTACGATTTGTTACCTCAGTCTGGCCATCTGTTTGCGGATGATAAGCCGAACTACGACATAGTTGAGTGTTTTGTAAAGCAAAATATGCTTCCCAGAATTGACTCATAAAAATCGGATCCCGATCACTGATAATTGTTCTTGGCATTCCATGTAAGCGAACAACTTCTTGAACAAAAATTTCAGCAATACTAGCAGAAGTGTAAGGATGCATCAATGCTATAAAATGTGCATATTTGGAGAGCCGATCAACAACCACCAAAATAGAATTTTTTCGATAGGATTGTGGAAATCCAACTATAAAATCCATTGAGATATCCAACCAAATATCGGCGCAGGTATGGGAAGTGGCTGCAACAAACTGGTGGAGCTATAGCTTGAGACTTATTTCTTTGACAAATATCACAATGAGCAATAAATGTCTTAACTGAATTTTTTAATCCCTTCCAATGAAAATTTTCTTTGAATGCGCTTGTAAGAACGAAAGTAGCCGAGTGTCCTCCTAATGGTGTAGAATGAAATTCATGTAAAATTTTTGTGCACCACTCAGATATAGGAGACACAACAATTCTTCCTTTGTAGCGTAAAATACCATCAGTGTAGGAATAATGTGATTTGCAGGTAGGATTATTGCGCAGTAACTCAATGATTTTTCCCAATGCAGAGTCATTGTTGCTTTCCTGAATAATTTCAGTTACACCAGAGAAGATTGGAGTAGAGATAGTATATGATTGAAAGCCTACATTTCTTGATAATGCATCAGCAGCAACATTCTCTTTTCCTCTTCTAAATATTATCTCATAATCATACCCCAACAACTTAGATAACCATTTCTGTTGTTCCAGTGAAGATATTCTTTGATCCAAAAAATACTTCAAGCTATGATGATCAGTGTAAATCTTAAAATGTCTACCAAGGAGATATGGCCTCCATTTTTGTACTGCAGATACTATGGCTAACATTTCCTTATCATAAATGGATAAGTTTAAGTTCTTACCTGCCAATCCTTTGCTATAATACGCAATTGGTCTGCCAGACTGCATCAAAACAGCTCCCAAACCATTACCAGAAGCATCACATTCCAAATAGAAGTCCTTTGAGAAATCAGGTAAGATTAAAACTGGAGTAGTAGTAAGAGCTTGTTGTAGTGCTATAAAAGCAATAGTAGCTGCATCAGTCCACACAAAGGAGTCTTTTTTTAACAATTTAGTTAATGGGGCACTGATCTTGCCAAAATCTTTGACAAACTTGCGATAATATCCTGCCAAGCCAAGAAATCCTCTCAAGTTTTTAACTGTTGTTGGAATTGGCCAATCAAGAACACTCTTTATCTTATCACTTTCGACTTCCACACCGTTAGAAGAAATGACATGGCCAAGATAACCAACCGATGGTTGTGCAAAAGTGCACTTAGATTCCTTGACAGATAATTGATGTTGACGCAAAAGATCAAACACTATGGACAAATGTTTCAAATGTTCTTCCATATTCTTACTGTAAATCAGGATGTCATCGAAAAACACAAGCACAAACTTCCGCAAATAAGGCTTGAAAATCTCATTCATGAGACTCTGGAATGTAGCTGGTGCGTTTGACAAACCAAATGGCATCACTAAAAACTCATAGTGACCCTCATGAGTTCTGAATGCAGTTTTTTGAATATCAGGTTTGTAAAGGCGAATCTGATAGTAACCAGAACGAAGATCCAACTTAGTAAATATGATTGCACCATGAAGTTCATCTAATAATTCATCTACCATTGGAATGGGGAATTTATCTTTAATTGTGATTTTGTTCAAAGCTCTGTAATCAACACACATTCTCCATGAACCATCTTTCTTACGAACCATCAATACAGGAGAAGAAAATGGACTTGAGCTTGAACGAATAAACCCAGCTTGCCTTAACTCAGACACAATCTTTTCGATTTCATCCTTCTGAAAATGGGGATAATTCAGAAGGACGAACATTCACTGGAGCTGATCCTGGTACTAATGAGATTTTATGATCATGTAATCTCACTGGTGGCAGTGAAGTTGGAGGCTTAAAGACATCAGCAAATTCAGACAGTAAGTGTTGAATCTCAGCTGATGTGGTGGTCATCGTATTTAATGAAGTACTAGCTTGTGTAGAAAATTGTAAGAAAAGACCATAATATTCACGAGCCAATAAACGTTGCATGGGCACACTATCCAAAAGCATTATAGTAGAAGAATGATGACCACATAATTGGATCTCAGTGCCATTAATGTTGAAACCCATAGACAATTTTTCAAATTTTCCTAGTGTTCTCAGCCACTGTACTCCTAACACAGCATCACATCCACTGATAGGCAAGACATGAAAATCAGCAGTGAAAGAATAATCTTGCATTGTAATGGGAACATCAACACAAACCCCCAATGTACTAATCTGAGCACCATCACCAACCGTAACACAAAGCGTAGTATCTTTAGTTTGTAAAGAATATCCACATCGTTTAGCTAATGTAGGATGAAGAAAATTATGGGTGGCACCAGAATCAATTAGAATTATAAGAGTCTGAGCTTTAGAAATACCTTTAACACGCATAGTTCTAGGGAAAGAAGAACCCATAAGAGAATTAAATGATATAGAAGCATCAGAATCATCCTCAGTCAGCTCGATAGTCTCTTCTTGCGTAATGGAAGTATCTGATACAACCATCTCTGGAGATCCCTCTAAGATTAACAATTTCGGCTTCAAGCATAGATGACCAGGAGTAAATAATTGGTCACAATTGAAACAAAGTCCTTTGTCGCGTTTCTCTTTTTGTTCTTCCCAAGTAAGTCTTTTAGCTCCAGCAGGTAAGGGATTTCTTTTAATCTGAGTAGTGGAAGGAGCAGCGGAAGATCGAAACATTGGAGGACGATAAGGTTGTCGTGTTGTTAAAACTTCTTCATGATTGATTGCTTTTGTGAAAGCAGCAGTTAAGGTCTGGGGTTCAAGTAACTTAACCATAGAACTGATCTCAGGTTTTAATGAGTGAATAAAACAATTGACCAGGTGATCCTCTGGTAGATTAGTAACAAAGTTCAACAAACGTTCAAACTCAGAGATGTGTTCTCGAACTGTACCTTTCTGCTTAATTGTACTGACTGCCATCCTGGCATCAACAAATTTGGCTGGAGAAAAACGAGCACGAACAAGGTCACAAAATTCTGTCCAAGTGGTGACATGGACCGTTGTTCTTTTCCAGCGGTACCATGCATTAGCATCACCTTTAAGATGAGCAGAAGCAATGGCTAGCTTTAAATTGTCGAGAACCGTATGTAAGTGAAATGCGATCAACACTGAATATCCAACCATCCGGATCATCTCCATCAAAAGTTGGAAACTTAAGATTGATAGAACTAGCCCTAATATTAGTTTCATTACCGCCAGGAGGAGGTGGTGGTGGAGGTGGCGGAGCAGCGCCGTTAATACGATGACCCTGTGGAGAATATTCTCTAAAAATCGCAAGTAGTGTGGTTCCCAAATCTGTAGTTAGGGCTGTCGTTAAATCTGCAGTAAGAGTTTGGGAAAGCTCCTTGGTGTGTTCTGATAAATCCAGTTTCCTAAGAGCACGATCGTCCTCACGAAGTTGCTTATCTTCAGCTTTCTTTCGATCACGAGCTTCTTCATCATGAGTATGATTATTGGTAATGGTGGTAACTATGGAATCGATTTTTGATGCAACGCCATCTATATTTTTCTGTAGAAGTGACAAGTCTTCCGTGTATGTCATTGGAAAAAAAAAATTGGTAAAATTTGGAGCTTGATCTAAACCTAGCTCTGAACCAGATGTTAGGGTTCTGGACCAAACAGCAACTAGAGCAAAAATTAAAAGAACTAGAACACAACAGGATTGCTAGAACCCTAGATAAAACCCTTTGAGTTGGGGGTTAACCACCTCTCGCTTAAGAGTTTTAAGGGAAGAAGATAGAATACTGAGTTGTATTAATTGAAGTTGTAGTTCGATACAATTCTCAGGCTAGTATTTAAAGCAAACTGAATTACTTGGTAAGCAAGTAAAAGCTAATGAATAGAAGTCTTACGTAAACTAGGAAACTATGTAAACTAAATAAGCTAAGTAATAAGGAAGTCGGTATGGTGTTGCAACATATATATACTAAGTACGCCCAAGCAAGAGTCAAATTTATTACCGCCTGACCTTAAAACTTTATTTTTTTTTTTGATCGGCTGACCTTAAAACTTTAAAAGGTGATGTAGGTACAAAATACCGCACCCTCCTCAAACAACATGCGAACATAACTGCATACTATGTTTTCAAGATGTCGAACCAGATGACGTCACCGGATCACGAGTAAAGTGTGAAGATCTATGCGATGGTAAAGAAATCGTGCGGCAATGATGGATCCTTATGCGACATTGACGCACGTCAGATCCGAAACTAGGGGCTTTATTAGCTGTCCTCCACTATGTATATTCATGTATAAGGAGCCGAGCGACCTTGTGAGACGGAGAGACCTTTTTGAGTGTTTAGACAAGGTATTTAGGAGAGAGAAAGATTATTTGCATCCCAAGTTAGGGTTTTCTCCCAATTTTGTATCTAATCTAAAGATTTCAATAAAAGTTCTTATGATTTTCAAGATGATTACTTAGATTGTCCATAGATTTTACTAAGGGTGTAGTTGTGAGATTTCTTGCAACTAAATTTTGGAGCTAGAAATCAGCTCGGAATGATATACCCTGTTGGTGAATTTCTTTAAAAACAAGTTAGAAGATGTTCATAGTTCTTGATTGCTTTATTCACAATCTTGGAAAGTTTTAAAAGTTTAGATCTAAAAAGTTCAATCAACAGTTTTCGTCTCAGAAAAATAATCTTCCTTAGTAAAATCTTTGGTTCTTCGAAGAGTACTTTTATCTTTGACAAGCCAAAAAATTGTTACAGACAAAACAGATGGTGAGGCAAACAGTTGCAGCAGAACAAGCAGTAGCAACTAGGAGGAGCAGAAGGATCGCTGGAAGAAGAAGAAGCGAGATCGCTGAATCCTCAAGGATGAGAGAAAGGAACAATAGAAGAAATCAAGAGCAAACACAGATCCAACGCGAACAAGCGGAAAACAATACCATCGACTACGATAGAGTAAGCGTTCATACTGCAAATACAGACTCAACAGAAGAAGAAGAGCAAAGAACTGGGGATGGAGGACCAATAGAAGAGAATGAAGAAAACATGACAATCGAGGAACTTCAACAAAGATTGGTTGTTGAAAGGAGGAGAGAAGATGAAGAACGTGCGAATTTGACGCGTCAGAATAATGAGCTAAGAGAAGAGAATATAAGATTACAGGAGCAAAGGTCAAGAAGCACAACACGTGCAAGCTTAAGGTCAAGGACAAGCAGGAGTACGTCAAGACGTAGCCAATCTAGTCGATGAGATGCCAGACAAGAGCAACCTTTAGATAACATTGTTGAAAATTTTCAGGAATATGATAACATACAGGGCCAACGCGGTGGGCATCGCATAGAAAAATAACCAGCTGATGATTGGTAGGCACATCAGGGCGACAATTACCGCATGCAAGAGGGTCACAGAGGCAATAGACGTGAACAACAAGGCGAACGTTATCGCACACATCATGACCAGGATGATGAAGATGATGCAAAACAAGGAAGAATTATATTACAAGGAAGAGAAATGTTAAGAAATCAACGTGACCGCACAGAGGAAGCTGAAAGGGATAATGCCGCACAAATGCATGCAAGGAATGAAAGAGAAAGACGCAGACAAAGAAGAGAGGATGCTGAAGAGAGAGAGAGAGAGATACAAGAGGCTGTGCATCAAAATAGGCATGACAACAGAGTAAGGCAAGCAGGGTTGAAAAGACCCATGCAGCAAGACGCATGCCAAATCATGAGTGAAGAAATCCTTAGAGAATTAGCAGAGATGATAGAGATGATGACAACACGAAGAGATGGAGGTAGGAGACAATTGGATGAAGAAATAGAGGAAGCGGGAAAAACACCATTCGCAAGACAAATACAACTCGCAGTAGTACCACCTAAATGCAGCCTACCTGTATTTACTAACATCTTTGATGGAAGCACATGTGCAGTGCAGCATATAAGGGCGTATAGCCGATCTCTCTTACAGTGGGAATAAAATGATGCGGTGCTATGTAAATATTTCCCGGCGAGCCTGACAGGACAAGCCTTGTAATGGTTTTAAGGATTACCAGTAGTAACCATCCGATCATTTCATCATTTACAGAATATCTTCCTAGGACAATACATTGGCAATATCATGTTACGACCAGGAATAAAGAAGGTGTTCAGCTTATGCAGAAGAACCAATGAGGGCTTGCGTAACTTAACTACGCGTTAGAGGATCATGTGCAGTGAAATGGCCGGACGAGTAGATGAGAGGAACCTTATACTAGCCTTCATTAATGCACTCTTTGCTACATATTTATTGTATACGCATATCTTTAGGATAAAAGATACAATAACCATGGCGGAGTTACGCGAGTACCAAGAAGAGTACATCGCTCTTGAAGAAAAGCAAAAAGAAATGGAGTCTTACCCAGTTGTGATCAGGAACTCAAAAAAAGGAAATACCAGTCTACTTCCAAGAACAACAAATGTCGTTGCAAGTACATCCCAGGGGAGTCAAGGAAAGAAGATAATGTAAGAAGAGCAAAAGCTAGTAGCCATGGGTAGTAGAGATCAAGAAGAGTTTGAAAGAGAATACAGAGAAAGACAGTTCAATAATCGTGGAGGAAATAATAAGATTCAGAGGCTTGATAACCAACCAGGAGGATATGGAGGGAAAAAGCAATATTATAACCAAGGCCAAGGAGGTAATAAAATAGTCTGGGAACAAATAAAGATGCCGCATCTAAACACCGCAATAGACAAAATCTGGTAAGCGGTAATTTTAATTGAAGAAATACCGGAGCCACCAAATATGGGAAATGAACCACCACCAGGGAGGAGAAGTAGAGAATTTTGCGCCTATCATCGTTTCCACGGTCACACAACCAACAACTGTAGAAATGTGAAGAAAATTATACTAAGAATGATTGATCAGGGAAAACTAAACCATTTCCTAGTGCAACAACCACAAAATCTACCACCACCACCAGGAGGGCATGCACCAGGTATGGAGGAAGGAAGGAACACATATATAATTGAAGTAGGAGCAAAAGCGAAGAATTTATATTGTAATTCGATAATACATTCATTCAGAAAAATAGAAGATTTCCACGACAATATCCTAAGCGGAGTTTATGCAAGAGATAATGATGGAAGAGAGATACTCAACCTTGCAAAGATATCACCACTGAAAGATTGGCAGAAACAACCTATTTCCTTTAACGCAGAAGAAGTACCAGGAGGTGGAGATCCGCACGAGAGCCCATTAGTGGTCAAGCTAGAAATCAACCCAAAAGCAAAAGCTGATAAAGATGAAGAGGATGACGCAGACACATGGGCTATAAATAGAATACTGATAGATCCTGGTAGTTCAGTTGATATAATGTTTTATCACACATACAAGACTATGGGTGGTAGAGATGAGGAACTCATCCCATCAACCTACAAGATCTACGGTTTCAATGGAGCAGCCAATAAGCCAAAGGGAGAAATAACGATGCGAATTCCTCTAAAGAGCATATCCATAGAAATAGTATTCTGCGTTGTTGATGTAGAATCTCCATATAATGCTTTGATAGGCAGACCATGGTTACATGGTATTCTTGGAGTGGCCTTAACTTTCCACCAATGCATCAAGTTCCCCTTACCTCAAGGTGCGGAAGTAATAAGAGGAGACCCAAATGAAGGAAAAACCTGCCACGGGATTGATATTGACAAATGTGAGGAACGCGCAGGCAAGCGAAGAAATTGGAAAAAGCAGATACAAGAAAGTCAGCGAGGCGAAAGATTAATGGTAGATGTTGTGAGCAATGAAAGTGAAATAAGAAAGGCTTCTATCAAGACGGCAACAACCGCACAAGAGAATAAACACAACAAGTGTATCAACAAGAACGAATTCCAGGAAAGAGAATTGGTGTTGAGGCAGAAACCGCCCTACCAGAGAAATAGTAAAGGAAGCATGGAGAACGCATGGGATGGACCATACAGGGTCAAGAAAGTTGTTGGAGATGGAATGTATGAATTGATAGATGACAAAGATGGAAATCCATCTGATCAACTTTGGAACCAAATGTATTTGAAGAAATATGGTCCATACGACATTCATAGCACACCAGAAGAAATAGAATGTATGTGAATCAACATATTGGACAGCATACGCGAACTCAATGAAGCATAGATTGCGAAAGAAATGAACAAGTTCTCTAAGAGGTAGTTATCATGTATGCGAATAAATAAATAAAGAAGACACCAGAATTGTACTAATCAAGCGTATGAATGCAAATGAAAAATTCTTATTCCTTATACATATCAATAATATCATACCAGAAACAGGCAAAAATAAGACCTTATAATAAGACCTTAACAGAAGGCAACAAAAGTAAAGACTCTAACTAGGGAGTCTAGGCATCCAATTGTGGCGTGCACCCTAGTTCGCATATACATCAAGGGGCAATGATAAGACCTAACGCACGTCATAATTGGGGAAAACCTAGTGAGCATGACTTGGGGGAAAGCTACTGGTAGGCTGGGAAAAGTGTTTCTCCTACGTGTAAACTGCAAGTGCACAGCGCCTGTTGGAGGCGTGGCAACTACAGGTCGATCCACAGGGAAATGGAGTGTGCAAGGTTGAACTAAAGGCTTTCCTAACCGATTTTCTATATAAGTGATGAGAATATGGAGTTTTGGTGTCGATACGACTGAATTGAGTTGTTGTGACTCTAAACTAAGGTACAAAATAGATTGTAAAGCACTAGGGTGGTTGATTCCACCACGATCTTATGCTAAGGCAACTCAACCGAGGTTGTGTTCTTGTACCTTCCCAAGGAAGATTCTCAAGATTGATGTGTCAACTAATCATACTAATTCCCCTAGTATCAACTTGTCTTTTTACAAAGACAATTGATCACGGGATCCTTGGTTAACTAGCTAAGCATCATTCCTATCTTGTTAAACACATATCCCCTTCCATGGCGAGTCTCTAATGGAGAATTGCTTAACTTCTCTCTCTAGTTCTCCCTAGTATTGGCTGTCTTCTTACAAAGGTACTGCCAATCACGTGGAGAAGTTGATCAATTAGCTAACTATACTCCTATCCCTATCAAGCACATCAAGAACAGCAACATAAATATGAGTTATCTCAACATATTCTCAAGGGTTTCATCTATACCCTAGCAAGAAAAACTAGAACATAATTAGAGCAATTCAAACACAAATTAGATTAAGCTTGTGCACTGGCTAATCCAGGCATGACTTTTACAAACACTGCTCAACCCTATTTATACATGCAAAAACCTAATTCTCTTCAATTTGGAAATTAAACAAAGACCCTCTCACCCAAAACCGCTGAATCAGTTGTCCCCTCTGTCAATTCGGCTCTGGCTCCATTACTTTGATTCCCCCAATTTGTGAAACCCTAACCCTAACTCTTTCTATCTCAGACTTAGCTTCTAGGGTGAAGAGGCTATGAAGGAGATAGAGAGACATTAGGGGATGGTGAAGGAGGTGGTACTGGTGCGGCTGTGGTGGCTGGTATCAGGGGAAGGAGATGGTGGTGGCGAAGTCTGCTGCTGGTCGGGGGAAGAAGGTAAGGTGCTCTGGTTTTGTGTCGGGGGGAGAAGAAAGAGAAGATGAAATGAGAAATGAAGAAGGGAGTGTTTGGTTCGGTTGGGATGAGGAGGGTATGTGGTTTTGATGTGAGGCGGATGCAGCGAGAAGTGATGAGATGGGTGGAGCGAGCGTTGGATGCAGATGGGCGAGATCTCAACGGCTCAGGATAAAACGGGCTTTGGATCCGGGTTATGGGCCGGGTCTTGGATAGCTCAAGCCCATGTCTTGTAAGTTGGGTTGCTTCTTGTTGGGTTGCAACTGATGCGCGCGCAGGCTTTGGCTTTCGCTCCATAGATGCTCGTCTCCAATTTTCTCGCTCTTTGGGCTCCTCAATTTCTCCGAGCTTTATTTACTACCTAAAAACACAAAATTAATTAGTACAAGTATTTATTCTTGAAAACAGAGAAAATACAGATTGGGATAATATCTGATTTCTGAGCACAAAAGATGAGTTAAATGCCAATAAATAGATGTAGAAATATGCAATATTTGGCACTCATCAAATACCCCCAAACCTGAATTTTACTTGTCCTCAAGTGAAACAGAAATTAAGAAATCCTAACTATACCACTGTTGCTGGTCTCTCGAATGCATTTAGCGTATGCACTAAGCCTTTAAACCGCTAGGTGTCCCTAGTGGACGAGTTGTAGTCTCGTGAGGGTTTACCAGAGGTGTACCCACAAAACCATCTCCAACTTCAGAGTGTAAAATAGTCTCAAGCATCCAAGGAGCTATGAGGACATAGAGTTTCTGCATGCTAGTAACACGAAGTTAGAACTACCAAAGAACACATTCTCATCCTTAAGTGCTGAGCAAGAAATAACCATACCATATGAAAGAATTCGGGTTCGGGAGTGATCACAAGCCTCGACTTCTGCCTCACCAATAGGGTTTTATGATAATTGCACTCAAAAAGACCGCTTTTTTAGTCTCTCATGTGTGCAGGCAGGAATAAAGAGAGAAATCCTGCACACGTTGAAGATGAGAAGGATAACCTTCCGAAATAATTTCTGGAGACTCCACAGAGTTGTGGACAAAAAGAATCTTTTTCTGATGATCTCTAAGAAAGGAAATCAACCATTAGCAAGGATGGGAGTACTCACTTACCTTCTCACCCGATCGACAATTAATATCACTCTCTCTCAGCATTCATAGAAACGTCTTCAATCTTCGGTCTTCAACTGCTGATGATGAACTTCTGAACTTCATAAAAACTTGACAAACATTTTTTTTTTTTTTTTAGAACATAATTAAATAAAAATAACAATAAAACTCAATCTTCCACAACTTGTATTGTCTTGATTTCATAAACTTCACTAATTCTCATCTTATTTTCTTTTCTCTTCTTTGTTGCATGTAAACCTTGGACTATTTCAACTTTTCTTCAAATATTCTGATGATGCTCCGCTTGCTGACGATGATGTGTTTCTATGAATCTGTTGATGTTGTTGAGAGAGAGAGAGTGATGCTAACTGCAAATCGAACTACAAGAAGGAGTTTTCATCTTTAGACGTCACCCTCATGATTGACGGAATTAGCACTCAAGAGATCAAAAATAGTGGTGCAAAGTTAGGTAGCTCACCATTCCTACCCGGAATTGACGTACGGTGACACACACTCTAACAGATTTTTTAGAAAGTCACAAAAATTGAAGGTCGGTGCCTCGCTTGATGTAAAAATGGGTAGTCTCCACTATGGGTGATCACAATTCTACTACCGAATATCTAAACAACACCTAATTTGCCCTCCGGTATGGTTAAATCCAACTTTAACGCTCTAATCAACTAAGAAACCCGATTGTGTTCTCCAGTACTTCCAAATTCTGTTATTTCGGTTAGACTCTCTATGTAAACATAGCTAGAAGCATGCTAGTGACTCTAAGATCTCTAAAAGTTGGAGGTTTTTATGCAAGTATTTACAAAGAGTTTTGAAATTTTTATTTTTTTTTTTTTTTTTTTTTTTATTTTTTTTTCAAGAACAAAAGACTAAAAACTCTATATGCAAATGCACCCCCAAACCTAAATCAAACATTGTCCTCAATGTGTCAACAGATGATAAGAATTTAAACAGTCACATACCAAGAGAACTATGTTGAGTAGAGAAAAGGGAAGAGATTACCGGTATGTCGGCGAAAGCAAGGTTAGAGCTTCATTAATCAAGGCTATAATCCAACATTCTCGGCTGAGATCATATTGGATTAGCATAATATATGCAAAAGAAGACTCAACCGATTCAAGGAAGAAAATTTAACAAGACCTACTGGATTATATACAAGAAAAATTCACCATACACCAACAATCTAAAGAGTTGAGGATCAACCCAAAAGAAGATATGCACAAACATCAATAGCCTTACACAAATATAACATGAGAGTGCAAGTAAGACTGCATATGTGAATAAGTTACCCCCAAACCTAAACTTTTCAGGAGATGTGTTTTTGAGCACAAAATCTTGCAATTTTAAAGGTACATCATGCACAAGGTCTAATTCAAAATGAGTTTTGCTAAGAACAGGCAGACATACACATTCCAACTGTGGTTCCCTAAAGGTGTTATACTTTGATGCAAAATAGTCCAAGAGGACTTGGGAAGAACAAAGCTCTAGGCCTAGATTAGGAACTCTCAGAATAGTTGGTTTAGATATTTTTTGACAAACCACATCTAGGTTTGGTGGAGGAGTTTCAATCTGTGACTTAGGAAAGAAAGTAGATACATCTAAGCTGTTTTCGTGTATAAGATCATTTGCACCATTACACACTTTCCTAAAGTCAGACAAAGGTAAATCATGCTCACTTGCATAGAACAATTCATCAATCTCCATGTCATAATCATCATTATCCAAAAGCTTTGTGTCATGCATAGGCAAATCGGGAGGAGGCAACATATTGTGACATGGGCGGGAATCGACACAAAAATAATATCATGATCTATAAGAACATTAGTGTCAACGAGAAGATTCATCCTTTCTTAAGTCACAAACAAGTTGTGTAGCATGCTCATTTTCAGCGAACAATTGTTCAAACCCCAATTCAAAATCACATGTATGTATGGATTGAATATTAGAAGAAACATCATTCATAAGGTTCACAGTAGAGACGCTTAACGTCTCTGAACCCAAAGGTTCCACCATAATTTCAAAGCATACACATGCTCTTCTAACATATCATATTCATCATCATCATCATAACAAAACCGCATTTCCCTATTCAAAATTGTAGCATTTCCAAAGTGCCCTCATTTACCTCTAGGTTAGGTTCATTTTCAACATTAGTGGATTGACTAAGGGCATACTCCCTTTCTACATTTTGTAGATGACTGAGATTCATCCTTAAGAACATGTTAATTGTTCAATTGAAGGGAGTCTTCACTAGTGGGTATGCATGCTTCACATGAATGATCATTATATGGTTGTGCACAGGGTTCACTACACAAGGGAAACTCAGACATGTTGCTAGATGGATGATCATGTGATGCTTTCCATTCAAGTATAGCATTGTTTTGTTCTATGAGTTTAATATCCTCCATTATCGACTGCATACAAGGGTTCATTGGAGGATAGCATTGTTCAACCTCCCATGGCGGTTGATGACACATGCGTGAATAATGATTAGGGTTTTCATAATGAGGCTCATGACCTAGAAAAGGTTCATAATAATCCCTAAAACTACTGACATCATGGTCTGTGGGTGGTTCATATTGTGAAGCATGCCCATAAGCATGTTCTCTGATGGATCTGTTTTCATCCCGAGTTGCAAACCAAAATCCTGACATGATCTAGCAACTCAATTTGAACTCAAAAAGAAGCAACCATATCCTAGCACACATCAAGCATGTAAAACACTCAAACAACCAATGATTTCTTAAAACAGGGAGGCTAAGCTCAAATGAATCGAAGGATAGTTTTCAGAGTTGTGCATATATATTCAAAATGTTGCACTGATCAGTCAAGGTACAATTGCATATCTCAGAAGGTAGCAACTGGTTGGGACTATGTATGCAGACACAGGGTTTTGCAGAGTTTGGGATACTCACAGTGATGTAACAATGTAGCTAGCAGATAGGTTACTCAATTAGTACAGGGGCATGTGCATGGGAACAGAAGGTTGCAGGATTTGAGCAAAGTTTAGTCAGGCGACTAACGATTTCTGAAACTCGGGGCTTATGTCAGAGAGTATCAAGATTATGCAAGCATAGATACTACAACAAGCAACCAACTGAGCTGATAAGCATGATATATCATTCACATATTCATCAAGGAAAGCAAGGATTCGATAATGGTCAGTGAGCACTGGTTCAGGGAGCATACAAGGGCATCAGTCAAGGCAGAGCATCAATCAATTTGGGCTATCAGGCTACCATGCAATATGCAACTCAGGGGATTTACATGATACAGAATTACCAATTTTAAGCAGGCTCAGCACACAGTGGGAGTTGGCAGGTGAATAAGGATTAGCATTCGGCACAGGTTATGTGCAGGTTGGTTTATGCCAATTCTCACAGATTATGCACAAAAATGCATGGCAGATAGCTCAACAGGGTGTCGACAGGGTTGCAGGTTTGCACAAGTGAATATGATTTACAGATGCAACAGATGCACAGATGAGCAACAAACTTTCAGCACTTTACAATCAAGTTGATATGAGACAGAGTATCAACTGGTTCAGTTGACTTTGATTTTCAAAGATTATGCTCAGGGGTACATGGCAGATTGGTCAGCTGGTTCAGTCTAGAGAGAGACTAAGTTGCAGCTCAAATCATAGAGCTTCTTGCACAGATTTCTCAGCAAGTGAAAAAGACCTAGTACTCAACACTAGTAATCACACAGATGTGTCCACATCTTTGGTTGACAGAGTAGAACATGCTCAAGGTACAGGGCTGATGGTTCAACTCTCTCAGTTGGCATCAACTCTCTCAGTTGACATCAACTTGGGCTAGCAGCTAACGTGTTTGACCAAGTTATAGCTCAATCTCAATAGCTGCAGGGGCTGGAGCTAAGCACAGTTGCTGTTAAAGCCAAGAATTTAATGCACAAATCACACAAGAGCAAAAGATTTCAGCCAACACAATTTTGTTTCAAAAGTCACAGAGTCATGCACACATTTCAGAGATTCCAGGGGTTGTATGATCTAGCACTAGTTCATGGTTGAGCACCACTGGCAATCAGCCAAGCAAAGCGACAACGGGGGTCGATGGGTTATGCTCGGGGTTGTCGAATCAACTAGGTCGATTGATTCAACTAGCCCGATTGATGTCACACAAGGCTTGCAGCAGACTTGGAAATCTAAGTTGTAGCTCAAACTCACACGAGGGGTGGAGTCAAGCACGAGGCGAGATGGAAACTAAGGGGTCACAAAGCACAGAACACATAAGGCACGAGGTTTTAGTTAGGGAGCAACACTTGGGATGGCAGCTGGTTTATCATGTGAACAAGGCTCAGCATTCACACAGGTTGGCCACAAACAAGTTATGCATACATTCAAGGAGTGATGGCTCACAAACAAAGATGCTCAGCAAAAAGATATCGCAAATTCAGCAAGCATGTATGAGTTCAAATATCATGGAATTTACTTAAATCAGTGAGGCAAATCAGTGGCACTTGTTTAGCATGCAGACATGGAGCACAAAGATGTAGCACATTCAACTAGCAAGGAACCACTCACATGAATCTTATAAATTGCAGGGGCTGCTCAGGGTTTTATAAAGCTCAAGTTCTGCGCCTTTTCCTTCTCCTCCTTGGGTTGCTCAGCAGAGGTTACATGCACCTGTTTACTCAAGAGAGAGTTTTAGTTCCCGAAGTGTTCATGTTACACAAAAAGATCAATATTGATACCAAAGATAAGCCCTGAGAGTAATGGATTGATATTTTACAGGGGAAAATGAAAAGTTGTGATGCTTATTTGGACTGACAGGGGTTATGAGTTACAACTAACACTAAGATGCAGGTCACTATAAATTGTGAAAGCTACAAAAAGGGCAGTGAGATGATTATACTACCACTACATGTTATGAGATGATTACACTAAGCTACTCTACATGGCAGA
This sequence comes from Papaver armeniacum, assembly GCA_023531295.1. Classification (NCBI taxonomy): domain Eukaryota; kingdom Viridiplantae; phylum Streptophyta; class Magnoliopsida; order Ranunculales; family Papaveraceae; genus Papaver; species Papaver armeniacum. The sequence goes on from JAJJWW010000596.1 coordinate 54,102, forward strand.
GATGCAGAACTTAATAAAAAGAAATGAAATAATGCAGTTCAAGTAGAACCTATCACTACAGCAGATTCAGCTAGCACAGATGATGATTTTAGCAAGTAATCACAGGGGTTTTGCAGTGCAACTGAGTAGTGATAGCTCAAGCCAGGTCAGATGCTAAATGAGATAGTGAGTTCAATGCACAGATGAGAATGCAGATATGCAAATATGCAGTTAAGATAAATTAACTAAAATGCAATGATATAATTAACAATATGCAAATGCAGAAAAAGAAAATTAACAGCTAAGTTACACTAATTAAGGACTAAAAACAACCATTCAAAGCATATATGTACAGGGGAGAACTGAAATTCAGTGAAGAAAGCTAGTAATCAACAAAGCAACACTACCAGATCCCCGCGTGGGGCGCAAAAACTTGATAGGTTTGGGAAAAGTGTTTCGCCTACGTGTAACCGCAAGTGCACATCGCTTTGTTGGAGGCGTGGCAAAGTATGTGTCGATGCACGGGGAAATGGAGTGTGCAAGGTTGAACTGAAGGCTTTCCTAATCGATTTTCTATATAAGTGACAGAATATGGAGTTTTGGTGTCGATATGACTGAATTGAGTTGTTGTGACTCTAAACTAAGGTACAAAATAGATTGTAAAGCACTAGGGTGGTTGATTCCACCACCTGATCTTATGCTAAGGCAACTCAACTGAGGTTGTGTTATTGTACCTTCCCAAGGAAGATTCTAAAGATTGATGTGTCAACTAATCATACTAATTCCCCCTAGTATCAACTGTCTTTTTTACAGCACAATTGATCACAGGATCCTTGGTTAACTAGCTAAGCATCATTCCTATCTTGTTAAACACATATCCCCTTCCATGGCAGTCTCTAATGGAGAATTGCTTAACTTCTCTCTCTAGTTCTCCCCTAGTATTGTTTGTCTTCTTACAAAGATACACCCAATCACGGGAGAAGTTGATCAATTAGCTAACTATACTCCTATCCCTATCAAGCACATCAAGAACAACAACATAAATATGAGTTATCTCAACATATTCTCAAGGGTTTCATCTATACCCTAGCAAGAAAAACTAGAACATAATTAGAGCAATTCAAACACAAATTAGATTAAGCTTGTGCACTGGCTAATCCAGGCATGACTTTTACAAACACTTCTCAACCCTATTTATACATGCAAAAACCTAATTCTCTTCAATTTGGAAATTAAACAAAGACCCTCTCACCCAAAACCGCTGAATCAGTTGTCCCCTCTGTCAATTCGGCTCTGGCTCCATTACTTTGATTCCCCCAATTTGTGAAACCCTAACCCTAACTCTTTCTATCTTAGACTTAGCTTCTAGGGTGAAGAGGCTATGAAGGAGATAGAGAGATATTAGGGGATGGTGAAGGAGGTGGTACTGGTGCGGCTGTGGTGGCTGGTATCAGGGGAAGGAGATGGTGGTGGCGAAGTCTGCTGCTGTTCGGGGGAAGAAGGTAAGGTGCTCTGGTTTTGTGTCGGGGGGGAGAAGAAAGAGAAGATGAAATGAGAAATGAAGAAGGGAGTGTTTGGTTCGGTTGGGATGAGGAGGGTATGTGGTTTTGATGTGAGGCGGATGCAGCGAGAAGTGATGAGATGGGTGGAGCGAGCGTTGGAAGCAGATGGGCGAGATCTCAACGGCTCAGATTAAAACGGGCTTTGGATCCGGGTTATGGGCCGGGTCTTGGATAGCTCAAGCCCATGTCTTGTAAGTTGGGTTGCTTCTTGTTGGGTTGCAACTGATGCGCGCGCGGGCTTTGGCTTTCTGCTCCATAGATGCTCGTCTCCAATTTTCTGCTCTTTGGGCTCCTCAATTTCTCCGAGCTTTATTTACTACCTAAAAACACAAAATTAATTAGTACAAGTATTTATTCTTGAAAACAGAGAAAATACAGAATTTGGGATAATATCTGATTTCTGAGCACAAAAGATGAGTTAAATGCCAATAAATAGATGTAGAAATATGCAATATTTGGCACTCATCAGCTACACCGACCCTGAAACCTTAGTCATGGAGATTTGGGGTAAAACAAAAGCCCATACAGGAGAGGCGCCTAAGTCGAAAGATTAAGGTGACAAGGTCTCTCCTAAGGAGTGCAGAAACTCAATCAAGGCGCCGGGGTACACGGTTGAGTCAAGAGTACATGGGGCATCTGGAGCGTACCTGGCCGCTCTTGGCAAGTCTTGACTATGATGTACTCGGTCCTCAAGAAACCCACTTAGGGTGCGGTCTCGTAACCACAAGCCATATCGGCGGAGGGATAAGAGGCCGTGAAAACAGCTGATTGTTGCATCACTGGATGGGAAGAGCCCACCCTAACCCGGTAGGGGTAAGCTTCCTTGAAGGGGCAGTCAGGGGAATATAAGGACGACACCCTCCATTAGGGAGCTGAATTGTGCCAAAAGACGCAAATATCACGAGGCTTTTTACTCACGGGGGTAATAAGACTTATCGTATTTGCGCGTCAATAAATCCTGAAGAGGCAATAATACAAGAAGATGATAAGGCGAGATCAATGGGTCATTACATGAAACTGTAAAGACAGCCTGCGATTTCGTCGCACAGAAACAAAATTATATCTTAGGCAAAATAAGACCTTTAATTAGGGAGGCTCAATAAGACCTCATGATAAAAATGAAATAGAAACTAATATTACTTTGCAGGAAGTAATGAAAGAGAAAATAACGCACAGACATAATCGCACAATGAAAAGAATATAGTTGAGGCAGAAAACGAAGACACGTTTATAAGGTAAAATAAAGAAAAGGTAATTCGGACATGATATTAAATAATTTAGTATGAGAATACATGATAGATTTACACGCATACATGATAGCTTTACAGATAACATACATTTATCAATCCCCATGAATAAATTCATACATAATACTATATAACATCTGCATAACTCAATCATCTTGTGGCGACTAACAGAGGCAAGAATGGGAATGCAAGCATGTAAAGGAGTGTTACTCGCCCCCATATGATAAATTCACGCATATGTTATATATTATTATATATGAATGTGCAACATACTATTATCACCGCATGTGTTATTATCATCGGATTAACTCCAACTGTTGAAAAGAACAGTACTTTGCTTTTCATTTTTTAATAAGTGCAGGTGTAACAAGAGGAGAATCCACATTAAAGAAGCATCGAATGCTTAGGAATTCATATTGAAGAAAAAGTCTCAAAGACTAGGGAATATCCGGTATACAAGGAAGTGACAAAGAATTTACAAGTGCGACAAGAGAGGAAAGATCTTCAGAAAGAATAGCAATTTCCCACCCATGTCATCTTCATTACCGTCCTCAGCATCAAAAACCACTTCCCTCCTCATCAGTCTCTTCATATTCCTCATATTCTCCCTCACTATCAGAGATGTCAGAACCTTCTTCATTAGGAGAAACTTTAGTAAAGTTATAATTTGAAAGAGGAATGTTATTATCGGCGCAGACTTTCTTAACAGCCACGTCACGAACGCGAACAACATCCTTGCTCAAATTGGAAACATTGATAGTCAACTTTTTCTTGAGCCTGCGGTATTTAGAGTCACGAGCGGGACATCTCGCCTATAGATTCTCAATTTTCTCAAGATATTTCTTCTCATAATCTGCAAAAGAAGATCAGAAGGTTAAAGCCACATAAGAATACTATTCAGGATATAACAAATGGATAAGAATAATAAACAACCTTCTTTTTTAGATATAATATCCGTAACCAATGCGGCATGATCAACCTCTAAGCTAACATTTACGGCTAAATCCTTCCTAGCATTATCAATGACCCTAGAAGCCCGATCAAACTCAACCTCATTTTCTATATGAAGTCGAGAGTGAATCATATTATCTCGCTCTATCAGCGCGTTCTTTTCGCTTATAGCCCGGTCTCTTTCCACTTGAACTTGGAGATTAACATCATGAAACTCCTTTAAAGCCTTCGCGCCGTTGAGAGCGATATTATCCTTCTTAATTACAAGATCTTTAATTTTCGCTTCCAAAACTTTAATCAATCCTTTGGCTTCACGATAACGACGCCTAAAGCTATTGCAAGTGGATAACATGCTCCTATGTTCAACTTCAAGAATTTCATATTTAGACTTCAATTCCACCGGGTTAAGAGCTTCTAAGTCAATATCAACAATGTTATTTAAAGAAGAATTAAGATGCTCTAAAAGAATCTCATCATCAACGGGGTAGTGGATTGCCTCGTCATTTAAGTTGTAAATCTATGCAAGAATGGATAATTAAAGGAAGAGCGAAAATGGCGTAGAAAAGTTAGAATAAAGAAGAAAGAAAAAGTACATACCAACTAATTGTTCATTTCTATTGCGGAGTTCTTCCATGCGACTGGATCTTGAAGAGTAATCCCTCTTGAGCTTAGTATTCTCTGCCTCTAGAGTACGAATCTTTCTTTGAAGATCGGAAGTGACAACGTGAGACATACTGGCGAACTGCATTAATAAAAAGAAAGCGAAAGAATCAGTAAAAGATGTAGACTCGTGTAAAAACAATAGCGAAGATTGATGCACAAGAAGAAAACTAACCAAAGACCCAAATGCAAATTGAAGACTTGGACTCAATGCTGTGTCAACTCCCCAAAGAGATTCGTGACTCAAAGAAGGGGCGTCACATATCTTAACCACCGCTTCACACGCACGACTCAGCGGGGTATTATCAACGCCGCATAATGTGTCGGAGAAAACACTTGACAACTGTCCCATTGAGGACTCAGACTCGGGGTTATCAGGGAGAATGAGAGTATCATCTTCAGAATAAGAAGGAGAGGGAGAAGGAGCCTTTCGCTTATTGGAAGAAGATTTAGAAGTGGTTTTCTTGGAGCTAATTTTATTCTTACCCTTAGCGCCTCCAGCTACCACCTATACGAATAATGAGAGATAACAAACAGAGGCAACAATATTGTTAAAACTAAATAAAGAGTATTTCTTACTTCATTATTGTGCAAAGGTGACGCATGAGGCAAATTCTTATTAGCCTTCTTTGTCTGCTTGGCGATCTGAAACCAAAAGAAGTGATAAGAGAAACAAAAGACAAAAGGAAGGAGGTGAATAGGTAAACAAAGTCAAAGGTAACATTATGCTAAGTACACCCGTTGGGGGTAGGAATTGCTCTATTATATATACTAAGTACGCCCAAGCAAGGGTCAAATTATTACCTCCTGACCTTAAAACTTTAGAAGGTGAACCCAGTTGCTGGATTCCGTATCCGGTGTATTTAGTATTTCCGTCCCATATCTCAGTTTTAGATGCTGCTGACAAATGCATCATTGTCAAGCCTATAAAAGAGTGTATATGTCCCAATACAAATCGGTACAGTGAACAAAGTGTGTCTGATCCTTCTCCTTGGCATGCTTAGAGCTTCTCCAATGGCGAATGTGAATATTTCCCACGTGGCATCACTTCTATGACATTTTTTTGAGTATAAAATCCTTAATATTAGGAAAAATAAAGTTTTATCCCCATCCCATCAAGTTTTATACTCTAGTATTATTTGTTTACTTATTCGTAGGCATATAATTGGTTAAAATCCTTTCCAATTTTATTTTTCATTGACTTTTATTAACAAAAGTGTGACCAAGATGGGAAGACATCCTCTAAGTGAATGTCTAAAACAAGAGGTTCACCTAGAGGATGTCTAACTTTTTTTTTTGCCACATCATCTTGGAGATGATTTTCTATAAATATTGTTGTGGATCCTACGTGGATTAGGACATTTTCCTTCACACACATTCCATTGGAGAAGCTCTTAGATGTAAACTTTTATGGAAATTGGATAAATATCCCTCCTTCTAATGGTCCTACACAATTATCCTTTAGACACTTTACAAATATCCCTAATGGCATATGTTAGAGCATAGCTCGGTTGAACCCACCAAGCATTGGTATGTCAAGTTTGGTTGTTATATTTTAGTGAATCAAAACTCATTTTAAGAGTCACTTGATTATGTACTAGAGTCAACTTCGTATAGGTTAGCTTGAAAGTATTAGGATATGAGACATTACAAGTATTGTGAAGACTTGAAGAAGTGAAGAAGTAAGAATCTACAATGACAACATCATCCTTCCACTTGAGGTTAGTGATATTTGACTTGAAATGTTTCATTACCTAACGTATCTTTCAATTCGTGCATATTGAAAACGAAACTGCGAAGCATGAACACTCTACATAGTATTAAGGAATACAATATGAAGTTTATTGCTTAACCATTAAACTTTGTAGATAAGACATCGACATAATTGTTTGAATGCTATTGTGATTATGTATGGGTATGAGGTGAGGATTTCATCCTAGGAAACAATGTTTTACATGTGTTTTAAGGAAGTAAGTTCATAAACTTGTTTATGAATCGAAAAGGAAATCTCCGGGCGTTATTGGGATTGTTATTCATTGCATATCTTGTGAACATCCAATATGTGTGATTTAGTATAACCGCTCACGACTTGTTTGTGTTCTTGGTAAAACTATTCACAAAGGCCTGACTTATGTATTGGTATGACTTTTATTAGTGAAACCGATCTTAAGTAATCACCTGAGATGGTATGATCGAGTTTGTGTTTTGTTAAACCGAATCTGGGTAAAGGGGAACCGATCCTATGAAGAGGTGCAACACATCACAAAGGGGAATCGATCCTTGTATAAGGTGCAGCAACGTTATAGCAGAAAGGGGAACCGATCCTATGAACATGTGCAACATGTTTTTAGGCAAAGGGGAACCCATCCTATGGACATGTGCAACACATATAAGTTAGATACCATATATATGTGGGGAACCGATCCTAGTACCTAATCAACCGAATTTTGGGAAGCTAGTGTGACTATGCACAGTACTCACATGGAGGTAGAACCGATGTAAGGACCCTCAAGCTCGTCAACGCTATTAGACCAGTCAAGCGACGAATTAGCCGATAATAACTCGATTAGTTTAACACGAACGTTAATTAATAGAAATTAATCTAACAACGATTTAGATACGTAATTAGTACCGTGGGCTAGATCTCGAAAAATTATGCAGAATGGACTACTTGAACGTGTCATTCGGATACCGGATGAAGAAGATATCATCAGATTGGTTTGAAGGGAAAATTAGTCTTTTCTTAGACAGACCGACTGACCTGGGCTTCCCATATCCAAAATGTTGGGTGTAGAAGTATTTTATGTCGGCCTTATCAAAACCAAATTGAGAGGATAAACTCATTTCTCTTTCTTTTCTTTTTCTTCTCGTTTCTTCTCCTTTTTCCTTCTTCTTCTGTTCTTCTTCTTCTGCGAATCTGAGAGATGAGTTTCAGAATATGTTCGAGAGAATCAGTTGATGAGGGAGATGATGAGGCTTTGAATCATAAAGGAGAACAAGTAGGAATTGTTAGGGTTCCTATTTGAAGTGATGAATCAGTGAAGTATAGAAGAAATTAGGGTTTATAGATTTGGTTATTGTTCTGAAGATCAAGAAGATGAATATGGAGCTATGGTTAGATTGGGAGCAATAGGTAGATGTCTAAATGAAGTATTGAGGTTGATTCGGTGATGGATTGAAGGAATCGGTAATTTAGGGTTTCTGCAAATTGAATTAGAATTCGAATCGAGAGAGGATTAAGATGAGTTAGACGGAATTACAAGATGGGTTTGTTTAATTGAAGATTTTGATTGTTGATTTGGGTTTGAATTAGAGAAGTGTTGATTTAAAGATTGATTCAAGTCTAGAGAAGCTTTGAGGTAATTTTTTTGATTGATTGATTTGAAAGAATTATTCATATTCTTTGTAGAGTATTTATGAATACTTATAAAGCTAAGAATTGAGTTGATATGGAGTGGAACTGTTGTTATAGAATAGGGTTGTATATGTGATTGAAATGTGAAGTTCTTCTTGAATTAAATGTATGTGTCCTAGAACTGGGAAGGCTATGGAATTGCAGTTGTATATGTGAAGTGGCTGCAACTTGTGATGCTGCCGAGTTTAGGTCACAATGGATGTGACTGAGAAAAATAGAACAAAATGGAGATGGTGGTATGGAGTGACAGTGGTGTGACTCTTAAATACTATGGCAAGGAAGTGGATTACTTTGGAGTTTGATTGTGCAGGATGTGGTTGTAATGGTTCTGAGTTAGGTTATGTTGGAGTGCTTAGAGCTTGGGTTACAAACTGTGTTGGGGGTTGAGTTCTTAGTGAGCTGTACTAGTGCAGATTGAGTTAAAAATTGGTATGGAGGTGAATTGTAATGGGTGCAAATGAGGATTGTGTTAGATATGAGTTTATGGTTGTGACAATGGAGTTGGAAAGGGTTAAACTGAATTGTTGTTAACCTGGTAATAGTTTAGTAAGAAGATTAGTGTTAGCCGCTGTTGTGGAGATAATGTTGCTGCCGTGATACTGTGCAGTGCAGGGAAAGGGTTGTTGGTAATGTTTGTGTAATGTATTAGTTATGGCTGAACAAGATGAATGGATTAAGGGTGTATGAACTGAATTCAGTTGAAATAGTCTTTAGCTTGGCCGCAATTGATGGATTATGTTTCTAGGATGAGTGTGGCTTAGTACTGCAATTGCAGGTAAAGCTTGAATTTCAGTTGTATTGAAATTATAGAATTGTTTAGAATGAAAGTTTGTATTTTGAATTGATGTAATGCATAGATTGAAGTTGAACTTGAATAGGGTTGTAGAGTTAGAGTTGCAGATGTGTGAGAAGAACCCTTGGCCATTCTGACTGAGCTTATCCAGTCTGTTTCTGTTTTATTTAGATGACTCAGTTAATCTGACCGAGTCGAGTTGACCCTGTTTAGCTGAGTTGAATCCGTTTGACTCAGTGGACCTGGACCGAGTTAATCCTTTGACCCGACCTTGACCTTTGACCTGTACTTAGATGTTGACCGTTAGTTGACTCCTCCGGCCAAACGTTGACCGTTAGTTGACCAGTTAGACCAGGCCTTGTGTAATGGGCTTGTTTAGTGGACTTGGGCTTAGGTTTAGTTTCTTATTTTGATATATTGGACCCTTATGGTCCGAACTAGCCTTTGGTTCCTTCTACAAAGTTGTAGATATTCATAAGACATATCTAATAGACTATATAACCAATCCAATTGAATTAGTAAACCTTTAGATGTGTTAAAGATAGATAATGAAAATGTGTAGAACCATAATTGGGCTTAGAACCCTTAGATAGTTCACTTTGCTTATAACTAGAGAATTGTATGATATTGTGTTATGAGCCTAGTATGAGCCTTTTGGCTAATCTCTTAGAGTGCTTGTGTGATTAACAGTTACTCTGTATTAGCGACGATCGATTCAACGGATGATCATGTAGACTTCGGATCTCGTGGTAGGCGAGGCTTGTCATCAAAAGAGGTGGGAATCGATAACGAACTTTCTTGTATTCATTATTGTTTTAAAAATCTTGGTGTTGTGAAATTCATGCATATCTTTGCGTGCTTTGTGTGGTATGAGATGTGTGCCGACACAATATCCAGTATTCTATGGCTAGGGCGATACACCGCAATATTACATGGCCAAAATTATTCTTCCTTTATATCCTTTTCTATGGCTAAGGCGATACACCGCAGTATTACCTAATCGGTGTGGAATTGGCATCAATATTACTCTTTCTTATGTGCGGCAACACACATCTCATACATGGATGTTTACTGTTCTTTTAAATTACTTTGAAAAAGTTAAGTTTCTACAATATGTATTATCGTCTTTCCGTGTATTATCGTCTTTCAATAAAACCTGCATTGTCTTCAAATCATATTAATGATTACTTGAAAGTTAGTTGTTATTTCCACTGGGCACCCCTTTTAGGGATGATATGCTCACCCGTTCCCACTTTCAGTTTCAGTGACAGATCAGAGTTGCGCAGCGAAAGCTTCAAGGGTTGAGTTCACTAGTTGATTAACTTCTGCTATGTTTATTATGTTGTATATTTTATTTGTAAACCAAATGACTATTGTATATGTATCATTTGAGAGGAATCCTTGTATATATATATTTCTGAGTGGGGCTACTTTTGGGTTAAGTTTTTGTAGCAGATTTCTAAATTGAATGTTTAAGTAAATGATTTAGATTCTTAGTGCCTCTTTATTTAGTTAATCTCTTGAATTAGTCAGCTGCTAGCTTAGGGGGCGCTACAACCGAAACTTGTTTTGGTAGAACCGTTAAACCCATGATTTGTGATTGAGTGTTTCTTAATCAATCGCATAGTTCTTGAAAGTCAGATGAACCAATTCTAAACTTGTTTGGAAGTGTGGCAAATCGGTTTCAAGGTTGTAAGTATGAAAGAGGACTTACAAAGTAAGGATGTAGGCATATCCATCGATCCAACCACCGCCACCTATATCGTCGCCACCACAACCACCCCCGCCACGTCCACCGCTACTATCAATGGATCTATCACGAGTTTCATGTTCGAGTTTTTTTTTTTAGGTTAAAGACTGATTTCCGAAACCAGATCCATTTGATTATTAGGTTTTCAATTTCAGAATTTCGAGTTGAAGCTTCAAAGAGATCGATCTTTGCATGTTTGATTTATTAATCAATTCATTATGTATGATTTTTCAATTTGGTTGCAGATATTTTGGAAGTTTGATTTTATGTCGATTCAACTTGATTTTTTTGTGTATTTCGATAAAATTGATATCGAGATTGTTGATTCTGGAACCGGTAAAGTTTAACTTTGTTTTAGTTTCCATTTTGGTTTTTGTTCTTAACCTCCAAATATTGATTCAACTGGGTGGACTTACTTGGTGGTAATGATGTTGTTGTTAGAGTTGGTGGTAGTTGTTGGTATTGGCGGTGGAACTGTTGGATTCAGTAAATGTATGTTGGTGTTGGAGAGAACGATTAAGTTTCACTGTTGTGGGAAAGGTTAAAAGCACTCGTTAGTTGGAGGTATCCTTGTGCAACTATTCTTTATTTGTTACTTTTATGATTGTGTTGCTATTCGACTATGTTGTATCGCTTTTTGTGGTGGTGGCACTGTGGGGTTTATATGGATATGATAAAGATCTATTGTTTGGTTATGACAAAATGCATCATTAACTGTACAACAACATGTAGCTATATTTTCTCTTTCTCAAGTTGTTGTTGAAAGACCATTCCCTGACAACTTAATGCTTATATTTGTATTGCTAATAGTGGAAATTGTATACAAATCTTAGACGTGAATAGAACTAGTGGTTCTCTGTAAATATCCAACAGAGGCTTTAATCGTGCGATTAGTTTTAGGAAATGATAAGTTTGTGTTTTTCTCAAGAGAACAAGATCAAGCATTACCATTTTGTTCATGTATTATCTCTGGACTTCGGTTTTTGTGGGATCAACTATGGTAGTTGACCCACTTTGATCCCGTTTATGGGATCAACTCATGTTGTTGACCTAATTTTTTATGGGATCAACTACCGTTGTTGATCCGATCAACTCCTATTTGTTGACAACATTTCCTTGGATTAGTATAATCATGCTTGTAGTTTAAATCATGTAAATTTCATCAAATGTTGAACTTGTGGTGCAATGGTAGCATGACTGACTTCATGTCATCTGATGTGTGTTCGACTCACGCCAAGTTCACTCCATTATCAACTTTCATTGTTGATCCAATTTAGGGGATCAACAACAGTAGTTGATCCCCTAAATTGGATAAACTTCTTTCTTCTATACGTGGCAAGAGTATCTTGTCATCCTCATCATCATCTTGTAACGGTAGATCAAACAACTTTAATTGTTTGGCATTAATAATCGAGAAAATTTCTAGATAAGGTGGTTAGATAAGTCGAAAGCTTTGTTACTAATCGGATCGAGAATACGAAATGATACACATCTCAATGTCTTCAACTTCTTAACTCCCCCTTCTAATTGTTCCTTATCTAACTTCAACCATACCAAGGTCATCTTGGTCTTTGTATTCCCATTCTCGAGTAACTTACCAAGTTGCTTGTAAAGAGATCTAGTGAAACCATAAACCACGGGAATCTTCCCTAGAAGAAACTAACCTGCTCTGCTACCAGCTTGATACGTATGACCTCTGTACCTTGGTGACTATTATTATAGAGGCGGAATTCATAATAATAATAATAGATGAAAACTAGAAAAACAGAACACACTGGAAACCAGATTCGAAGAAATTATCTTCTCTAGATTATGAACAAGAAAACTATTACAATGCTCTTTTTGTTGCGCTCAAAATCTCTCTAGGTAAATAACCTTAAACTATTTGCTAAGCTTGCTTTTACAATAATGAATTGTCTCACAAACTCTCTCTAGGTCTGCGTGTTAAACCTCATTTTCTAGGTGTAAAACCACACTCTCTAGATGTCCTTAGTCCAAGAGAAGTGTTTTATATTCAAAAAGTGTGTAATAAAAGGGCATATTGTTTTTCTTAGCCAAATTTTTCCGGAGGTCTCGTAATATTTTTGATCAGACATCAGCGGGAATTGAACCCCTAGCCTATAACTTGGGAGTTCAACCACCGGCCAACTAGGCTAATCCCCGTTGGTTAGGTCTCATAATGTTGGAGAATGACGGATTCCACTTTGTAAATTTGACTGGCTACTGATGTATCTTGTCATTACTAAATAAATAACCCAGGAGAATTCCAAGGAGAATGCCTTATTGACTTGTGAGGCACATAATATATAATAAACCCGGGACTTAATCACTATCAGTATATAATGAACAGAAAACGGCATAACAAAGAGAAATCAATGAAACATAGAACTAAGGAACCATTCACCAAAGAGTTCAAATTGCCGACAGAACCCGGAATAAGATTCAAAATGGTTAATTTTTTCTTTAAAAAAAAAAACAAAAAAACCCGACCTTAATAACAACAATTCATGTTCTATGACCAGCTTAGGTAACTAAAAGGATCCCTTGTGGTTGAAGCTCTAATTCTAAAAGCTAGTTTTCTTTTTTGTATGACAAGGCAGGATTAGATTTCTCAATCTGAACTAGTTTTGTTGAATTTGGTTCTCATAGGTTGGGTTGATAACATGGTCGGCTGCTCCTCTTTCCAAATGTATGTAAGTGAGTTTCTCTTCCACTCAGCATATACCCAAGGAAAACCAAGTACAACAAGAACTTCAATAACAACATTTCATGTTCTATGACCAGTTTAGGCAACCAAAAGGACACCTTGAAAATCATGTTACTGAAGAGAGAGTAGTAGCAAGGAAATGGATGAGAGCAAAATGACTGCAACAACCAAACATTTCAACCAACTTTCATTACTTTAAAGTTCAACAATCCAAATTGAAGACATAAAAACTGTCTTAAGTAAAAAAGAAATAATTCTAAAGTATTATAGAACTGAGAGTACCATACACATCACTAGTGACGTCATATATGAGCTTAATTTACTGATAATCTCTTCGGTTTAAATTTCTTAAAATCAAGAGGAACACCCTATAGAAACCGGTCATCTAATAAGCCATTACATAATAATCCAAAACTACAGGTTTTCTTCTTGTGATTTAAGTCGTTTGCATAATCCACATATCAAAGAGAAAAAAGTTATCACATTAGGACTTCAGTTCCCTATCCCAGCTGAGTTCTTGCACGCGCAGAGCACCTTGATTAGTGGTAGCGAAAGCAATAATCTCACGAGTCAGGATCATAATCCTCGCCGAGGTCTGAAAAGTTGTGCAGAGTTCAAAAAATTGCTCATTGTTCCACACGAATCGGTAAACATGCTTCATCATTTTGTTATTTCTTAAGGTTCTGTAATTCAAATGGATCCCGACGAGGCTAGTCTGTTCTCATTGGAAAAACAAGACTAGTCTACATACACATCACAACTTCACTCAATTAAAAGCTCAGAGCAAGAAGAGAAATTCAGATGTATCTAGAGTAATCAATGACTCGGTGATATCTATAGCCTATAGGCCTATGGTGCTGGAATGCCTACGGTAAAGGTCAATGTTGTGAGAAATCTATTCTAATTAGTTGCTTGATTGGGAATTAGGTTTTAAGGGATTTCTTTGCTTTGCTCTTGTTTTTCGGACACATCTCGCATGGTGCTAGAACTTTGATCAGAGATGTTTTTGCTAGTACTGGTCCAGATTTGGATTCTAAAGTGGGTCTTGGGGCATTCCAAAAGCTTGGACATCAAACAACCATGAGACAGAGATAGACAACATTGCTCTGGTTTCTTTTGACTTTATTTTGTTTTCTTTTGTGGTTAAACATAACATAAGGTACTGGAGAAATCTTGATTTGGATCACCGTTTTTCTTTGATTCTTGTCATTTTTTTGTCTTATCCGGTGCTGATCCCAAATGAACAGGTATGGAAGTTGTAATTGTAAACCACAAATCGAATCTGTGGAAGCATTGGTTCATATGTTCCTCTTAGTTTCGATTCTAGGGATTATTTTTTTCAATATCTTTTTCCGAGAACCACCTAATAAGGTTCCGAGTAAGAAATAATGTTTCGTCGTCTCAATTGAAGTAATATAACGAGCCATTCTAACTAGTCCCCGTATTGAATAAATCTCTTAGTTGTTAAGAGGGTTGCCCAAAAGTAGTATATAAGGGTACCCGCTAAAACTTACAAGTGAACCAGATTTAAAGATGACGACTAGGGTTGTTGTTTCCACTATTACATATAATTTCAAGACCACAATGGATCTGTAACAAGAATACAAGATCGTTTGTTTACAATGGAATGGTATATAAAGTCAACAGATCTCAGTGAATGCAATAGTATTAATGGTTAAACAAACCATTGAGGGTAGTTCCATATCAGGTCCAAGAAGAACAAATGTAGGAACTTTATTGAATTGGAAATATGGTAAAGTATCTCCTGGGGAACTTACCCTTTGATGGGTATCACAATGGCCTTGTTTGCGGTATTCATTTGTCTTATTTTAGAGGTTTATAATTCTTCTGTTTTACTGGACGTGGTTTCAATGAATTAGGTCCATGAAAATCATGAAGTCCTGGCTTTTCGATAGAAAATGAATTACTAGGTTTTTTTTTATAGGACAATCTGGTAAGTAAAATCTGTGGTACTGCGCATGAGTGATTGGTAATAGACACTACACGACAAACAGTTTGCCGTATGAAGAACAACATGATACACGACGAACTCTTTGTCATGCTGAGAAAATGGGCTTAAAGGCAAAACCCGTCCTTAGTTCGGATTGCATGTTGCAACTCGCCTGCATGAAACCAAAATCACTAGTAATCGTCGGTCATCCATACGACGGTGAATTCGTTCATGGGCCTTATACACACCGCCCCATTGTCTTCGTCTGGGCAATACCTCTAGCTCTTAATCTATTGCGGGACCGGGTAAAAAAAAGAGGATAATAAAGAATAGACATTTAGCCGTCCACACTAATTTAGATTTTTTAATAAATTTTAAACTTACAGTTTTCCTCCTTTTAGACGGCTCAATGTTTACCATCCGGTATACCTTTCACATTCCTACCATAGTAGCATGTCACCTCTCCTTCATGTGAATCGGTCCCCTTCGTTGTCAAGGGGTTAGTCTTCGTCAAAAGGGACTACGATATCATTCTTCTTGGAATGTCTTCTTCAATATGATGTTTGTGTTTCAAATACTTTCTTCATGTCTTACCTTCATCAATTTGTAGTGAATAAAAACCGAGGGAGATGGATCAGAAAGTGTGGAGTGCTGACAAAAGTGGTCAATTTTCAACCTTAGTTGCAGTGGAAAATATAAGAGCAAGAGAACCAATTCTTACATGGCTAAGGTACATTTGGAAATATTTTTTACATCCTAGCATTGCTAGTAACATATGGAATTTGCAACAGGTAGTGTATGTGGATGATGTGGTAATAAGAAACATAGATTTTGAAATGGTCTATGTGTGTTGTATTTGTGTTGAAGAGTGAGACAACATGGAACATACTTTCTGGGAATGTAAGTTTTGTGTTGCAGTCTGGAATTGGTTGAATGCAGTCTTGTAAATCCATGTTCATTCGAAGATACCTGTAAATCAGCAAAGAATAAAAGTCCTCTGGTAAAGGAAATATAGATGACATCAGCATGTGCCTCTACAAAAGAATTGCGGTTTCAGGGAAATGCAAAAATATTTGGTGAGGTAAAACCCAACTATAATAACTTTAAGAGCAGAATATTTCAGATGATGCATGAAGGGGGATCATAGAATGAAAGGAAACAAATGGGGGCAAGACTATGACAGTCAGATAATTTCTTTTTTTAAGCTTGGCAATAGAAGTATAAGGTACCATTGTATAAAAGAATGTTTTTGGAAGCCTCCGGAAACTAGTTATACTCTCTTCTGTTATGATGGATCCTCATTTGGGAATCCAGGTAAAGCTGGTTTTGGAATTGCTGCTAAAGACTGTGACTGTCAAGTGATAGGAACATTACGTGGAGGTATAGGTATTGTTACAAATTTTATAGCAGAAGTATATGCAATATTGTGTGCATTAAAATGGCAGTGTTTCTAAAATTCAAGAAGGTGATTGTGCAATCAAATTCCTAGTCTGTAATTAATGGATTTAGGAGGGTAATTAGTGCCTTGGTTTTTCCAAACAAGATACATGAGTGTAATTAATGCTTTGGAAGAGGTAATCTTTTATCACTGTTTCTGAGAAGTCACTTCTCTGCTGACACTTTAGCCAAAAAAAGGGGATGAACTTGATATTCGAGGAAGATCAATTAACATGGGGAGACCTTCCTTCCTTAAGCGTATTGAAATGCCAGATGTGGTATATTACATGTTCTGCTAGTCCTGTAAAAGAGTCTGTCTGTTTTATTGTTTTTGTGCTATAGTTTCTGTTTTGTTTACTTTGAAAAGAATCTTTCCTATAATATTTTAGCTTGACTTTTAGTCATTCAATCAATAAAAAATGTGATTCAATAACCAAAAAAAAAAAAAACAGTCACTTTTAACTTAGGAATTCGTTTGCCTTAAAATTGTGAATTAACAGGTATTGAAAATTCTAGAGTGATGTCGCATCTATCATGTATTGTTTTAATGTTCAGTTACTACTGAATACGTAAGTTTGACAGTTGCGTTCCAACATTCTCCATAGCCGGCATCTATGTTGACATTTTTTGCGAAGGTGCCCTTGCTAATCTACTTTTTATTTTTTTTGCTTCTACTTTTCCATGAAAAATGGTGCACGATGCATCTTTACCTTATTTACATGTTTCTATATTGTGGACTGAAAATCTTTAACCTCAGAGTCTCATACATGGAGTGATTGTGGTAAATGACTTATAGATTTCAAATGTATATGATGAGTGTAGTTATTGTCAATCTGGAAATTGCTAACCATTAGATCAGAAACTACCTTAGACAAAATGTGAGCCTAGATCTGACAAAGCAGCTGAGTTCAATGCTTTCTATGTGTGATATACTACACAAGAAACTATGGACGACAGTGCAGGATGACAAATTAGGTTATTTAAACAGATAAATATCTTTCTATATATTTTATATTTTTTGCCTTTTCATTTGATTGATTCTTTCAAATCACTATGGTTTCTTAGGATTTTGACACTATTGAGTACGGTCTCCACATGAATGAGTATAATACTTTGTTTCTCTATATTTGTTGCCTCATAAGCTATTGTACATATATCTTAAGCTTGTTTGAATTATTGCAAATGCTCGTATGAAACAAGTGACACCTAGTACGGATGTGGCAATTGATCGGGCTCCTATAGAAGAAGCTATGCGCATTTTTAAACTTGAGAAAGAAATTTCGAACACATAACATAATATTCGAGATCAGTAGAATTCCTTAGGCACGCCAGTGAATCCAGGTACAAAAGGTGTTTATCGGGGAAAACTCGTTGACTTTGATGAAACACTTCGCAATCAGAAGTCTCAATTGGACGAACTCGAAAGAAGAGCTGTTGTTGTTGGTCTTTACGGGAAGTCGATGGAAGAACTGAAGCATATGCTTTTGTAAGGCAAAAATTGAGGCTTACAAGGGTTTACTCAATAAATACTTTTACATATTTTTGGAGATTTTAAAAGAGTCACGAAAATTATTAACTTTCTGAGAGTTGTATAGAATTAGGTAAAATCTTGCAGAGTTATGAAGAGTCTTACAGAGAATTGTAGAGTTCTGAAGAGTTGTATTTTTTTTTTTGTATGAATATCTTTTTTTCTGAAGCATTTTATATACATAAACTAATATTATAAATATCTGCATAAATCTATAGAGTTATATAAAAACTAATATTATAAATATAAACTTAATCATATATACCTTATTTATTTTACGAACTTCAACTAAATAATTTTTTTTTATATAGATAACATATTTCTTTCGTTCAATAAAATGCAATAAATGAAAATAATAAAAATAATTATTATTACACATTTGCACAAAAAAAAATGTGTTTAACTATATAATTGTACGCATATATGATTTATTATTTAGGCACATATGCATCTATATATGGGTTTTATTTAGCTTGTATATTTATGAGATAAATAAAAGAGAATAAGAAATATTTTTATTTTTTTGGGAAGCCTTTCAAAATCTTACATATTTTTCATCTAGGCATATTTATACACCAAAGTCACTCAAAGTCTTGAAAATAGACAAGTACACAAAGCCTTTAAATTTTCAAGTTTACAATGAGTAACACAAACTTCAGCCTTTCAACAATCTATAACCAGTAACATAAACTTTGAAAGAGATTTTAGAAGTAGACAACCAATAACACAATACTTTATAATTCCGTTAAAGTCTTTAAAATCACTAAAAGTATTTATTGAGTAAACCCCCGTAAGGCATACAAGAAACTGGTACGGCAAACATTAAAACAAAACACATCTAATTAAAACAGGACATATCTAATGCTAGGAAAAGATACAAAACCACCCTTTCTCGATGATACTAGAAATGGTTGTTGGATATCTGTAAGCCTAGATCTCCAACTATCGAATTTCAATATCAAAACGACAAAAGAAAACTTATAAGAAAAAGAAACAGAAGGAAATAAAGATGGCCAACTTCAACTTATTAACACATAGATGGATCGTTGTACTAACCATAGAAATGTTTCCAGAGCTCAATATAGAGTGAGCGGAAATGCTTTAATACACCTGCATTTAAAGCAATACAATAATAAAATTCTAAGAATTGGTCGATGCGATGGTAGCAAGACCACCAGGTTCATTCAGTCAGTCAGAATAGACTTAATTAATGCCAATTTACAAGTGTTCAAGAAAATTCCTTAACTGTCAGTAGGTACCCCCACCATGCACAGATTAAGGGGGGTATACTCAATAAATACTTTTGAAAAGACGAGGGTACCCAAATACACCACAATATTTTAAATATCAACCTATAAGTCTGATACCAAGTGTGATCGTCTATGGAAAAATTCGAGACAATACAACTATGGTATACACTTTGTGTGATCGTCTATGGATATGAAATCGATACAATACAACGACAAAGTGTTCACTTAATAATATGTATGATATGAAACCGAAACACTATTGGATCAATATCAAGTGACTTGGAATTAACGTACAAGTGTAATTTACTTAATTATAGTTACAATTATAATACATAAGTAAAGTAAATGACGCTGCAAGATTTTGCTAATAAAGAAACCGCAAATGCAGAGAAACCCTGGGACCTAGTCAAGTTTTGAATACTATCAGAATTAAGCCGCTATACAAAATCTAATACCAACTGTGTATAGTTGAGACCAAATAGACTACTCCTAGCCACTTAGGTTCCTCAGTACCCCCGCGCCTTCGAATTTTAGAGTCACGCACTTGAATAGCTACTCATTTGGATCATATTCCAAACAACAAAGGAATGAGTCTGTTTGGTAACCACTCTAATCAATCTTTGGTAAAAGATATGTATGAGTCGTTGACAAAGGATCTTATGTTTAAACTAATAAACTCCTTTGTCTGGTTAGATCAACCTAAAACTTGATTACCGAAATAATTAACCAATTTCTAGATTCGCAATCAATCAATATAGAACTCAAAGAGTAACTATAAAGTGATGTCGATCTTACACAACTAGCCAATCAAGTCTATCAAAGATGAACACGATTCTAGTTGGATCCTAGCTGAGCAAGGTTTGTGCACTATATTCACGAGATACAAAAATTAATAAGAAAATCTTCTTCGTCTTCAAATCTTCGTTTGCCTTCAATAACCCGCACAACACAACTTGAACCCTCTTGTGATAAATCACACAAAGAACGGAGTCTGTTAATAATGGGTTATCACAAGATGTCTTTAGATCCACAAATGGTTCAAAGATCCCGTCAATACTTTGATCTAGTTTGAGTGACCCTTATGTCAGAAGAGAAGGCTCTCAAGAATAATCAAACTAGGTGCAATCAAAGTTGCAATAACCTTTAGTCAATCAAATCAATAATTTAAAAGCAAAATAACAATGCAATTATCTAGTTTTTTCCCACCAAGTCATTGAGGCTTATTCACGTCTCTCGTGGGAAGTGGAGGAAGTGGAGTGATGGAGTAGTGGAGAACTTCTTGATCCCACATAAGTCTTTAAACTATAGTTTGTTGATTGATGTCGAACGTGTGGATCGTGGAGCATGTTCGCCTAATTAGGGTACATCATCATGGTGTGGTAAAGTGATGGGTTCCTCACTGACCAACTCTCCTGGTGATAAACGGCTCCACTAAACCAAGCATGGGAACAACACGCAATGAAGTTAGCTCAATTCGGATCTTAGGATAGTTTGCAAGAAATGCAAACTCAAATATTATAGGCCAAGGTTGTTTGGACAACAAGGAAATTCCAAAACCAAAAATATTCTCAAGATATGCAATAAATTACCTAATTTTGATTTTCCTATTTCCAATTAATATTAACCAATATTTCTGAAATCTCTCATAGAAAATTTCTATTATTAGTATCGAACGTTTATTAATAAACATTTTCTAGAGTATATGCTTTAAATGCTGGAATTGAAAGCATATAAAATTGAAAATCATAATTAAATGCTTTTCAATATTTCGGTTTGGGATCACCTTGAGCATCAAGGAATATATTTGAACAATTAATGATAAGAGTTACGTGAGTATTGGAAACTCGGGTTTGCTTCTTGGATCTGTTCTACCATGATTCACAATGTAAGTTGTGACTGGTTATACCATGCTCCCCAAGATAGGTTATGAACGGTTACACAATGCAAAAAAAAAAATAGGTTGGAGCACCTATTTAGTTAATCATTACACCAAGATAGGTTGGATCCCCTATAATAGGATTCTTATGAATATTTGTAACTAAGTTATCTTGGTTGATAAATCGGACAAAGGGAAAATTGCTTCGGGAAATTGTTTCCTTGATAACATACTAACACAAGATTACTTTGGTAGTTTCGATTTTAGTATTGATTATCTAAAATGGTATGTAAAACCTTCGTGCTTAACTCTTATAGGTTGTACAAGTTCTTATGAATTTGTAAAATTCTTTCAGTTTGCTCTTATGTTTATTCGTTTCTTTATCATTTTTGTGACAAAAAAAGGGGAGAAAATATGGAGTAAACAAGTGATTTATGATCACCAGGAAAGAACATATTTGCTTAAAAGGTTATATCTAACGAAAGAGTAAAGCATATACTAAGGGGGAGAAACATATCATCTTGTTGTGTAGTATTTCATACTACAAAAGGGGAGTAACCAAGATGTTCGAGTTGAATACATACCTAGCTTTCCTTTAGGGGGAGTAAAACTTTTGCTATTCAAATGTCAACAATGACATTTATTTTTTGAATATGTGCAGGATATCGTGTTGTTGAAACTTGGAATCAGTCGTATGAAAAATAGGTTATTTATAATTCATTTATCTCCATTTGGAATCAAGCGTATGAAGAATGGGTTATTTATAATTCATTTATCTCCATATGTATTAAGTTTTTCACTGAAATTGACAAAGGGGACATTGTTAGAGCATAGCTCGGTTGAACCGACCAAGCGTTGGTATGTCAAGGTTGATTGTCATATTTTAATATCAAAACTCATTTAGAGTCGCTTGATTAATTACTAGAGTCAACTTTGTTTAGGTTAGACCATAAAGTCTAGGAATGTTGAGACTTACAAGTGTTACTCTGAAGACCTGAAGAACGTGAAGAAGTATCGACTACAACGAAGACATCATCCTTCCACTTGAGGTTAGTAATACTGACTTGACTTGTTTCCATTCATATCGTATCTTTCATGTCATTTAAGATTGAAAACATAACATGCGAATTTAATTTATGATACATTAATATTGGTATTAGACTTGGTCATTATAGTATGATCAATGTGTCAAGGAAGAATATTGAATTACGAAGTATAACACTTATCTTTTGAACTTCGTAAATGCGACATCAACATAATATATGTAACTTGTTACTTGATTGCTTGTATGAATTATAAGTGTGATTTCATCCAAGGAAACTATGTTTTATTACATATTTTTAAAGGAAGTACATATACGAACTTGTTTCATAATCGAAAGGAAATAAGGCTGCACATGGTCCGGTACTGTCCGATTTTCTTATGGAACCGGTCCCTGTACTTGGTGTTGACCAGTGCCTCATTTTTAGGACCGGTACTTGTACTTATACCTGGAGTTGTACCTGTACCTCCGGTACCGGTCCGGTACAAGACCGGTACCGGGTTTTTACCTATTAAAATCATAATTACGTAATTAAAATTGCAGTGAACAAAAAAATTATGCAATTCCATAGCTTAGGGTATCAGTTAACAAGCATTCAATCAATTATACAAAGCAATGGAAGAAACATCAATCTTCTCATTATTTTCTCGCCTAAACAGCATAACATCAACAACATTATCTACAGCTCACTGTACTTCAACTTCATTCTTCCATTCACTGTCTCATGTTTTTTCCCTGTAAAGCATACATTCACAAACTCTTTTAATCTCCATCACTCCAGTAACAACCACCAGCAACCCATTAATCCCTGTAAAGAACTAAATCACATTTAACAAATTATTAATGGAACACAAATTATTATACCATCTAAAATCACTAAAAACTGTAGAAAAACCAAATCAATAAAAATCCCTCTGAAATCCAAACAAAAATCATGAAATTGAAATCATCAATTATACTGCAATTTAATCAAGTGATGTAAAAGAAGAAAATCTAAATTTAGAAGAACCCTAAATCAACAGACAAGGGTTTACTCAAAAGTAAAAACCCTAATCAATCTCAAATCAAATTAATGATTCAAACCCTAAATCAATCCAACAGAGATTGAAACATGCAATTACTTCATAGAAAAATAAGAAGATGAAGAATAAGTACCTGATATTGACCGGGTGATGGAGAAGAAGAATAACTAAACCAAAAAATCCGTTCTTCAGTATCTCAACTCCCACCCACCATTAACATCTGAATCCGTCTCACGGTAAGATAGTAGTTACTTCAAATCAAAATCTAAGTTAGAGAAGAGAGATGAGGCTGCGAGAGAAAAAATACGAAGAAAAATGATGAGAGAATAAATTACTCGATAGTTAATAGGAATCTTAAAACTATGATGGACGGCTATGATTAGATAGTAATCAAAATATCAACGGATGATAATGACCGGGATATATGGTCCAGTACAGGCCGGGAATCATTAGGAACCGAGTACCTATACCGGTCATACACCGGTTCCCTTCTCCATTCCCGTTCCCTGTACTTGTTATCCCGGTTCCGGTACGGTTCCGGTTCTGGTGCGGTTCACCGGTTCCGGTCTGGTTCCTGTGCAACCTTAAAAGGAAACTAATAGGTATGTTGGTACGGTTTCTCATGAAGATCTATTGATGACCAAATCATACCTATGGTGGGATATGTGGTATAACCGATTCTTAACATATGTTGAGAGCTAAGGTAGAACTGATCCTTACCTACCTTAGGATACCTATATTGGAAAGACTTGGTAAAACCGATTTCTAATTTATGTTGGGAGTCAAGGTAGAACCGATCCCTACCTATATTGGAGACTTTGTAGAATCGAACTTGACCTATGTTAGGTGTTATGGTAGAACCAGTCCCAAAGGCAAAACCAATTCATAAGTTCACATAATACTTTAGGGTTTTATATGAGTTTGGAATGTGGGTTTGCTAAGATAGGCAACATATGGAATTCGACATAATTTGAACATGAATATAATTCTTATCTTTTATTGTTCAAAGATATTCCTTGATACTCAAGGTGATCCCATTTTGAAATATTGAGAATCTTTTAATTAGGATTTTCGAATTTATATGTTTTGATTTTCCATCAATTAAAACATATCTCTAGAAAAGGGTTATTAGCTAATGTGCTAGACTAATAATAGAAATTTTCTATGAGAGATTTCAGAATTAAAGGTTGGACATTAATTGGAAATATGATAACCAAAATTAGTACTTTATTGCAAATCTTGAGAATCTTTTGGTTTTGGATTCCCTTGTTGTCCAAACAACCTTGGACTATAAATACTTAATTTTGTAAATCTTGCAAACTATCCTAAGAAACTTCATTCGTGTTGTTTCTAGTGGATCGTCTATCCGGAGAGGAAAGTACCCTAATTAGGCGAAATATATTACGACTGCTCATTTAAAGACTTCTGTGGATCAAGAAGCTCTACGAGTACCGTCGATGGAAACTAGATAATTTCATTGTTACTTTAGTTTTCGATTATTGATTTGATTGAATAACGGTTGTTGAAACTTTGATTGCACCTAGTTTGATTATTCTTGAGAGCCTTCTCTTCTAGGTCACTCAAACTAGATGAAAGTATCGACATGATCTTCAGAACTATTTTTAGATCTGAAGAAAACTTGTGATCATCCATTGTTAACAGACTCCATTATGTGCGTGATAGATCATAAGTGGATTCAAGTTGTTAAGAATGCA
Source organism: Papaver armeniacum (assembly GCA_023531295.1). Lineage (NCBI taxonomy): Eukaryota > Viridiplantae > Streptophyta > Magnoliopsida > Ranunculales > Papaveraceae > Papaver > Papaver armeniacum. Next base: position 78,987 of record JAJJWW010000596.1, read on the forward strand.
ATTAAAGATTTGAAGTCAAGAAGATTTTTCTTATTATTAGTTTCCGAATCAGAAGATTTGTGCACACATCTTGATCGGCTGGGATTCAACTTACATCTAATTTATCTTTGATAAATTTGATCATAAAGTTGTTTGGATCGGAAACTATCATTTGTTGATTTTCCTCAATCTAATAGTTGTGAATCTAGATCTAATTACTTCAGTAATAAGGATTTAGATTGATCTTACCGGACAAAGGAGTTTATTAGAGCAAACATAAGATCCTTTGTCGAAACTCAATAAATCTTTATCTAAAAGATTATTGGAGGAGTTACCAAAAAGATTTGTTCATTTACTATTTGGAAGAAGATCAAAATGAGTTGAGTTCTTAAGACTTTACATAGGTACAACAACTCAAGACAGTGAATTCTGTCTTGAGATTCATGTGCGTAACCAGACGGTCATAGACGCAGGGATACTAAGGGAACTAAGTAACTAGGGGTAGATTACTTGGTCTCAACTATACGAAGTTGGTTTTGTTCTTTGTATAACGGCGTAATTCTGAGAGTATTCAAAACTGGACTAGGTTCTAGGGTTTTTCTGCTTTTGTAGTTTCCTTGTTAACAAATTCTTGATGTGTCATTTACTTTACTTCTGCATTAAAATTGTTTATTATAGTAAAGTAATTTACACTTGTACGCTAAATCCTAATCACTTGATATTGATCCTATAGTAAATCGGTTTCGAATTGTAACTATTATCAAGTGAATACCTTGTTGTTGTATTGTCTCAACTTTGTCCATAGACGATCACACTAGGTATCGTACTTATAGTTTGAAATGAAAAAGCGTGGTGTATTTGGGTACGCTCATCATTTCAATTATGAATATCTGGGAAGAGTTGCAGCACTAGAGATTAATTTTGAATGAATCCCGAACACAGAAAGAGATGTTGAGCCGCTCAACATAAATGATAAAATACATGGAATATTGAAGTTCTCCCTCAAAGAATCTGATATTGCTGTCATATATTATCACTTTGATGAGGTTATAGGACTGCGATTCACTTCTATTGCAGAATATGAAGACAAGATAGTGTAGCACAGATAAGGATGAAAGCAAACTAGTTGCTCGGGATGAGGATAGAGTTTAAGTTTCGTCAGAAACTTAATAAAATCTGATTCAAGGATCAAGATTCTAGAGTTGTAATTTAATAATAATAATATTGATTGATAGTGATCATAAGATGTGTCTCAAAACAAGAAGGTATAGCCTTTAAATAGGTTCACAAGAACCAACTAAAAGAAAAGAAAAAATAAATTCTACTTAAACTAGGAAAGAAAAGACTTGCAAAGAAAGTAAGCTAAACAGGCGCATGGGATAAACTGTTATAGTTGATACGGTAGAAAAGGATCAACAATCATTGTTGATACAAAAACAATGAATCAACAAAAAGAGTTGACACATAGAAAGATGTACTACATCAGTCCCCCCCTTCTTGAAAGAAACTCGTTCTCGAGTTAATGAATCGAAAGAATTTCATTCTCTCCATGAAATGTAAAAATTTCTTGCACATTGAAGATATTAGAGATGTTCCAATTGGATGGAATATCAATAACATATGCATTATCACTGATTTTCTTCAGAATCTTGAATGATCCATATTTCTTCATCTTGGTCTTGTTATAAGTAGCAGTAGGAAATCTTTCTTTTCTGAGATGAATCATAACTAATTCCCCTTCACGAAAAGTCTTAAGTATTTTATGTTGATTTGCATCTTCCTTGTACTTGTTGTTACAATTTGTAAGTTTTGCTTTTACTTCCTAATGAATTAGAGAATCTTTCTCAAGCAAGTTATCTGCTTTAGCATTTGATTGTCGCAGCTTTGGAAGCACTACCAAATCCAAAATATGATTAGGAACTTTAGAATAAACAATCTCAAAATATGTCTTACCTGTAGATAGATTAACTGAAGTGTTAAAAGAAAATTTCATATGTGGAAGGAGATTGTCCCATTGCTTCTGTTTTCCAATAATCTTGGCTCTAATCGGATTGCCTAAAGAACGATTGACCACTTCAGTTTGTCCATCTGTTTGGGGATGAGTAGTTGTACTATACTAAAGTTTAGTTCCCAAAAGCATCCTAAAAGACTTCCAGAAGTAGCTCAAAAACTTAGTGTCTCAACCAGAAGTAATTGTCTTGGGAATTCCATGCAAACGTACCACTTCTTTGAAAAATAAGTAAGCAATACTGGAAGCATCTGTTGATTTCTTGCAAACTATTAAGTGAGCCATTTTTTAGTAACGATCAACAACCACCATTATAGAATCATTCCCCCTGGAAGTATGTGGTAATCCAAGCACAAAATCCATGCTAATATCCACCCATGGATCATCTGGAGTTGGAAGTGGAGTATATAAGCATGTGTTTTGAACAGTTCCCTTAGACAGCTGGCAAACCATGCACTTTTCTACGTACTTCTGAACATCTCTTTTAAGTGAAGGCCATAAATATCGTTCCTCAACCAAAGGAATGGGTTTATCACGTCCAAAATGTCCTCCAAGGATACTGCCATGCGATTCTTGGATCAAACGAAGACATAAAGAACATTGTGGTATACATAAACGATTTCCTTTAAAAATAAAACCATCTTGAATGAGATAATTATCAACACTTCTTGTAGAAGAACCACACTTTTCCCAGAGTTTCTGAAAATCCTTGTCTTCACTATACAGATCTTTTAAGAAATCAAAATCTAAACTCTCATGTTTTAGAGTGGAAAGAAGATGAGCTCTTCTACTCAAAGCATCAGCTACTTGATTAAGTTTTCCACTATGATGTTTAATAGAAAAGGTTTACTGATTGATAGTAGATAACCACCTATCATGCATTCGATTGACTTTAGCTGAAGTTTTCAAAAACTTAAGAGCTTGATTATCAGTATTGACAACAAACTCACTGTTAATAAGATAAGTGTTAGAGCATAGCTCAGTTGAACACACCAAGCGTTGGTATGTCAAGTTTGGTTGTCATATTTTAGTGAATTAAAACTCAATTATAGTGTCGCTTGATTATGTAACTAGAGATAACTTCGTATAGGTTAGACTAGAAATATTAGGATTATGAGACATACAAGTATTACTCGAAGACTTGAAGAATGTGAAGAAGTAACAAGCTACAACGACGACATCATCCTTCCTCTTGAAGTTAGTAATATTTTGACTTGAACTGTTTCATTCCTAACGTATCTTTCAAGTCGTGCTATATTGAAAACATAACTGCGTAGCTGTGAATGATTATACTCTAGTAGTGAGACATGATCACATGATCATAGTGTTAAGGAATTATAATACGAAGTATAACGCAAAGTAGTTGAAATCGTTCCTCGGTCCTACACGGTTGGGGAACTTGGAGCGAGGAGTAGTAAGTTCGGACTTGGAAATCGCTAAAACTCGGCCTAATACTCTGAGCATATTTATTAGATACTTATAGATTTCTTCTCATGAGTCAAGATTTATACCTAATTAAATTAAAATTTTAACACTATCATATAAATAAGTGTAATATTGTTACATTGAACCTATTTATAATGTTTTTAGAGGTTTTCCATTTAACAACTCTCATTCGAAGGGTTACGAATTTTTTATTTTTTGATTTCGGTAGATGCAAGACCAACTCGGAAAAATCGCCAACTCGTTTTGCCCAAAAATCGGTCCAAATCGCCAAAATCGGCCGACTTAATCGCTAAAAATCGGAGATGGCTTGGAATCGGAAATCGCCTCGGTCATATAGCTTGTAGCGAATACTTGGCGAGTAATCGGCCTTGGAGAGCAATTTTAACTACACTGGTATAACGCTTATCTTTTGAACTTCGTGTATAATACATCGACATAATCGTATGAATGCTATTGTGATTATGTGTATGGGTAAAGGTGAAGATTTCATCCTAGGAAACAATGTTTACATTTGTTTAAAGGAATTACATTCATGAACTTGTTTTATGAATCGAAAGGGAAATCGCTAGGCTTAGTGGTATTGTTATTCATTCCATATCTTTAGATTACCAATATGTGTGAGTTAGTAGAACCGATCATAACTTGTTATGTATCTCGGTAAAACTAGTTACAATGTCTGACTTATGTATTGGTATGACTTTTATTAGTGTAACTGATCCTAATTAATCACCTAAGATGGTATGATCGATATTTGTAATTGGTGTAACCGATCCTAGTAATTGGTATGACCAATCACAAAAGAGTTGTGTAATCGATCCTTGTAATTGGCATTGTTAGAGCATTGCCCGGTTGAACCCACCAAGCGTTGGTATGTCAAGTTTGGTTGTCATATTTTAGTGAATCAAAACTCATTTAAAGAGTCCCTTGATTATATACTAGAGTCAACTTCGTATAGGTTAGCTTGAATGTGTTAGGATATGAGACTTACAAGTATTACATGAAGACTTGAAGAATGTGAAGAAGTATGGAGGTACAACGACAACATCATCCTTCCTCTAAAGGTTAGTAATATTTGACTTGAACTATTTCATTCCCTAATGTATCTTTCAAGTCGTGTATATTGAAAACATAACTGCGAAGCTGTGTATGATACTCTAGTTAGACATAGTATTAAGGAATACAATACGAGGTTTATTGCTTAACCATGAAACTTTGTATATAAGACATCGACATGATCATATGAATGCTATTGTGATTATGTATGGGTATGAGTGAAGATTTCATCCTAGGAAACAATGTTTTACATTCGTTTAAAAAAAGTAAGTTCATAAACTCGTTTTGTGAATCGAAAGGGAAATCGCTAGGCTTATTGGTATTGTTATTCATTGCAAATATATTTTGAATTACCAATATGTGTTTTTAGCATAACCGCTCATAAACTTGTTTACATATCTTGGTAAACTATTCACAAGGCCTAAGTTATGTATTGGTATGACTTTTATTAGTGAAACCGATCTTAAGTAATCACTCAAGATGGTATGATCGATGCCTTGTAAATTGCAACTTTTATCTAGTCATTGGGGAACCGATCCTAATAAGAGGTGCAACAAATTTACAAGAGGTAATCGATCCTTGTAAGAGGTGCAACACATTTTAAGTAGATGGGGGAACCGATCCTATGTACATGTGCAACAAGTTTGTAGTTTTGGGGGAACCGATTCTATGGACATGTGTAGCCGAATACAGGTAGTTACCGTAAGTTATGGGGAACCGATCCTAGTACCTAGTCAACCGAATTTTGGTAACTAGCGTGACTATGCACAGTACTCACATGGAAGTAGAACCGAACTTGTTTTGGTAGAACAGTGAAACCCATGATTGGTGATTTGATAGGATAATCAATCACATAGTTCTAGGAATTCAGACGAACCAATTCTAAACTTGTTTGGAAGTGTGGCAAATCGTTTCCAATATTGTAAGTATGAAAAAGGACTTGCAAAGTAAAGATGTCGACACACTTTGAACATGTGCAGTAACTCTTATCATTAACTATTCAAAGATATTCCTTAATAGCTAAAAGAGAATCCCATGATCGAAATAAATTGAGAATCTTTTAATTAAGGTTTGTTGGTTTTTATATGCTATTTAATCTCCAGCAATTAAATGCATATCTTTAGAAAATAATAATTAGTAATGTGCATTTACTGATTATAGATTTTTCTATTGGGATTTTGGTCAATATTTGGACAGTGCATTTCCAGGAATTATGAAAACCGATTTTGTGTTTATTGCATATCTTTGAGAATATTCGGTTTTGGAAATTCCTTGGTGTCCAAACTTCCTTGTCTATAAATATTGAAGTTTGCATTTCTAGCAAACTAATCCTTAGAGCCAGCAAAACTACCTAGTTGTGTTGTTACTGGTGGAGCCGCCTATTCGGAGAGGAAAGTAACCTAATTAGGCGAAATCTCTTATGACCGCTCAGTTTAAAGACTTCTTTGGGATTGAGAAGCTCTATTAGTACAGTTGGTGGGAAACTAGATAATTGTGGTTTATTATTAGTTTTTGATTGATTTGATTGACTAACGGTTGTTGAACTTTCATTGCACCTAGTTTGTTTATGCTTGAGAATCTTATCTTATGATATAAGATTCAATCAAACTAGATCGAAGTTTCAACGGGGATCTTTAGACTGTTTGTAGATCTGAAGACGTCTTGTGATAATCCAACATTAATAGACTCCGTTTTATGTGTGATTGATCACAAGAGATTCAAGTTGATTGTGTACAGGTGCTGATTGAAGATTAAAGAAGATTTGAAGATAAGAAGACTTTTTGGGTTCATAATCTTTGGTGTGCACAATACTTGTTTCGGCTGGAAAGGGATCCAACTATAATCGGTTTATCTTTGTGATAAATTGGATTGATTAGTTGAATAGATCGACATCAATACACTTCTTTGTGATTAATAGTTTTGATTGCATAGTCTAACAATTACTTCGGTAGTTATTGAGAGATTGATCTAAGGATCCGACAAAGGAGTTTATTGGTTAAACGGAAGAGCCTTTGTCAAACTCATGTTACGTTGTTTGAAAAGAGTTGTTGCCGAATAGATTTGTTGTTCCTTTACTGTTTGGAATACGAACCAAAGGAATTGTTCCAAGTGTGTGACTTATTTACAAGTTGGAGGCGCAGGGATACTGAGGGAACTAGGTAAACTATAGGTTTAGTTGCTTGGTCTCAACTATACGAAGTTGGTTTGATTTTGTATAGCGGCTTAATTCTGAGAGTATTCAATTCTGGACTAGGTCTCAGGGTTTTTCTGAATGCGCGGTTTCCTCGTTAACAAAATCTTGCTGTGCCATTTACTTTATATTTCCGCATTATAATTGTTTTAATATAATTAAAGTAAATTGCACTTTGCACGTTAACAGGGCACTTGATATTAATCCTATTGGTTTCGGTCATTACCGTACCTTTATCAAGTGAACACTTTGTTGTTGTATTGTCTCGATTCACATCCATAGATGATCACACAAAGTGTATTGGATTTCTATACTTGTTTGATATAATTATTCATGTGTTAGGCCAGTCCGGACTAACCCTATTTAAAGTGGACACTGTGTTGAAATATTCCTTGAGTGATTGTTGCTCCAAGAGGTTTATACACAGTGGGTCTTGTATAGGTTGTGATCAAAAGTTTAAGATTGTGGTGTATTTGGGTACCCTTGTCTTTTCAATTGGTATCAGAGCAGGCAAACACGAAAAGATCTAACAATCTTTGTTTGATGCGATCCAACATATAAGAAATCGAATCCATGTTGATTCAGTTAATGTTATGCAAGAGTATGAATACTCAAAATTTAAAGATGTTACAACTTCGTTAACTCATGATCCAGGAGTTGCGAAAACATCTATGTCGTTCTCTGATGGAAAAGAGGATGCTGATAAAGAGTTGGTAAAAATCCTAAAGCCTATAAAATCTCTGTCTTCTAAAGTGCTGATATTAAAGACAGAGTCAAATCTTCTTAAGAATGAGATCAGAAATAAAGACATTCAACTGAATATTCTGGCCAAATAGAATATGGATCTCATTTTCAAATTAGAAGCTCTTGGTAAATCTCTTACTCATAATAAAGAGACACGTCCCATGACTCTGACTAATGATGCTGTTATGATTTCTTATGATGTTGAGGAAACTAAAAGTCCTTGCTCGACTTTTACAGATTGTGATAAACACAGTTTAGTCACATCTAAAACAAATCAAGATGATGGTAGTTTTCCTAACTACATCAAGTCAGAAGAGGATAAGAAACCATCTTCTATATCTACTGATGATCAAACGAAATCTTGTCCAAAGGAAACTTTGAACCGGTTCCGTGAACGCGATCTTAAGGAATACAACTTTCAGTCACTTGACAGGAAACTTATACTTCTTCAACATGCGGTGGTAAAAATATTGAAAGAAGATTCTTGTCTTAAAAAAACTTAAAGACCATTCCTCGGTAGAAAGACAGATCATACCACTACCCGATAAGATCAACTCAAAAGAATCAGAGGAAAGAGTTGATAATCGCTTATGGAAAAAGGTTCCTCCTCACCCATATCGAAACAATTCTTGTTTTGATGAAGAACGATTCCAGAAGACAGTGAAAGAGAGAATCTCTGCCAAAAGAAACAATCAGGAATTTCCGATAATTATTTCAGATAATCACACTGATGTGGATCATAATGAAGTCCTTAGATTGAGAAAATCTTATGAAAATCTCAATGAAAGAATTAAGAGAGATTTATCTATCTCTGAAAATTATCACGTCAGTACAGTTTCTCCACATAATCATATATCTAGAGTTAGAAAAGATCATCATTCTTGGAGAAAATATTTTGGGCAAAAATTTCCAAGGAGAAACATGAACTATGTTTATGATGCTCGCTTTAAGCTAGAAAAAGCTTACCCCGATACAACTTAGTTGTATCAATAATGTGCACTCTCATCCTCTTCCATGCTCATATTTATTGGATGGGAAAGGCACATAAAATCAAGGGTACAGGTTCATGGTAGCTTCTATTTTCAGTAATAAGAGTTATTTAGAGAATACCTTCCTTTCAATAAAAAGAGAAGTTCGAAAATATGTCGTGAAGTTTCGGAAACCCTATTTTTCTAAAAACTAGATATACATATATTCTTATCAAAATAAGAAAAAATTTCTCTTAGGTATATTACCTTCCCTTAGTAATTTTATTTTTAAAGTATGTCTCCTATAACTCGCAGTGTTACAAGGAGTAATAAAAGGGAAGCACGAAAGGTGAGAAACTGTCAAGGTTTTGTCTCAAAACGAAGGATCAAGAAGATTGTCTTTTAGAATCGGTTCGATCCTAAGTGGTTTCGATCAATCTCAAGAAGAGTCATGTCTTTTGCTCAATGATTCGAGATCTTATCAAGTGGTTTCCCACAGATGGTATGCGTGAAATTATGTATGGGTTTGAAGAACTCGTAGGAAATCTCTTTACTTTGGTTCAAGATCGGGGTGAACTAAAAGATAAAATAAAAGAGATGAAAAGTGAACTCGGAGATTTTAAGCTTCAAATTAAAGATCTCGAAAAAATGAAAGTGAACTTTGCGTTAGGTTATTCTTTAGACAAGTATCTTGAGACATGCTTCAAAAGTTTGAACACTTGTTTACAATTGAAGATGAAAAGAAACCTCTTAGGGTGAACAAAAAAGCACCACTAGAGATTAAGTTATATCTTTGTATTACTTAATCCAGTGGAAAATAGACATCAATTTTTGACATAAGGGTGACAACATAATGATATTCGATATCAATTCTGTGAACCCTTATGGTTTGGGTGACTTTTTGGTTTAGCAGGATTAAGTTCTAGCCCATGTTGGTAGGCTTTATCAAAGGATCATGAGGGGTTCTGATAGAAACAATATGTTAAAAACTCACAATATGTTGAATCATTTGGTTTAGCATAAAAGCATATGTGTTTCGGGGTTTTCAACTTTTGCTTGCAATAATTAAAAACCGGTTTTCAACCTTTCTCTGGTAAAGGTTGGTTGTTGTTATTCTTTTGTTTTGCATAAGGATGAAAGATATTTCGGTATCAATTCTCCCAGAAAGAAAGAAGATGCAAACATATTGGAGAAGAGGATGCGAAATTTGAGGTAACGACTTTGTTAGTTAATCGTTTTCCTGTTTAAGAAAAGCCTGATTTTATTGCGTATATTTATTGCTTTTGCTTAACAAAATTTCGGTACAATTGATGTTAATTCCATTATTTGTGTATGGATGTTTGATTGTGATTCAATTGTTTCTGGTTGAGAAAAACTATTGTTATCTTTCGTTATTATTTGGTATCAATTGTTTAGGCTTACAAAATTTCGGTGCAATTGCGGTGCTATAATGTCTATGTTTGTTTCAATTGCTTCTGGTTAAGATAAATGATTATGCAAGTTGATTTATTTGGTTTGTATGTATTGTGTTAGAGCGTAGCTCGGTTGAACCCACCAAGCGTTGGTATGTCAAGTTTGGTTGTCATATTTTAGTGAATCAAAACTCATTTTAAGAGTCGCTTGATTATGTACTAGAGTCAACTTCGTATAGGTTAGCTTGAAAGTATTATGATATGAGACATTACAAGTATTGCGAAGACTTGAAGAAGTGAATAAGTAAGAAGCTACAATGATAACATCATCCTTCCACTTGAGGTTAGTGATATTTGACTTGAACTGTTTCATTCCCTAACGTATCTTTCAAGTGGTGCATATTGAAAACAAAACTTATAAAGCATGAACACTCTAGATAGACATAGTATTAAGGAATACAATATGAAGTTTATTGCTTAACCATTAAACTTTGTAGATAAGACATCGACATAATCGTTTGAATGCTATTGTGATTATGTATGGGTATGAGGTGAGGATTTCATCCTAGGAAACAATGTTTTACATGTGTTTTAAGGAAGTAAGTTCATAAACTTGTTTATGAATCAAAAAAAGGAAATCGTCAGGCGATTTATCTTGCGGGATTGTTATTCATTGCATATCTTGTGAACATCCAATATGTGTGATTTAGTATAACCATTCATGACTTGTTTGTGTTCTTGGTAAAACTATTCACAAAGGCATGACTTATGTATTGGTATGACTTTTATTATTGAAACCGATCTTAAGTAATCACCTGAGATGGTATGATCGAGTTTGTGTTTTGTTGAACCGAATCTGGGTAAAGGGGAACCGATCCTATGAAAAGGTGCAACACATCACAAAGGGGAATCGACCCTTGTATGAGGTGAAGTAAGGTTTATAGCAGAAAGGGGAACCGTAACTATGAACATGTGCAACACATTTTTGGGCAAAGGGGAACCGATCCTATGGACATGTGCAACACGTATAAGTTAGATACCATATATATGTGGGAAACCGATCCTAGTACCTAGTCAACCGAATTTTGGGAATCTAGTGTGACTATGCACAGTACTCACATGGAGGTAAAACCGAAACTTGTTTTGGTAGAACCGTGAAACCCATGATTTGTGATTGAGTGTTTCTTAATCAATCGCATAGTTCTTGAAAGTCAGATGAACCAATTCTAAACTTGTTTGGAAGTGTGGAAAATCGGTTTCAAGGTTGTAAGTATGAAAGAGGACTTACAAAGTAAGGATGTCGGCATACTTTGAACACGTGCAATAATATTTATATTTTATTGTTCAAAGTTATTCCTTAATAGCTACAGGAAGAAAATCCCAGGATCGAAATAAATAAGTTAAGAATCTTTTATTTAAGGTTGTTAATTTTATTTTAGGAAAATGAGAATTAGTAATGTGCATTTACTAGTTGAGATTTTTCACAGAGATTTTCGATCATTATTTTGGACATAGCATTTCCAGGAATTATGAAAACCGAATTTAGAATGTATTGAATATCTTTGAGAATATTTTCGGTTTTGGAAATTCCTTGGTGTCCAAACTTCCTTGTCTATAAATACTTGAAGTTTGCATTTCTAGCAAACTAATCCTTCGTGACAACAAACTTCCTCGGTTGTGTTGTTTCTGGTGTAGCCGCCTATTCGGAGAGGAGAGTAACCTAATTAGGCGAAATCTCTTACGACCGCTCAGTTTAAAGTCTTCTTTGGGATTGAGAAGCTCTACGAGTACCGTTGGTGGGAAACTAGATAATTACGGTTTATCTTTTGATTTCGATTGATTTGATTGACTAACGGTGGTTGAACTTTGATTGCACCTATTTTATTTATGCTTGAGAATCTTCTCTTCTGATATAAGATTCACTCAAACTAGATCGAAGTTTCGACAGAGATCTTTAGACTGTTGTTAGTGCTAAAGACGATCTTGTGATAATCCATTGTTAACGGACTCCGTTCTGCACGTGATTGATCACAAGAGATTCAAGTTGTTGTGTGCAGGTGTTTATTGAAGATCTAAGAATATTTGAAGACAAAGAAGATATTGAAGATTTCTGATTTGGGGTTCATAATCTTTGGTGTGCACAATACTTGTTTCGGTATAAGAGGATACAACTATAATCAGTTTATCCTTATGGTAGATTGGATTGATTAGTTGTGTAGATCGGCATCAATACAATTCTTTGTGATTAAAAGTATTGATTGCAAAATCTTAACAATTACTTTGGTAATTGAGAATAAGATAGATCTAAGAACCTGACGAAGGATTTTATGTTAAGATAAACAGAAGAGCCTTTGTCTAACTCACATCACTTGGTTGAAGAGAGTTGATACCAAAAAGATTTGTTGTTCCTTTACTGTTTGGAATACGAACCAAAGGAATTGTTCCAAGTACGTGACTTGTTCATAGGTCGGAGGCATGGGAATACAGACGGAACTAGGTGAACTATAGGTTTAGTTGCTTGGTCTCAACTATACGAAGTTAGGTTTAATTATTTGTAGTGGCTTAATCCTGAGAGTATTCAATTCTGGACAAGGTCCTGGGGTTTTTCTGCATTTTAGGTTTCCTCGTTAACAAAATCTTGATGTGTCATTTACTTTATATTTTCGCATTATAATTGTTTTATTATAATTAAAGTAAATTGCACAAACATTAATTCATATTTACTTGATAAGCAATCCTATTGTGTTTGGTTAAGTCCGAACCTTTGTATCAAGTAAACATACTTCGTTTTTGTATTGTCTCGATCTCGTATCCATAGACGATCACACGAAGTGTGAACCGATTAGTTGCATTGTCTCGACTCAGTCTATAGACAATCACTTTCGGAGAAAGGACTTATAGGTAGGAAAAGTTTTAGCTTGAGGTATATTTGGGTACCCTCGCCTTTTCAATTGGTATCAGATCAAGCAAACAAGAATAGATCTAACAATCTGTGTTTGGTGCGATCCAACCTACAAGAATGAATCTAATAAGTGATTCAGTTAACGTACCACCAAGATTTAATGGGACGAATTACCCATTATGGAAACTTGCTATGAAAGCTTTTCTTCAATCCCGAGATTTTAATACTTGGATATTAATCGAAGACGGATACCAACAACCGATGGATTATTCGGAGTCAGAGTTTAAACGCTTAGCTTCTTATACTCTTGAAGAAAGAGCTCTTGCAAAGAAAAATTTAGATGGTTTGAATGCCATCATACATGCTGTCGGTAATGATCTTCTACATCATGTGATGACATATAAAACTTCTAAAGAGGCATGGGATATTCTTGAGAGCATATTCGAGGGAGATGAATCTGAAAAAGAAGCTAGACTTCTTTCCCTTTCATCTGAATGGGAACATCTCAAAATGGATGATAACGATACTTTCGAGGAGTTTAATTCTAAACTTTCTGAGTTTGTCAATGCATCTTTCTTTCTTGGAAAGGCTATACCTGAAAAGGAAATAGTATGCAAAATTCTCAGATCGTTACCATCCAGATACGAGTCTAAGAAACATGCCATAATAGAAGGTAATGATCTTTCTCTACTTTCTCGAATCTCTCTAGTAGGAAAGTTAAAGATCTTTGATAGATAATTTCTGCTGAAGAACAGAACTAAGAAACGTTTCCAAGAGGACAAGGCATATGTTGAAAAAGAGCTTGACTCAACTATTGTGCTTCTAGCACAACTTATAAAGGACATCTTATCTATTGATAAACATGTTCCTGATGCACCATTGATGAGTGCCCAATAGTGCATATTTATACACCTTTTTATTGGCATTTTACTCATCTTTTGCGCTTAGAAATCGATATTATCCTGCATTCTCGAAGTTTTCTTTGTTTTCAAGAATAAATATTTGTATTAATTAATTTTGTGTTTTTAGGTACTAAATAAAGTCCTGAGAATCTGAGAGGAGCCAAAAGAGCAAAGAATTGGAGTCGAGCATCTATGGAGTAGATGGCCAAAGCAAGCTGGCACAATCAATTGCAACCCAACAAGGAAGACATGGGCTAAAGCAACCCGCGACCCGGATCCGAGCCCGTCCACTCCAAACCGTTGAGATCTCTCTCATCCACATCCTACGGTCGCCACAGCCTCCTCATCAACCTCGATGTACTCGCGCAACACCAGATCGCTCCAAAAACCGGCTACCTCCTCGGCCCGTTCGAATCTCCCAGCCTCAATCCAACGCTCGGTGCAGCGTTCTCATCTTCCCCCGATGCACCCGCCGCCACAAAGAAAATTTCACACCCTATACCCCACCAAACCCTATCTTCTTCTTCCACCTTCTCTTACCTCCCGACCTCCGCAACTCCCTCACCCCAACCACTTCGCAACCACCACGCCACCACCATCCTCATCTTCTCTTCCCGACACAACAATCACACCATCTACCACCTCCGTACCTCTCTAGATCTAACTATCTTCTTTTAGTTTCTCTCATGACCTAGAAACTAAATTAAAGATAATTAGTTGCTAGGTTTCTCTAACATCAACATCAAAGAAGTCGAGAGAGCCCATAAAATCGGTGAAGGGATGAATCAGAAAGCATGGGTGAGGTAGTTTCGATTATCTTTCCATTTTATTTCGATTTTTGAATTACTAGGGTGGCTGTTTAGGGTTTGCGTTGCATGTATAAATAGAGGAGGGAGATGATGATTTAGGGTTACGCCTGGATTAGCCAGTGCTGTCAATTAGATTTAATTCCTGTTATTTTTCTGTTTTAATTTAGTTTGCTAGGGTTTCATGAAACCCTAATTCCAAGTATGAATTCAATTCGATTTATGTTGTCTTGAGTGCTTAAATTAAAAGATAACTTCAATCTTAATACTCAACACTTTACTCTCACAATGGATACTTTAAATAGATCCATCAGTAGTTAGACTACAAATCGTGTTGTTGTATTGCAGACTTAACCCTTAGGCTCTAATGCTAATTCCCTTGACCTGGTTGTGCTTAATTAGACAACCAAAGTGCTCCGGTTAGTAACTTCCAATTGATATTGGAGTATCATAAGGAGAAACTCCTTAGCTAGGTGATGGAATTGACACACCTCACTTGTCTACTATAGGAACAAGAAAACTCAATCTAGTTGAACACATACTAGGAACCAAGTGGTGGAATGAAGACCCAAGCATCCTTTTATCATTGTTTATACCTTAGTTTAGGATCACAGTTCAATATCTCCGTTTGCAGACAAAAATATATGTTACAACCTCTTGTTAACTCTGTCACATTAGAACTCAGTTGAAGCAGCCTTAGATCAACATAAGGGCACCACAAGTCTCTGTGGTTCGACCCGTACGTGCCCAGTGCTACATCACGACACCGTGCACTTGCGGTATTTCCGTAGGCCGTAAAATACATAAATTTATACATCTTCTCGGGCCTACCAAGTTTTTGGCGCCGCTGCCGGGGACTTGGTGTGTGCCCTGTGGTGATTTTTGTGCTTTGCTTTATTCGAGTTTCATTCTATCCCCTCGTATATACTCACCTTGCATTATTATTAGCCCCGTGTTAGTGTAGCATTGCATCTTATCATTGCATTTTCATCGTATTTGTAACTTAGTCTTCTTTTTCTTGTTTAACTTAGTTGTAACTTGCCTAATTCTCGCATCTTTTATATTTTTTGTTATTGCATTCTTGCATTTATCTTTTGTCAAACCCTGCATATCCGCATTTTAGAGTTATTTATTATTTTCATCTTTCCCTTCTTAGTCTTTTCCTTGCATTGAAAACCCCGTATTAGTATAGTTTAGTTGAGCTTCACCTTGATTTTTATTGTCAATACATGATCTGCATTATAGTCTAATTTCACTGTCATTTGCATCTTTGCATCCAGTGCATATAGCCTTGCATTGTAGTAATTCTCATTCCCCGTCAGTCCATTTAACTCGGTGCAGCAAATTTGTGCATTTGTGCACCTTTTTGTGTCTTGATTTGTGCATTATTGAGAATCGAACCCTCCTTTGAGATGAAAGGCACCTGTGAGTCTGTTGTTCTTAGTGCAATTCTGGGCACCCAACGTGTGTTGCTTTGTGCAAATGGTAACTGGAAGCCAACCCAAGGTGCATGAATGGAGGAACTTGGCTTTTTTGGCTTTATCATGGGGTGAGCTCTTGAGCGGCTCATTGCTGAGCCAACCCAAGAGGAAGGCGAAAAACCGGAGTTTTGCAACAACCTTAAGCAACCCCTGCACTTGGTGAGTGGCTCGCATTGTATGCCCTACAACCCATGTGTAATTGAATAGTGTATGCCACGAGCCTTGTGAGCCATCCACCTAGTCTTTGTATGATTAGGTCTTGATCCTCATAACTATGATCTTTGTGATATGCCATGAATGCTCACTAAACATCCCTGTTTGAATTTGTCACATGTTATTTTGAGGCAACCTCGAGCATAAACCCGTGAGCATGCCCTGCTAGTTAATGATGCTCGATTTTGTGTTCAATTGTGTGGGTGCCTTGCATGATAATTTAGCCACCTTGCTAGCCCCTCGAAGCCGCAAGTGTTGGGTCACAACTTGGAAACCCAAGAAGCCGTAGCTTAAATCTGCCGCCACTCGAGATGTACCTTTTGATCTATAAATATACTTGTGCTTGAGCCACGAAAACTTGAGGTACATAGACCATCCAGAGCTGCTAATCTCCGGCTCACAAGTCTGTGAGTTGAGCTCCACTGAGGCTTCAAGTTTATTCACAGCCCGATTGACAAACCCCTGAGCTTAACTCTGAGAGAAATCCCGTTGACATCAACTCAGCAAGCTTGTTGATGCCACGTGCCCCGGTGAGCCATCCGCTCCCCGCATAACTTTGTGAGAACCAATTATATGTGCATGCATCTGCTAAATTAGAGCTAAGCCAAATATGTCAATGCCCGAGAATTTGTGTTAAACCCTGAGCTTACTGTTGACATCGGTGTGTGTATTGACACCATCACCCCGTACTTGAGCATGTTATATTAGGTCAACCAAGTCTTGAGCATAACACATGAAAAACCAAGAACATCATTCCCCTTGTTGTCCGATGAGTCATGTTTGTGTTCACTGGAAATCTTTGTTGAACTGTGTGCATAATTTCGACCTTGAAATTTCACATGTATTGCTCCCGTGGTGTGAATTGGTTGGTTATCTGAACCAGGATTGAGTGTTGCTCGCCTGTCTAAAAATGCCCGCTTGAACTAGTTTGACTCGCATAAGCAGGCTGTATTATTTTGTGTGAACTGTGTGGTGATCATTTGTAACTTGTAACTTTCGCACATAGCCAACCCGTGCTTGGCCCCGACAAAGCATAAGCTGACTGCTGCACTGCACTTGGCCCGTCTTTGTGAAGGCGCAACTACCGACAAAAAGCACTAAGCTATGCTAAGCTCAAACCCACTTACTAGGCCTAGCACTCTAAACTCAGCCCAACTCAATTCATTTCTCGGGCCGGACCATCTAGGCTAGAACCTCTCTACCGCTTGGCTGTGCAAATAGCTAAGCCCACATCAATCGAACCCACACTGTTGGGGTACATTTTTAACATCACATGGGCTCTGCTCACAATCAAACCACTAAGTCGTGCCTTTTCTTGGTTTGCATATATCCTGGGCCTTGCACCACAACTAGGTTTTGCACAAAACCTGGCTTAAACAAATTGAGCCCACAAGAACTGGGCTCTACACACATAAAGCTCACATAACAAGAATTTTGTCCAACACCGGGCTCGGCATATCCGGGTCATTATTTCCCCACAAAACCAAAGCTTCCCACATAAACCAAAGCTCCCAACAAAACCAAATGAATCCCATTGAATCCAAAGCCCAATAAACCAAATTCCCACATAAACCAAATCCCATTTTCATGTTCTATGTTTCTGTACATTATTTTTTGGGTTAACCCTCACCTTTTTAGATTGTTAGTAAATTTTTTTTAGGACTTGTTAAATTTTTCTTTCTTGAATCGGTTGAGTCTTCTTGTGCATTTTATTATGCTAATCGATATGATCTCCGTTGAGAATATTGGATTCTAGCTTTGTGAATGAAGCTCAACCTTGCTCCCGCCGACATACCAGAGTAATCTCTTCCCTTTTCTATTTTTGACATAGTTCTCATGGTACTTGACTGTTCAAATTTTTTTCCTATCTGTGACACATTGAGGACAATGTTTGATTTAGGTTTGGGGGTGCATTTGCATTTAGAGTTTTTAGTCTTTTATTTTACCTTTTATTTAAAAAAAAAAAAAAAATCAAAAACTCTTTTTGTAAAAACCTCCAACTTTTAGAGATTTTAGAGTCACTAGCATGCTTTTAGCTATGTTTACATAGAGATTCTGACCAAATAACAGAACTTGGAAGTCTCTAGGAAACGCAATCGGGTTCCTTAGTTGATTAGAGCGTTAAAGTTGGATTTAACCATCCCAGGAGGCGAATTAGGTGCTGTTTAGATATTCGGTAGTAGAATTGTGATCACCCATAGTGGAGACTACCCAATTTACATCAAGTGAGGCACCAACCTTCAAATTTTTGCAACTTTCTAGAAAAGCTGTTAGAGTGTGTGTCACCTTCGTAAATCCGGGTAGGAATGGTGAGCTACCCAACTTCGCACCATTTTCAAAGCACTACTTTTGATCTCTTGAGTGCTAGTTTTTGTCAATCATGAGGGTGACGTCTAAAGATGAAAACTCCTTCTAAATACCGATTTGCCGTTAGCATCACTCTCTCTCTCAATCAGCAAGACCCATAGAAACACATCATCGTCAAAGAACAGGAGCGGAATCGAGAATATTGAAAGAAAAATTGATATAGTCCAAGGTTTATGTGCAGAAAAAGAAAAGAAAATAGGATGAGAATTAATAAAATTTATTAAATCAAGACAATACAAGTTGTGGAAAAATTGAGTGATAAAGTCCTTTGTCCATGGAGTTAGTTGTTTCATTATTTGTATTTGTATTTTTATTTTCACTTATCAAAAAAAAAAAAAAAAAAAAAAAAAAAAAAAATCAAAAAAATATTGTAGTTTATTTTCTTATTTTTGCTACCACCATGGTAAAGAAGAATTTAAAAAGAAAATCCAAACAACAAGGAATTTGAGTAGAAAAATTAAAATTTGTCAAGTTTTTGTGAAGTTTAGGGTTCGTCATCAACAATTGAAGACCAAGACCGAAGATTGAAGACGTTTCTATGGTGTCTTATGAGAGAGTGATATTAATTGCCGATCGGGTGAGAAGTGAGTGAGTACTCCCACCCTTACTAATGGTTGATTTTCCTTTCTTAGAGATCATTAGAAAAAGATTCTTTTTGTCCACACTTTTGTGAGAGTCTCCATTTTATTTTGGAAGGTTATCCTTCTTACCTACAACGTGTGCGGGATTCTCTCTTTATTCCTGTTTGCACACATGAGAGACTAAAAAGCGATCTTTTGAGTGCAATTATCATAAAACCCTAATGGTGAGGCGAAGTCGAGGCTTATGATCACTGTCGAATCCGAATTCTTTCATATGGTATGGTTACTTCTCGCTCGGCATTTAAGGATGAGAATGCGTTCTTCGATAGTTCTAACACATTACTAGCATGCAGAAACTCTATGTCCTCATAGCTTCTAGGATGCTTGAGACTCTTTACACTCGAAGTTGGAGAAGGTTTTGTGGGTACACCTCTTGTAAACCCTCACGAGACTACAACTCGTCCAATAGGGACACCTAGGGTTTAAAGGCTTAGTGCATACGCTAAATGCATTCGAGAGACCTGCGACGAGGGTATAGTTAGGATTTCTTATTTTCTGTTTCACTTGAGGACAAGTAAAATTCAGGTTTGGGGTATTTGATGAGTGCCCAATAGTGCATATTTATACACCTTTTATTGGCATTTTACTCATCTTTTGCGCTTAGAAATCGAGATATTATCCCAGTATTAGTTTTTCTTTGTTTTCAAGAATAAATATTTGTATTAATTAATTTTGTGTTTTTAGGTACTAAATAAAGTCCGGAGAATCTGAGGAGCCAAAGAGCAAAGAATTGGAGTCGAGCATCTATGGAGTAGATGGCCAAAACGTGTGAATCAACTGCAACCCAACAAGGAAGACATGGGGCTAAAGCAACCCGCGACCGGATCGAGCCCGTCCACTCCAAACCGTTGAGATCTCTCTCATCCACATCCTCTTTTCGCTCTGACCTCCTCATCAACCCTCGATGTACTCGCGCAACACCAGATCGCTCCAAAAACCGGCTACCTCCCTCAGCCGTTCAGATCTCCCCAGCTCAATCCAACGCTCGGTGCAGCGTTCTCATCTTCCCCTGATGCACCCGCCTCACAGCAAAATTTCACACACCCTATACCCCGACCAAACCCTATCTTCTTCTTCCACCTTCTCTTACCTCGGACCTCTCCCCGCAACTCCCTCACCCCAACCACGAGAACCACCACGCCACCACCATCCTCATCTTCTCTTCGACACAACAATCACCATCTACCACCTCCGTACCTCTGCAGATCTAACTATCTTTTCTTTTAGTTTCTCTCATGACCTAGAAACTAAATTAAAGATAATTAGTTGCTAGGGTTTCTCTAACATCAACATCAAAAGTGGAGAGCCGCAGCGGTCGGTGAAGGGATGAATCGAGAAAGCATGGGTGAGGGTAGTTTCGATTATCTTTCCATTTTATTTCGATTTTTTGAATTACTAGGGTGGCTGTTTTAGGGTTTGGTTGCATGTATAAATAGAGGAGGAGATGATGATTTAGGATTCGCTTTGGATTAGCAGTCTTTGTCAATTAGATTTAATTCTGTTATTTTTATTTGTTTTAATTTAGTTTGCTAGGGTTTCATGAAACCTAATTCCAAGTATGAATTCAATTCAGTTTATGTTGTCTTGAGTGCTTAAATTAAAAGATAACTTCAATCTTAATACTCAACACTTTACTCTCACAATGGATACTTTAAATAGATCCATTGTAGTTAGACTACAACTGTGTTGTTGTATTGCAGCTTAACCCTTAGGCTCTAATGCTAATTCCCTTGACTGGTTGTGCTTAATTAGACAACCAGTGCTCCGGGTTAGTAACTTCAGCTGATATTGGAGTATCATAAGGAGAAACTCCTTAGCTAGGTGATGGAATTGACACACCTCACTTGTCTACTATAGGAACAAGAAAACTCAATCTAGTTGAACACATACTAGGAACCAAGTGGTGGAATGAAGACCCAAGCATCCTTTTATCATTGTTTATACCTTAGTTTAGGATCACAGTTCAATATCTGCCGTTTCGGCACAAAAATATATGTTACAACCCTCTTGTTAACTCTGTCACATTAGAACTCAGTTGAAGCAGCCTTAGATCAACATAAGGGCACCACAAGTCTCTGAATGACCAGATGCCAGTACGTAAAGGATGCTACATCACGACACCGTGCACTTGCGGTATTTCCGTAGGCCGTAAAATACATAAATTTATACATCTTCTCGGGCCTACCAACCATCGGTTTGCCATAAAAAGGGTAATGATGAAGTACAATGCTTCAAGTGCCGTAGATTCAGACATATGGCAAAACACTGTCCCAGCAGAAGAAATCAAAAGTGGAACAAAGCTTATGTCTCCACTCTTGATGATATTCCGGAGGAAGAATCCAATGGAGAAATATCTAAGTGTAATGCACTTCTTGCCAACTCTAACAATGATGAATTCTGCGAGCCTAATCAACTCCTAGAACAATGTGAGTTGGAGATTGAGGAAAACAAAAGGTTAAGCCTGGTACTTTTGAAATTCGTCTCAGATAAAACCTTTTGAAATTCCTCTCAGATAAAACCCTTATGGTAAAATCTGAACAAGAAAAATTGGGTGGAAAACCAATAGAATCGAAAACTAGTTTTTCTGATAATGTGATAAGTTCTTCATGTGGAGAAAATATTTTCACTACAATCCTTCTTAAAAATAAACTTATCAAAGCTATTGGTAAGGGGATAAAGAAGACTGGTTAGTTTATGAGGTCTCAGAAGGAGATTGCAAACTCTTGTAATTACAAGAGAAAGAAAGAACAGAAGGAAACACAGTCTATTGTGTTTATAAGTCATTCTAAGGATGTCTTTGTGTAGTTGCAGGAAATCCCACACTACACCCCTCACTAGAATTTACTCAATTAATCCATTTGAAGATGAATAACTATAGATTTTATTGATTATTTTCTTGAAATGTTTACAGAGGAAGATAGAACAGAGCAAAAGAAATTACAATCACTCTTAATTTTCTCTCTCCTAATGACTTGCTTAACAATTCAAAAAGAACTCTCCCTACAACAGACTCACTCACCCTTTATATAGGGTAGTACAGTGGATGACAGCTAAGTTGTCCTTTATTTTCGGAATAACTCGCGAAGTATCGCAAGTGTACATATACCAATTCTCGCGACACTCTTGAATCTGTTGAGTCTTCACATTCTTCTCATGTTCATTGCGTCATTCATTGCGTCATTTATTTTACTTCTCTGTGACTCCCTCGCGATATCGTTATTTATTAATCTCGAAGTATTGATGTCGCGATATTCCGATCCTACATCTTGCCTCTCTTCTCATGTCTTTTCCTGCGGGAAGGAGAAAGTGTCATGAGAATCAATATTTTAAAATGCCGCAATTGCTCATCTTTATCTCGCAATTGTTCATTTTTATCTTTTTATTCATGTACGGAATTTATTACAGTGTTTCTTCTTCCACTCTTTTCTTGACACGTCTCTTTCAACCGTTTATTCTTGACCATTCACGTCCCATCTCGCATTAAATGCATTTATTTTCTCGAGGATTCTCTCTCTATATATAGTTTTCTTACCCTTCTCTTCTTCTCTTTTATTTTCCCTCCGCAACTTTCCTTCAACTTTCTTCCTCCGCAATTTGCGCTTGATAATGTAAACCTTCCCTTTTTCTTTCTCTCAATCTTCAATTCTCTATTCATTCCCATACTCTAATAATGGCTTCACTTGGTCGTACATATAAACCCCTTTTTGAGGAAACTCAAAAGAATTTTCAAGAGAAGGGTTTCATCTTATCGACCATTCCTGATCAAGAGTCTTCATCTATACTTTACGCAAAGTTGTTTTCTCGATCATCAATGTAATGATCTGAAGATCATAGTCTCGCTAGGCCAAATCTCGCAGCCTTCCCATTCCTCTCTACAATCCAGAGATACCTTTAAAATTCTTGCTCATGAGAAATTCTCATGAGCTATTTATCAATTGAGTGGCGATCGCATCCGTCTAATGCTTGAATTCGCCAACCGTGGCGCTAGTAAAGGGATCTTTATATCCCGATGATGTCAAAGATCTAGATTCTCAAATTTACCAATAGTCCCGAGAAGTATACCGTAGAAAACTTCTTTGCGAATTATGCAAAAAGAATAAATATGAGAAATGATAAATCTCGCTAGGTGCTCGATTGAAGAGAAAAGATAACATTGATCTTTGATAAGTTGCTCATGCAAGATATTGAGCATTCGGGCAAAATAATGTTCCTCGGCACTCAAAGATGAGAAGTGGTGGGTTGTTCCTTTATTTCGAGTGGACCCTATATCGCAGGTTCACATGTACTCCTGCGAATCTCGCACAGCACTATCATCCTTGGGAATTTAAGTGGCCCGAAAAAAGGCAAAGGAGGTATACTTCCTATTTCAGATTTACTTTTACGATATTTCTTTCCCTTTATATTTACTAGATTTGCAAAATCTTGAGGATTACCAAATTGAAAAGGAGTTATGAAAGACGTCAAAGGCGAGTACTCGGCGATACTCCGATCGATCACGGATGAAGTAAGAAATACTTTCTTTTGTTATTTTTAACAATATTGTTGCCTCTGTTTCTTATCTTCATTCGTGTGCGAAGGTTGTTAAAGAGAGAGATATTCCTAAGTCAAGGTTAAGGGCAAAGATAAAATCACTCTTCGCAAGGATAAATCTTTGCTCCATTTTCTAAAAACGGAAAACCCATCCCTCTTCTCGTTCTAGTTCTCAAACCAGCGAGGGCTCTGATGAGGATGAAAATGAGGTTGGTACTTCCTCTGCGAAGGTGAATCACTCGATTACCTCTGCTATGGCGCAATTGTCTAGTGTCTTCCGATTCTATGCAAAAGGATTAGGAGATGATCATTTATCTCGCTACTTATGAAGCTCTCGCTAAAATTTGCGATGCCCCCTTGCTAGTGGACAATGATTCTTTTAGCGGAGTTTCCCTAACATTGACTTCCAGTTTCTTAAATGCTCTCAATGGTTTGGTATGTTCATATTCCTTTGCTTCTTTGTAACTTCGATTATAAGCTTTATCTTAACAATTTCTTTACTTTCCTTTATAGTCTGGGAGAGCTTCCTTTGTTGTTGCCTCAGATCTCGAGAAAAGACGTGACAACCTTGAAAAGAAAAATCTCCAACTCAAAGAGAAGATCCAAGAACTAGAAACCGAAGTTGCGATGTCTCGCACGAAAGATGAAAAATTCAACGGTTGGAAGTTGAGTCTACTTCCGTAAGAATAAAATATCTACTCTTCAAAGCGCAAATCAACAACTTTATGGTATAAAATTTTTACTCTTCAAGTCGTCTTTTATTTTGTCATCTGCTTTTTTCTTTGCACGATTTATTATTTTCGCAGACATATATAATCTTTACGAAGAAGCCATTCTTCTCCATTCATTTCGAGCCTATGGATAATGATGTTCTTCTCACTCATCTCAACGAATCTTTAAGTAGTTTCGTCAAAAAAGTTGATTCCTTTCCATTAAATGAACTTCAAGCCAAATATCGTCTCTTAGAGATTGAGCATAGATCTAGTTTAGGTTTAGCCAACCGATTTAAACAAATGTATCTTGATTCCCATAAGAAAACCAAAACTTTAAGGAAGAAAATTAGTGGCCTTATAGATGACAAAAAGACCGCATTGCTAATAAAGGTGCCAGGCATTAGCAAAATTTCAAAAATATCTTCTCGAAGTACAAATTGAACGAGATGAATCTCTTAAATCGAATGCCATACTTAATGAGCTTGAGAAGATCAAATTCGTTCGCTTCTCGTTATAAATAATGATGATGAATTCGCTTGGGCTGCGAAGGTTCTAGATAATGCCAGGAATAACTTAGGTGTTGATGTTAGCCTTCATGCCGAGCATTCTGCCTTGGTTAAAGATATGATATCGGCGAGAGAAGGTTGTTTATTATTCCTTTTTACTTTATTACTCCTTTTTTCGTAGTATTGCTATTAACTTATTGTCACTTGTTTGCGAAGCTGAGAAGAGATTTGGACAAGGATTGAAGAACTTGAATCGAAAAAGAACAACTCGTAAAGGACCTCTCTTTTCGCGACATCAAGTATTCCAAGTTGAAGAAACAAGCGCAAGCTACGAGAGCGAATTTTAATAACGATCTTTGTTCGTTTTTCGCAATCAAACTATTGAAACTTGATTTGCAATGATCACCGCATTCCTCTTAGTTCATATCCTTGTCTTCTTGATGATATTCTGAAGATATGCCTTTCTCGGATGTCTACGATAGTGAAGCTAGCGAAGAAGAAGAATCGCGAAAAGAATGATGGAATTGAAGAATCGACAAAGAAGAAGAATCCTCAAAGAAATAACTTCTTTTTCTTCTTTCGCTTCTTGTAATATCGTATATATACCCTTTTAATCTTCCATTTCTATAACCCCTCATTGTAAATTTCTTGGATTACTAAATATGAATTCAATCTTTGTTTTCTTTACTTGCGCATATTAATCAAGCAATTCTTCTTTGTAATACAATTGACCAGCATTATGAATACATAAATCTATCATGTGGAAATGAATAACAAGATTTTATCTAATCATTCCCATACTTGCCTCTATTATTTATTTTCAAATGAGAGATTTGATCAATTATCTCACGAGTAATGAAATCTCCGAATTTTGCCCTTATTGTTGGTAACTTTATGAAGAAATATAATCGTTTTCGCAAGCTTATTTGCTTCCTCAATTTTTGTATGGCTATATCTTTATTTATGTTGAAGTTTATCATTGCGACAAGATCGCGGGACGTCTTCACAAATAAAGAAATCTATTGATCTTGCCTTATCATTTTTGTGTGGTCTTATTTTGCCTTCCTAATTAAAGGTCTTATTTCGCCACCCCTCGTTGCGACAAAATCGCAGGACGTCTTTACATTTTCATGTAATGACCCATTGACCTTGTCTTATCATTTCTTAAGTATTTTTTTGGTCTGCAGGATATTTTATTTGCGACAATATGACAAGCTTAAATACTCTTGCGAATGTAAAATCCCATGACATTGTAGTCTTCGCGACGAAATCGGGGGACGTCTTTACATTTTCATGCAAAAACCCATTGATCTCGTCTTATCCTTGCGTTAGTATTATTGCCTCTGGGATCATCGCACAAATATGACAAGCCTAAATTTCCCTTGCGAAAATAAAGCCTCATGACATTTGCGTCTTTTGACACTTATCGACTCCCTAATGGAGGGTGCCGCCCTTATCTTCTCCTGGTTGCCCCTTCAAGGAGGCGTACATCGGCCATACAAGACTAGCTCCTCCCATCCGGTCTTAACAACAACCAGTTGTTTTCGCAGCCTCTTATACCTTATACCTATTGTTGATGGTGGGTTTTCATTTGAGGTTAAAATTGTAAAAACCGGAAAAAATTATGCGCTGACATCTTGTAAAAGATAAAGCCATTTATAAGTGTAGGATACTCCCTCACTTAATTCACCAAGAATGGAGCATGTGGCAACAATCCCATTACGTGAATACATGAAATTCCTCGGGGTTGGAGCATGTGCAACAATCCCATCTGTGAATTTCTAATCAGCCTTGTATTTCCGATACTCATTTATCGGTGTGGCATGACGGCGAGTGTTACTCTTACGGAGTAACACGAACCTCAAGCACTATAATGAAACCATGTACGAAATACCGTGCATGTGCCGACTCTCGGTGTGTTATACTAGCCCGATTGAGCCCCTCTCGGTGTGTTATACTAGCCCGATTGAGCATCCGGACTGGCCGTATCGATCACCGGATATGATCGCGGTCATCCAACTCCACAAGCATGATTGGATGACCCGGATCAATTCCATCACCCTAACGGTATGGAATATCCGCTGCACAGAACCAATGCGGAACCCGCACGATCGGCCATTGGCCTAGCTTGCCAAAAAACGTTCATACCAAGCATTATGGATGGGAAAACCTAAATTAGATTTTGCGGCATATTACATGTGTCGCAAAAACGATCTCAACCATCCATCTTCGCAGTATAGATGGAGGGTGTAGATATAGACTCAAAGGGCCCGAGCATGTCAACACGATCAGGTGGGCCCGCCTACGTACTCTGACCAATCGGTCAGGACCAACCATGGTTGGTCGTCCCAATTCGTACGCCCAAAGGGAGCATGATCACACGGATATGAAAGCCAAAATTAGGGTTTCAAGCCATCACGAGCGTCCATCTTCTCTGGCACGAATGGAAGGTCACAGATTAGACAAGGTGGGTTCGGTCATACCGGATGGCCACCGTGGGCCCGTCTATCTCCTCACTTGATCGGCCAAGGAATATCATGCCGACCATCCCAAAGCGCACGTCCAAACTTGTGTGGTCACACCTCCCAAAACCGTAAACTAATCTCATTGCTCAACAATCACGGACGATTTGAGTGGTTCGAGATCACGTTTTCATGGGATAATCAAAAAGGCGTGAACACCAGCCTACCATCTTCACGTCAAACCAACCGGCCAAGACCGACCAAGTTAGGTCATCTTGGAACACGCGGGAAAAAAGCATGGTGCGGCTTTTGCGGCATCAAATTCCTATTGCAAAATCGATCTCAACCACTCCTCTTTGCTGGGTCAAATTGAGTGGCCTAGATCGCACCTTCATGGGATAGTGAGATATGGACGTGTACACCGGCATGCTACCTACACGCACGCCCGGTCGGTCCTCTCCAAAGCCCTTCCCATGCTTGGTTTCGACCAAGCTGAAGAGTGATACTTGCGCACCTCTTCGAAAACCCTAATTCATTAACGGTCGATGAGTGTCTCAAAAAGATCATCTCGTCAGTCCAACTTCACCGGCTTAGTTATACAAGCCTGGTCGGGAGTTAATTGGTCGGTGAGGCGTCACCACCCATCACTTTACCACACCAAGATGCGGTACTGCATCACAATACTTCACAAGTATCAACTTCTTGAATAACGCGCGATTATTCACATTAGCATTACATGCTACCTTTCGTGGATCCACGATCCACATTCCGAACATCAATCATGTCACAAATGGGGGGATACATACTGGGGTATTGGTCTGGCGGTTTACAGCGTGCAGCGTGCAACGCGCCATCACAAGAACGTGTTAGGAAGTCATGGACGGTTAGAGATGAACAGGAGAAGTGGGCAAGGCTGGTCATGTATCACCAACGCACAACTCCACTACTCCATCACTCCACTTCCTCCACTTCCCACGAGAGACGTGAGTAAGGCTAAATGACTTGTATAAATAGGTTCTCCGACCTATTTCCAAAGACAACAAAGGGGGAAAAACAGAGAAAAACAACAAGAAAACACCAGAGCCTGCTTACACCAATCGTAAACTTGTTCACTTTCTTGTTGCAAGTCATAAGCAAGTCTACACCTTCACATTCTCAACACCTTCTTCGCTTCCCTCCCTAAGATCAACCCCATCTCCTTCACTTTGTGACCGAAACAAGTCTGGAACGACCATTTCTTGGTTTAGGCAGGACTTGCACAGATTGATCTCTCGAATCTACAAGCACTCACCGCGAGTGCATTTGTTTAAGGTTTAAATTCATTCCTCATCCACACCACAAATTACCAAATTCTCAGGAGTAGTTTTCACCCATAAACAATTGGCGACCACAGTGGGAGGTTAATCTCTCGGTTTAAATTCAATTTCTTCCAAATCCGATTCAATTTTATCAATTTCAAAAAGGGTAGATCTTAGAATCAATTCAACCAACAATTCATTTCAAGATGGTGGAATTAAGGTCCTGGATCAAGCAATCAGTACGATGGGGCTAGTGTGGATAACAATCCTCGGTGTCGAAGTACTGTCGGTGGAGCTACTGTGCTTGAGCCAACACATCTCGAGGAGCATTACCTCTATCACCAACACTAGCGGAGAGCGGAAACATCCGTAGGTGTAACGCCTCCCATCACCAGAGCCGAGCTGACGCAAACCCGGCATCTCCTCAAGTGTAACGCCTCCGGTGGTCACCGTGAGCAACAACTTTCACTCCTCATCGGGGCGAGAGCCGGAGGCACAAGAGGAGGACCACCGTCTATTACCATTGCGGGAGACTTGATGGAGAAACTTGAGGAAGTTCTTGCTAAGACTCAAACAGATATGGCCGCAACTGGGAAGGAGGTACTCACTTTCCTCAAGACCTTGGTCGAACGATTGCCGCAAGATTCACGTCAATCTTTGGAGCCAACAAGAAATGCCTTCAATTCACCCGGAGCAGACGTTTCCACTCGGACCCACATGAGTGAAGAAGCTCGTGTTGCTCCTGAATGTTCAAGAGAAAGGGACCAGACACCCAACTTCATCACACGTGAGGATCTAGAACGACTCCTTCAAAGCCGAGGCAAAGGAAATCTGACGGATGCACACTAACACCAACCTCCATACCCTCAAGATATGCAACGAATCCCTCTTCCAAGAGGTTACACCTCTCCCCAGTTCTCCCTCTACGACGGTACTGGTAATGCTCGTGAACATGTCTCTCGATTCTTGGAATCCTTGGGGGAACATGAATACAATCATGTTCTGCGCCTGAAAGAATTCTCGAAATCACTTACGGGGAGGGCGTACACCTGGTACAACAATATCGCGCCTAACAGCATATCCAACTGGAGCGAGATGGTCAGTGCTTTTACAGAAAGTATTTCTTCGTGTCTCGAACAAATCACCTTTTCGAGATCTATGAAGAATTCTTCGACGGAACAACGAGCATCCCTAACGACTTCGTCAAAAGGTTGAGAACTCAAGCGCTGGATTGTCATGACCCGAACGTCACCGAACGACAATTGGTGGAGTTGTGCATCAACGGATGATACCCATATACCGCGCTCTGTTAGAGAATCAGGCTTTCAAACGTTCTCCCCGAACTCCATGAAGCTGCCAAGCGATCAGAACAACTGCACCGACATTGCTAGAAAGGGCGAGGAGTCGTTCGAAGTGAAGATTCACGTGAAAGTCGAGGGAGGCGCCTCACGAACAAGCAATACAACACTTTGGTCCTTCGTGAGCGTAGTGGGCGGAGGAGAGAAAAGGAAAGCTCCCGTGGAACAGACAAACCAAGCGGACATCCCAGGCACACAAGACTTCGTCTCGAAAAGAAGCAGACAAAACTCCCGCACAAAACACTAAAGACACGGGTTTTCCTTTTCCCATGAATGAAGTGATAGAGCTCTTGGAAGCGTGGATCCAAGACGACGCCGTAAAGCTGCCCCTATCGGCGTCCTCCAACCGAGGAAGAAATGGCAGATCCCAGATATTGTTACTACCATAGGTTCGTCCATCATCCAACCAAAGATTGTGTGAGGTTGAAACAAATATTGGGGAAAAGGTAGAGGCGGGGGAACTCCAACTTGGAAACGAAGGTGTTCATAGAGACCCTCACTTATCGGAACCGCATGATTTACGGGGATTACACGTTCGCAAGACCGTATAATCTATGACGGAGCACATATGTGAAATCTTGTACTTCTCCAAAGGACAGCGTCAAGACATATTTGCGGCCCTCAACCACGTTGTGTCGGGTAGGCGTTTGTATCCGCAGCAGTCCCAGGAACCCCTGATCTTTCGAAGGACGTGAGCAATGGAAACTGGGGACTCCTAACTGTCACTCGTTTGAGAGACGCTGAGTTCGATAAGCGTTGATTGATACGGCTCCGATTTAACATCATTACCGTCAAGACCTTGAGAGCGGCAAAGATTTCGAAGCGAGGAAGCTACTCGTCACCCGATGTGGTTAAAGATTCAGCAGGAGAGCCCGAGAGATGCATATGGATACATCGATCTTGAAGTCAAATTGGGTGATGCCTCGACTCAAGAAAAGTTCTACATAGTCAAAGATCATCCCAACTACGACATGATCCTAGGACGCTCTTGGATGCATGACAACAAAGCAATACTAGGAGTCCTGTCCCTCCGCCGGTTTCGATACCTGAAAGAATCTCCAACACGCCTTCTGGACCTCCTGATGGCTGTCTATTGCCGCATGGTAGGAGCTAAAAGATGTATATCCTACGACTATGTCTAAACCGCAAGTGCACGGCGTCTATCGGAGACGTGGCAAGTACGGGTCGAACCACAAGAAACTAGAGTGTACTAAGATTGACTAAGGCTTTCCTAAACTGATTTCTACAAGTGACAAAGATATTTTGATTTGTTTGTGTGTCGATACGACCAGTTTGAGTAGAAGTGATGACTGTGATTCTAAACTAAGGTAATTATAAGCACAAAGTGTTGAACCGATGAAGTTGTGACACTAGGGTGATTAACTCCACCCTCCGATCTTGTACTAATGCAATGTAGATTTTCACCTTGTTCTATTGCCTTCCATTGAAGGCCTCAATTGGAAATTTCATGAGCTAAAACAACTTATCTACCCCTAGTATCACTGGTTTTCTTCTGAGTACCCGGTGATCACAGCACATTGACTCAATAGTTCACTACTCTCCTAACAATATATTCACTAAGAACAATTTGACAATATACATGCTTCATATTAAATCAAAGGGTTTCATTACACCCTAGCTTAATTGCTTAGAACATGATACGAGAATTAAAACAATTTCAAAATTAAAGTTGCTGAGTAACTAAAACTAAGAACCCTAAAAATCGATCGAATTTCTCTTACCTCAAAACAAGGATTTATAACTCACAAAACAATAAAAACTAACAACTACACTGACCCAAACCTGTCTTCTCCCTTTCCTTTGCCTCTGAGTCGACATGCAATGGGTTTGGTGAAACCCTAACCCTAATTATCTCTAACCTAGCTTCTAGGTTGATAAGAAGCTAAGAACGAGATAATTGAGAGAGGGTGATGGAGTAGGGGCTAGAGTGAGTGGTTGACGATGACAAGAGAGGTGATGGCTCTGTAAAAAGTCATGGAAGAAGGAGGTGGAGGTATGGCCGATGGGGTTTATCTGATGGAAGTATGGAGAAGAAAGAGAAGAAAGAGATGAAAATGTGTGCGGTTGATGGGGGTATAGGTATAGGTAGTTTTGTTGTGAAGCGGGAGAGCAAGGATCGATGAGGACGGCATGAGCGAGCGTAGGATGCAGCGGAGAGATCACGAACGGATGAGGCGACTCGGGCGATTTGGTGTTGAGCGGAGGCATCAAGAAATGATGTAAGTGATGGAGCGACCGTGGGATGTAACTAGATGAGATCTCAACGGCTCGGGATGAGCGGGTTCGGATCCGGGTCATGGGTAGCTCTAGCCCATGTCTTCCTTGTTGGGTTGCGACTGATTCGCGCGCGGGCTTTGGCTCTCTTCTCCATAGATGCTTGTCTCCAATTATCTGCTCCTTTGGCTCCATAGATTCTCCGAGCTTTATTTATTACCTAAAAACACAAAATTAATTAATACAAATATTTATTCTTGAAAACAAAGAAAATACGAGAATGGGATAATATCCGATTTATGAGCACAAAAGATGAGTAAAATGCCAATAAAAAGGTGTATAAATATGCAATATTTGGCACTCATCACCGCACCAGCAACTTACCAATGTGACACAACTTCCCGGAGAGAGCCTGTCAGCATACATTGAATAAGTTCCGATCTCAAGTAAGTCTCGCCACGCAACCTTCTTTATAACCTACCGCCCCTCGTTCTGACAAGTCCTGGGGACTGACTCCAACCAACGAACCAACCCCGACTAAGAGATGTGAATGGGAAGCCGGCCCTTTCAAACGTTTTATCAAGAGTGTAGAGGTTGTCTTGGTCAAAGACGATAAGACGAAGGTCCAAGTATTTGCACGTTCAAACCCGTTTAGGATTGGAGATCTGGTGACGAAGACGGCTACATTCAAAGTCGGGAGCATGACGGTGAAAATGACCACTCCACTTTCGACTCACCCACCGAAAGAGAAGATGAACCGTGCACAGTAGCAGATGTTATCCTAGGCGGCTCCGCAAGCTCATCAACGCTGATAAACTAGAAGGCATAACAATTCACTCAAAATGGCTCAAACCCTACCGAACTTAAGTATTTGTGCTACCACTTTCCAAACATCCTCCACCCTTTGAAAACATTTGCTGCTATTTTTTCCAGCGTGTTTCCTTTTACAATTTCATGTCACATTTGTAATTCCCCCAGAAAATGATTGCAATACTTGCATTCATAGTTAGGGTTTCAATTTTTAATTTTCAATTTAGTTGAAACACTATTTCCATCCGAGAACCTCTTTACTCACACAAAGTCCTGAGTCGGCCTAAATCAATCCTTTGGAGCAAGAAAGGAAACCCTAAGCAAACATCTCACGGGAAGAAGGAAATAGAACATGTGCACAAAAGGAAAATGATTTGAGACATCTGCCCTAGCAAGGCCAGGAAGATCTTGCATCAGGAACACAGGTCCGTAAGTATTCCATTATGGCATTACTTCTTTTATCACAAAGAATTACGTGTGAGGGCACACCCTTGCGCCGAGAAGATTCGAGTTACCCAGTCTTGGCAAAGGGTTAAAAAAAAAAAACTTTATTCAAACAATCAAATGGAGGAAAAAACCTTGAACCCAGCCGCCACCGAGTACAAGGAAGATGTTCGAGTGTACAAAATATACTTGGAAAGAAGAAAAAAGAAAAGAGGTTTTAGTCGCCAAGAGGGTCGACCTCGCCTGCACCGCCGTTGGGTTCTTCTCCATCACTTGTTGATGCTCCCCTCTCCGGATCTCCCTTAGCTTCTGCATCAGGCATCTCCGCAGCATCGCGCTCCATCCCAACATCATCAGTGGGAGTATCAAAAGGCACATCAATATTAGGGGCCATGCAGATTGCTTTCAAATGTTCAGGTTCGTCAGCCGTATCGGAATCAAGAATTATCACGCCGTCCTGGACCAGGGTAATCACACTTGCCTTCATTCGGAGGTCGTTTATGCTCAACTCTCCGCCTCTTCAACCGCGCTGCAAATCTCTCTGCCCTTGCGCTTACTAGTGTCTGCAGCGTTTCGTCGCGCCTCCACCGCTCCTCCATGTCAATCGCAGCTGAAAGTGCATATACGTCCTCTGGCAATACGAAGGTGTGAAGTATACATCCCCTGTATAGCACGGCCGACTTCGCGAAGCGGAAGATCGATCTTAGCCATTACATCTTCGTGTGCATGATTTTCGGGCTTGTCAACTTCGAAACTTCTTTCTAAGGAAGCAACAGAATGATCGTCCGCCGCTTTCATGATTAACTACAAAGGATAGGAGGTTATGAGCGCACAAAAAAAAAATCAAAAATCAAATCAATCGATCAGTCAATCAAAAGATCAGAGCGATACCTGAGATGAAGAATAAACGACCGCCGAGAGATGATTCTTTATAATCTCGCAAGTCGATAGAATCCCAGGAGGAAAAGAAGTCTTTACTTGCCACCTATGAAGGTTTGCTAATTCGGGATAACAATCAACGAGACTTATCGAGATATACCGAAGGAAGACGTGTATGATAAAAAGAAGTACACATGAAGAAGGGACCGAGCTCGAGATATATGCAAGAGGAACCAAAGCGACTCACCGGATCAAGTCCTGTTTCCTTCGCATCCTTAATCAGAACCAACCAGTTCCAGGGCAACGCCTGACGATGTGAAACTATCCGGAAAATATGTATTCACTTTAGCTTGGTCATTTCAGTATATAAATATGCCACCATCTCATGCCTACCCCACAATAGTGTAACCATTATGTGCTAGGCAGGGGACTTAGTGTTGATGGTGGGTTTTCATTTGAGGTTAAAATTGTAAAAACCGGAAAAAATTATGCGCTGACATCTTGTAAAAGATAAAGCCATTTATAAGTGTTGGACACTCCCTCACTTAATTCACCAAGAATGGAGCATGTGGCAACAATCCCATTCTGTGAATACATGAAATTCCTCCGAGGTTGGAGCATGTGGAAACAATCCCATCTGTGAATTTCTAATCAGCCCTTGTATTTCCAATACTCATTATCGGTGTGGCATGACGACCGAGTGTTACTCTTACGAGTAACACGAACCTCCAAGCACTATAATGAAACCATGTACGAAATACCCGTACAGGCTGACTCTCGGTGTGTTATACTAGCCCGATTGAGCCCCTCTCGGTGTGTTATACTAGCCCGATTGAGCATCCGGACTGACCGTATCAGTCTGGATATGATCGTAGTCATCCAACTCCACAAGCATGATTGGATGACCCAGATCAATTCCATCACCCCCAAGCAGGTATGGAATATCCACTGCCGAACCAATGCGGAACCCGCACGATCGGCCATTGGCCTAGCTTGCCAAAAAACGTTCATACCAAGCATTATGGACGGAAAACCCTAAATTAGGGTTTGAGGCATATTACATGTGTCGCAAAAGCAGTCTCAACCATCCATCTTCGCGGTATAGATGGAGGGTGTAGATATAGACTCAAAGGGCCCGAGCATGTCAACACGATCACCGTGGGCCCGCCTACGTACTTGACCAATCGGTCAGGACCAACCATGGTTGGTCGTCCCAATTCGTACGCCCAAAGGGAGCATGATCACACGGCTATGAAAGCCAAAATTAGTGTTTCAAGCCATCACGAGCGTCCATCTTCTCCGGCACGAATGGAGGGTCACAGATTAGATTAAGCGAGGTCCTAGGTCATACCAAAGCATGACCACCGTGGGCCCGTCCCCCATCCTCACTTGATCGGCCAAGGCATATCATGCCCGACCATCCCAAAACGCATGTCCAAACTTGTGTGGTCACACCTCCCAAACCGCAAACTAATCTCGACCGCTCAACTTCGCCGGACGATTTGAGTGGTTCAGATCACGTTTTCATGGGATAATCAAGTGTAGGCGTGAACACCAGCCTACCATCTTCACGTCAAACCAACCGGCCAAGACCGACCAAGTTAGGTCATCTTGGAACACGCGCCGGAAAAAAGCATGGTGCGCGGCTTTTTGCGGCATCAAATTCCTATTGCAAAATCGATCTCAACCACTCCTCTTGCTCTGGTCAAATTGAGTGGCCTAGATCGCACCTTCATGGGATAGTGAGATATGGACGTGTACACCGGCATGCTACCTACACGCACGCCCGGTCGGTCCTCTCCAAAGCCCTTCCCATGCTTGGTTTCGACCAAGCTGAAGAGTGATACTTGCGCACCTCTTCGAAAACCCTAATTCATTAACGGTCGATGAGTGTCTCAAAGATCATCTCGTCCGTCCAACTTCACCAGCTTAGTTATACAAGCCTGGGGGAGTTAATTGGTCAGTGAGGCGTCACCACCCATCACTTTACCACACCAAGATGCGATACTGCATCAAAATACTTCACAAGTATCAACTTCTTGAATAACGCAATTATTCACATTAGCATTACATGCTACCTTTCGTGGATCCACGATCCACACATTCCGAGACATCAATCATGTCACAAACCGGGGGGATACATACGGGGTATTGGTGCGGCGGTTTACGGCGTGCGGCGTGCAACGCGCCATCACAAGAACGTGTTAGGAAGTCATGGACGGTTAGAGATGAACGGGAGAAGTGGGCAAGGCTGGTCGTGTATCACCAACGCACAACTCCACTACTCCATCACTCCACTTCCTCCACTTCCCACGAGAGACGTGAGTAAGGCTCAATGACTTGTATAAATAGGTTCTCCGACCTATTTCCAAAGACAACAAAGGGGGAAAAACAGAGAAAAACAACAAGAAAACACCCAGAGCCTGCTTACACCAATCGTAAGCTTGTTCACTTTCCTGTTGCAAGTCATAAGCAAG
This sequence comes from Papaver armeniacum, assembly GCA_023531295.1. Taxonomy (NCBI): domain Eukaryota; kingdom Viridiplantae; phylum Streptophyta; class Magnoliopsida; order Ranunculales; family Papaveraceae; genus Papaver; species Papaver armeniacum. The sequence continues at coordinate 115,812 of JAJJWW010000596.1, forward strand.
TCCACACCTTCACATTCTCAACACCTTCTTCGCTTCCCTCCCTAAGATCAACCGCATCTCCTTCACTTTGTGACCGAAACAAGTCTGGAACGGCCATTTCTTGGTTTAGGCCGGACTTGCACTGATTGATCTCTCGAATCTACAAGAACTCACCGCGCAGTGCATTTGTTTAAGGTTTAAATTCATTCCTCATCCACACCACACATTACCAAATTCTGCAGAGTAGTTTTCACCCATAAACACCTATATGGTTTATGGTTACGAGACTGCACCCTAAGTGGAGTTTTCTTCGGAGCCGAGTGAGTGAAGCATATACCAAGACTTGCCAAGAATGGCCGAGACACTTCAAATGCCCCATGCACTCTTGGCTCAACCGTGTACCCCGCGCCTTAAGCATACACCGACTCCTTGGAAGAGACCCTCGGGCGTCCAACTAGGGTATAACCTTATATATATAGTTGGAAATCCAAGGTATCCCTCCCAGGATAGGCTTTCATTGGCCCCAAATCTCCATGACTCGGGTTCCGGGAGCGGTGTAACCTTTCCCCTGAGCCATGTCAAGAGATACCCCCTTATATGACGCACTTTAGGTCTTACATTTGCCTCTTGCGAAATATCATTCGCGAACTAGGGTGTACGCCATAAAGGTTCGTCCCATTCACTCACTCATTCATTTTTGTTAATTCAATCAATCATTCATTTTTGCTTATCTCTTGCTATTTTGTTTGCGAAGCTATCGCACAATTTTGCTTTGTTTGTAATAATCTCATTTGAGATTTTTGAAATCAAAATTTTCATACATTCTTGATAGCGAGATTCTCGCACATTTCTTCTTCAATTATTATTTCTTCCTCCTACTCTTGATATGCCTCTGTCACTAATTTTGATAACAATGACTATTCACTTCTTACACCTTTTGACCCTGCTGTTTTCTATCTCTGCACCATTCAAATCTCTTAATGATTCCTTTCTATCATAATTTTCAACTGTTTTCATGCACTTGCTTCGCAATGTATCTTCTCCTCTTACATCTATGGTATCCACCATCAGCCTTTCTCTTCTTTGTTCATCTTTAGTATATTGCTTCCAGCCCTTTCTTTTTGCAGCTCTCTCTTCGCAACTCTCCACGTCAATCTCATAGCAGTCCTTCCGTCCAATCTCCCATTATAATTCCGCCACCGCTAGGATGAGGAAACTTTATGCACTGATGATAAGTCGACGCTATGCCCTGAATTTCGTGTAACCATGGCCTTCCGATCAATGCATTATAAGGGGACTCCACATCGACTACACAGAATAAAATTTCCGTTGATAATCCTTGCAAGGGTATTCTCATATGAACTTCTCCTTTAGGCTTATTCGCTGTGCCATTGAAACCATATATCTTATACGTCGAAGGTATCAATTCTTCATCCTTCCCACCCATAGTCTTGTAAGTATGGTAGAAAAGAATGTTTACTGAGCTCCCCGTATCAATTAAGATTCTATTGATCGCCCAGCAATTCTCTGCTTCATCGTCTTCGCCATCTATAGGTTTTGGATTAATTTCCAATTTTACAACCAATGGGCTATCATGCGTCTCTCTGCCTTCAGGAATCTCTTCTGCGGTGAAAGAAATAATCTGCATTTGCCATTCTTTTAACTGCGATGTCTTCGCAATGTTCATCACTTCTTTACTATCAGCATCCCTCGCGAAAACCCTACTGAGAATGTTATCATGAAAATCTTCAAGTGTTCGGTATGAGTGTACAATGAAATTGCAAAACAAATTTTTAGCTTTCGATCCAACTTCTATTACGAATGTTTCTTTCCCCTTTCTTTGAATTTGTTCTGTGCATTTAACGCGGTGGTGGTAATGGCTGAACCTTCTCTTCACTTTTTAGAAAATGACTCATCTTTCCTTGGTCAATCATTCGAGGATGATTCTTTTTATATTTCTGCAATCATTTGTTAAGTGTCCATGAAAGCGGTGGTAAGAACATAACTCGTGACTTCTATCACTTGGTGGTGGCTCATTCCCCATGTTCCATGGCGCATGTATGTTTTCCATCAAGAGTATAGCTTCCCATATTTTTTCAACACTAGTATTTAATGGTGGCATTTTGATTTCTTCCCATACTACTCTATGACGTCGTTGACCTCCATGATAATTTCCGCCTTTGACTTCCATAAGTTTCTTGCGGATGATCAAGTCTTTGAATTTTGTTATTGCCGCCACGGTTGTAGTAGTTCCTTTCTCTCTCAAATTCTTCTTGATCACGACTTCCCATGGCTACTATCTTTGGCTGTCCATCATCTATTATCCTTTCTTGTTGACCTTGCGAAGTGCTCGCCACCGTGTTTATCATTTTTGGTAATAAACTTGCATTGTGACATTTGAACTTGTATTTGCAATTGGATATGACTCCATCTCATTTTGCCTTTCCTCTAAAGCAATATATTCCTCTTGAAGTTCTCGCAACTCGGTCATCGTGATTGTATTCTTGACTCTAAAAATTTGAATATATAACAAATTGGTTGCGAACATAGCATTTATGAACGATAGAATGAGATATCTTTCATCCACCCTTCCGACCATTTCGCTGCACATTGTCTTCCATCTCACGGTTAAATGTTTCAAACTTTCGCCGACTCTTTGTTTCAGCCGAATACATCTTCAATACCTGGTCGCGAGGAGTTATTACTTATATATGCCCCTAAGAATATAGCTTGTAAATGATTGAATGACGTGATTGTGTTTCTTGGTAAACCCTCAAACCATTTCAGCGCTTCTCCTGTTAAACTTGATGCAAAATATTTGCATAATATGGCATCATGATTTTCCCATTGCAGCATACATCTCACATACGCTTTGATATGTTGTATTGCACAAGTTGTTCCATCAAAAATGCTGGTTAATGCGGGTAAATTGCACTTTGGGGGTATTCCTCCTAACTGCACCTCTAGTGTAAAGGGGGTTTTCGCAGCTTCTTCGATGGCCTCATCCAATTGTCTTCTTCCTCCTCCTCTTCTATTGTTCAACATTCCTCTCATCTCTGCCAACTCTCTTAAGATTTGTTCATTTACATCAGGGTTCGAATTTATTGGTCTTTTTAGCTCTGCCTCTCTCCTTCTGCGTTCATGTCTACCTTGATTTTCTTGTTCAACATTTTCTTCTCTTCTTTCTCTGCGACTTTCTCCTTCATCTCGTTCACGAATTTGCACACCATTGTATCTATCATTTTCTCTTCTTGGTTGTCTATCAGCTCTCCTTTGTATTCTTTCATATTCTTCATTGATATTTCCATTGTTGCAATTTTGCTCGCGCCTTCTTTCTCGATTGTCATGATTGTTCTGCCGAATTGCTTCCTCCAATTCCCGTTCTTCCATTTCTACTCTCAATCTTTCTCTTTCGCAAGCTAGACGCGCTTGTTCGATATAATACTTTTCGATGTCATCTTCAATCTCTTTTTGTTTCCTCTGTGTTTCTCTCCCATGCAATATTCTTCTTCCTTCTTCCTGATTTTCTTCATCAATTGGACCATTCTGCTGCCTATTTCCTTGATTTCCGTTATTTTGGACATTCTGTAAAATCTCGGGACGTGGAATACACACTATTTCCCTTCTTTCGCAGCATCCTTCATCGAGATTTGGCTCTCTTTCTAGATTTTCTTCATTAACATTTTCTACAGGTAATATTCTCCTCATATCATCTCTAATTGTTCCTGATCTTGATCTGGTATTACTTCTCGAGCTCCTATTCTGCAACCTCATATTTTCCATTCTTAACTCATGGTTTTGCCTTGTTAAATTTGCGCGTTCTTCCGCTTCTAATCGCCTTTCTTCATGTATTGTTTGCCTCAACGTTTCTAATGCTGCGATTTCTTCATTTCTATGAGCTGTTTCTCCCATCTCTTCTTGATTTCTCTCCTCTTGTCCATTATTTATCAATTGTTGCACTTCTTCTCTTTCTTCCATAGAATCTGATCTCCATGTATGCACACTCACTCTATCATAATCTATTACTCTATTCGGTGCTGGTTGAATTGGTGGTTGAATTGGTGGTTGAATTTGACCTTCTTCTCTATCTCTTGCGTTTATTCTTGATGGTTCACCTATTTCATTTCTCCTTTCTCCAGCTAATCTCCCGCTTCTCCTTACAATTGTTGGTTGTTCTGATGCATTCCTTCTTCTAGCCATTTCTCAATTTTAGTAAATTGTTGAAAATTATTCGAAATTTCTTTCTGGTTACTCCCTGATTCTTTCAATTCACAAAGTTGATCTTCTACTAGTCCATGTTTCTAGCGCATATGTAGTTGCAGGAAATCCCACACTACACCCCTCACTAGAATTTACTCAATTAATCCATTTGAAGATGAATAACTATAGATTTTATTGATTATTTTCTTGAAATGTTTACAGAGGAAGATAGAACAGAGCAAAAGAAATTACAATCACTCTTAATTTTCTCTCTCCTAATGACTTGCTTAACAATTCAAAAAGAACTCTCCCTACAACAGACTTACTCACCCCTTTATATAGGGTAGTACACAGTGGATGACAGCTAAGCTGTCCTTTATTTTCGGGAATAACTCGCGAAGTATCGCAAGTGTACATATACCAATTCTCGCGACACTCCTGAATCTCGCTGAGTCTTCACATTCTTCTCATGTTCTGGCTGTCGTCATTCATTGCGTCATTTATTTTACTTCTCTGTGACTCCCTCGCGATATCGTTATTTATTAATCTCGCGAAGTATTGATGTCGCGATATTCTGATCCTACACTTTGTTAACTGTAGTGAGAATAAGTCTCACCTCAACACACACTGATTGTGTTGAAATATGCATCCTCACTTGTTGCCCGAAATTCTGATTGTGAGGAAGCATAAATCTGGGCAAGTTGTTCATATCTGTTTCTTTAGTGAAAAATAAAGGATATCTTTTATTTTTGGGAAAATAGTTTCCGGTTTCCATAAACCAAATTATTTCGTGATTTTCTCCCATCTTATATATCTTCTTCCTGTCCGAAAGAAGACTAGTTTATTTCAAATGGAGAAATCGGTAAAAGAAGGATCATCTCTTAATGATTTAGCACTTTGTGCATCATTCATGACTGAAACTCATGATCACTCTCAAGATTCTTTGAAGAAACAGATTCTTACTGTTAAAGGTTGCATTAGATATCATGAGCTGATGATAAAGGATTCAAAAGAAGTATTAGCTAATCTTCATTCTCAACTGTTTGAGATGAACAAATTATCTACTGAAAAGGGAAGTGCTCAGAAGAATTTGAATCCAGTTTTTGAAATCAATCTTCACAAGAACTGAGAAGGGAAAATAGACATCAATTTTTGATTTCTTTCAATGATTGTATTAGGTCTATTATGAATAAAACTATTATGAATAAAATTATTTGATTTATAATTTTCTTGTGATGGTTTTTGATTTACGTAGCCTGTGCTTGAATGCTTTATTATTGCTATGAATGTTTATGGGATGTTTGATTTCGGTTTTATCACCTTGATATTCGATCTCATAATGTTATGAACCCTTGTGGTTTGGGTGACTTTTTGATTTAGCAGGATTAAGATCTAGCCCATGTTGGTAGGCTTTATCAAAGGATCATGAGGGGTTCTGGTAGAAATAATATGTGAAAAAGTCACAATATGTTGAATCGGTTTTGGTTTAGCATAAAAGCATATGTGTTTCGACGGTTTTCAACTCTTGCTTGCAGTTGTTAAAACCGATTTTCAACCTTTCTCTAGTAAAGGTTGGTTGTTGTTATTCTTTTGTTTTTGCATAAGGATGACAACATAATGATATTTCGATATCAATTCTCCCTGGAAGAAGATGCAAACATATTGGATAAGTGGATGCGAAATTTGAGGTAACAATGTTGTTAGTTAATTGTTTTCCTATTTAAGAAAAGCCTGATTTTATTTCATATATATATATATATATATTTTTGTGGAAATTGAATATATATCCCCACTTTTGATGGGTTTTACAAATATCCTTATCACACAATAAATATATCACTCTCCTTGTACAACCCATCAGGGGCCCAATAACAAATTAGGGACTTCCAAATATACCCCTACTATATATTCAATTAAAAAAATCAAATTTTCAGTTATAAATGAGAATTAAAACTGAAAGAGAGAGAGAGAGTTTCAGACGAGACGAGACGAGACGAGAGCTGAAAATCGTGAAATTTTTTGATGTGAATCGACGAGAGCTGCAAACAGATATTGAAATTCTTCTTCTTCTCCTTCTTATTCTTCATCTTAATCAACAGAATCAGAGATTTTGTCTCCGTTTTTCAATTATTATTAATCAACAGAAACCTCTAGATCTATGTTCAGGAAACAAATTGGTAATGTTGATGTTTATTTGAAGATTCATAAAGTTTTTTTTGATGATTGCATGTTCGTTTCATAGATTTATATGTCCTTACTTTTGATTTCAGTGTTTTGTTGATGTTGCAGAGATCGTGATTTATGTGGGAAGATTGATTTCGTGATTATTCTGTTAGATTGACTGGTTGATATTGATATTGTTTGATCTCGAGATCCTTATTCATCTTTTAAACAGGTACGTTTTAATTTTGATTTGTTATTTATATTTTTTTTTTCTTAGATCTGCTCATCAACTTTGGTTTTTATGCTGAAATGTTGAAGAATCTTGTTTGTGATGAAATTTTAGACACTACTGATTATGTTTTTGATGAATGTAGATATTATTTAGGATCAACCTTGATTGTTGATACAAAAACTGGGATGATTTTTAGTTTATTTGTGTCAACTGTTGTTGTTGATCCAAATTTCTGAACACAAAATGTTTTTATTTTGTGTTTTTATTTCTTTGGTAGATTGCAGGTAATGTAGGTGCATTCATTTTGTTGATAATGTAGCTTTTATTTTAGGTTTCTCACATTCTACATTGAATTTAACTTTCACGAGGGGGTGTAGCCCCCGAGTGAGGTGCGACGTAATACTATATGTAGCTTAGGGTACTTTAGACTGCTTTCTTTTTGGTTTGCATTGAAATTCATGCTTTAACTACCTCTTATTGGTGATATTTTACACAAATTTATTGGATCAACTTTGAGTGTTTACACATATTTTATTGGATCAACTGTCACTGTTGATCCAAAACTGTGATTGCTTACACATATTTTATTGGATCAACTGTGATTGTTGATCCAAAAACTATATTTTGTTTTGAATCAACTTCCATTGTTGATCCAACTGAAATGGATCAACTTTGTTTGTTGACACTAGTTACTGGTCACTTATTTTTGTTTTTTGGTTTTTGTAGAGATCTATGCAGTTGCATTTGGAATTGTTCCTTGTGAAAATTGTGAGAGTTGGCAATGGTTCTTAACCAATTTGAAGGGTATTATTCATGAAGATCGTCCACTGACCATCATATCAGATCGTGGAATCGACCTTTTGAAGCATGTACCTGAAGTCTTCCCAAATGCTTTCCATTCTTACTGTTTGTACCATATGAAAGGAAATATTCCTGTTCCAAAGGGCAGGAGTAGACAAACTGCAGTCAAGTTATTCGAAGAGTGCTACACTGCATTAACGAAGGAAAATTTTTATGTTGCTGCAAAGAGTATGAGTAATCTAAAGTTGGATTCGGTGGTTGCTTGGATTATGAAGATTCCATTCGAAAATTTGGCTGCTCATGCATTTCTAGGAGAAAGGTGGGGTGAGAACACATCTAATATTGCTGAAAGTTTTAACAACGTCATTAAGCATGATAAGCCGCTTCCAACACTTGAGCTTGTCGATGTTATACGTGCTAAGGTAATGGAGAAGAATTACAAGAGTTTATTGGAGTCTTACAAGTGGACATAAGGCTTACTCCTCGTATGCAAGCAAGGTTTAACAAGAGGATAAACGACTGCCGTGCATACAAGTTTCAGAGATCAAGTGATAAGGTATTTGAGATCATTTCTCCAATAGGAAAGCATACTGTCGACTTGGATTCTAGAACTTGTAGCTGCAAATGGTGGCAAAAACATAGCTTTCATTGCACTCATGCAATGAAAGAAATATTGCAGATTGGAAATGATGAACCGTACAACTACATTAGTCCTTATTATACTTCTGACTACTATACAAGGTTGTACTCTCGACCTATATATCATATTCCGGACTCTGATAAGCCACCTAGAATTAATGAAAAGGGGTATGTTTTGCCTCCCAATGGTGTTCGAGAACAAGGTGGAAGGCCTAAAGGTGTTAGGTATAGGGGTTCTCGTGAAAAGGTGCGCAAGAAGAGGAAGTGTGGCCAGTGTGGGATGCTGACATTTCACAACCGTCGAACATGTTGCAGAGCTCCTTTGTCTCCTCGTGCACCAACGTTTCGCAAGGAGTCTCATTCCAGGATTGTCAACTTCTTGAAGAGGATGTTGTTCTGAAGTTTTTGTGGTGTTTTCGTATTCTGAACAACTTGTTTTAGGTTTCTTACTAGTTGTGTGTTTCTTTTTCTTTTTTTATGCTTTTTTGGTTTGCACTTGTTATTTTTTTTAATGACATACTGTTGTTATGAATTTTATTCTTTTGTTTCTCAAGTATATGTCAGTTGGCAGGTTCCAGGTTTATTGATTTTACAGGAAACATACTTATATAAGTGGTATCAACTGCATTTGTTGATCCAAGTCAAATGGATCAACAATGGTTGTTGACACTATAGTGTGAAAACATTATTACTGGGTTCCAACATATTTGGATCAACAATGGTTGTTGACACACACAAAAAAAACAAAAACTTTGCATGGTTCTATCTGTATTTGTGTAGGATCAGAATATCGCAACACCAAGACCCTTGCGAAATCCATAAACGTCACACTACGAAGATATCGTAGATTGGTAATAAAAATGACGCAACGGATGACGACAGCCTGTACACGAGTAAGATGTGAAGACCTAGCGAGATTTAGGAGTGTTACAAGATTTAGTATTTGTACACTTGCGATAATGTCGCAAGCCATATCCGAAAATAAAGGACAGCTTAGCTGTCATCCACTATGTAATGCCCTATATAAAGAGCCGAACAGGCTTAAGAGAAGGGAAATCTTTTTAGAGTGTTGAGCAAGTCATTGGGAGAGAGAAATTTCAGAGCGGTTGTTAATTCTTTAGTTTATTTCCTTTTCATCTTGTAACATTTGTGAGATTAATCAATAAAGATTATAATTGTTCATCTTAAAATGACTTGATTGTGTGAATTCTTGTGAGGGGTGTAGTGTGGGATTTCCTGCAACTACATATGGCGCTATAAATAGGGATTGAAGATTAAAGATTAAAGATTGTTATTAAGATTGTTCAATTCAAGAAGATGATGTAACAAATTGATAAATCAATTAAAGTAGAGAAAATTAAAATCAAGGAGTATAATAGAAAGTTAGAGTGTAGCTTTATCACAAAAACAATGATTAATGAATTTCATGAAAATATCAGAGGGAGAATACATAAACGAGATTTTGAAGGAAAGAAAATCATGACAATGGAAAAGACATCACCCTTGAAAGATTGGAAAAAACAGAAGATTACATTCACAGCAACAGAGATACCAATAGAAAATTTAAACCACACATCTCCTTCGGTAATCACGGTAACCACACAGAAAGAAAAGGAAAAATCAGCAAAAACTATGGAAGAATGGGCGGTAAACAGAACTCTAGTTGATACGGGGAGTTCGGCGAATATAATATTTTACCATGCATACAAAGGAATGGGATACAAAGATGAAGAGATGTCTCCTTCAACTTATCATATTCATGGCTTTGGCAAATCTATAACAAAACCAAAAGGAGAAATTGAGGTGCGAATTTTGCTGGGAGAAATTGAAACACAAGTGGCACTATGCGTAGTGGATATGGAATCACCATACAACATGCTGTTGGGAAGGCCATGGATACATGCGATTAAAGCTGTAGCATCAACATTATATCAATGCATCAAATTTCCTATGCCAAGTGGGATTGGTGAAATTAGAGGGGAAGATGATAAAGCGAGATTATGTTATCAAATTGAAGTGAAACAATATGAAGGACGTGCAAAGAAGCGAAAAAATCGCAGAAAAATGGCGAAGGAGGCGAAGAAAGAAGAAGAATTTAAAGCTTATATGATAAGAGCAGAGGAAGGAAAAGGGATACCCAGCGAAATTTCGGGAGAAGGAACTGAGCATGCGAAGGAGATAAAAGAACCTACACCTATGGGAGAACCTAAGGCCAGTTACACTGCGGCAGAACCAACAAAGGAAGTGAATGTTGGAACCGAAGAAGAACCCAAAATACTAAAAATTGGGACTAAGATGGAGACAGATGAAGAAGAAAGAACTATCGGTCTATTGCGAGAATTTAAAGATATTTTCGCGTGGAACATGGATGAGGTGCCTAGAATAGACCCGTCTGTGGCATGTCATAGGTTGGAAATTGACAAAAATGTAAGGCCATTCAAACAAAGAATCAGAAAAATCGCAACAACATATCATCCTCAAATAGAAGAAGAGTTGCGAGAAGATGCTTGATGCGGGAATCATAAGACAAGCAAAATATCCCGGAGTGGATAGCAAATATGGTCGTAGTTCCAAAGAAGAAAAAGGGGATAAGAATTTGTATAGATTTTCTTGATCTAAATAAAGCTGTCGAAGGATAGTTTTCCGTTCAGATATTCCACAAATGGTCGAATCGGCAGCAGGAAATGATAGAATATCTTCTCTAGACGGATACAAAGGCTACAATCAAATACCTCTCATTGAACAAGATCGGGGAGCATCTTGCTTTTTTTCGCTCCAAGAGGGTTATATTGTTATACAAATGTGCCATTTGGTTTGCGAAATCTTTGGAGCAACATACCAAAGGATGGTAGAAAAGGTGTTTGCGAAATGGATACATAAAAAATTAGAAGTGTATGTGGATGATATGTTAATAAAAAGTAAAGAAGCAAAAAATCATGTCCAAGATCTGAGGGAAATTTTTGAACAAATGAGGCATTATAACATCAAAGTAAATCCGGAAAAGTGTATCTTTGGGGTTGCATTGGGAAAATTTTTAGGTTACATCGTATCAAAAGAAGGAATACAAGTTGATCCAGAAAAAGTGCAAGCAGTTCGGGACATGCCAACACCCAATGATTTGTAAAAGATGTACAAAAGTTAAATGGACTCTTAGCTTACTGGGAAGGTTTATTTCGCGATCATCGACAAATGTAAACATTTTTTCAATATACTCAAAAAGGGGGCGAAGTTCGGATGGATGAGACGATGCATGAAAGCTTTTCAAGGAATAAAAGAACATCTGACGAATATATCTATTTCACAAAAAGTAGAACCAGGAGAAGAATTATTAATCTATCTTGCGACAACTTCGCATGCGTTAAGTGTTGTGTTATTGCGAGTGGACGCAGGAGTTGAAAATCAATTTATTATATCAGCAAAACCTTCAATGCTGCAGAGAAAAATTATTCAAAGATTGAAAAACTACTTTTGGCATTAGTTTATGCAGCATTTAAACTTCGAATATATTTTCAGGCACATGAAATAAGAGTACTGACAAAAATACCAATCGAGTCAGTAATGAAAAATTCAAAAGATCGAGCGAGTTGAAAGATGGAATGCACAAATAGGACATTTCAAAATCAAATATGAAATATTATCTTCACCCAAATCGCAAGTTGTTGTAGACTTCTTAGCAGAATTTCCTTTAGAAGATGATGAAGTTGTGGAAGAAATGATGGATGTAGAAGAAGAACATGGAAATCCAAGAGATCTATTAACAGAGCCAAATAGATGGGAAATATTGGTGGATGGATCATCAAATGGGGAAGGTAACGGAGTTGGAATTGTTTTGATTTTGCCAGAGGGCAACAAAATGGCTTTTTCCTTCAGATTGGAGTTTGCATCCACCAATAATGAGACAGAATATGAGGCTGTGATACATGCCCTGAAGTTCGCAATAGAAATGAAGTTGGAAAATGTGAGAATCACCAGTGATTCGCAATTGGTCATTCGTCAAATAAAAGGAGAATACACTACAAATGAATCATCCATGAAGAAATACAGAAAACTTGTTGAGGAATTGTCAGCGAGAATCCCAAGAATTAAATGGAGACACATATCAAGCAAAGATAATAGACTCATGAGATGCTTTTGCTTTTATCTCAAGTATGATGACAGACCCAATCTGCGAGATGCATAAAGATACAAACACTTTTATCACCATCAATCAATAAAGAAGAAGAAGAAGAGGTAGATGTAATGATAATAGAAGGTGGAGAACAAATACCTAATATCGAAGATTGGAGAGTAGAACTTCATGCATACCTGATGAGAGGAGAAACACCAAGGAATAGATTGGAGGCGCACAAATTAAAAAGTCGTGCAACAAATTATGAACTAAGGGATGGAATATTGTACCGGAGATCCTTTAACGGACCTTGACTCAGATGCTTAACACGAAAAGAAGGAGAAGAAGTGTTAAAGATGTTGCATAGTGAGGATGCTGGCAATCACAGCGGTGAAAGATCTTTGGCATACAAAACGAAGATGCAAGGTTATTATTGGCCATATATGCATGAATATGCGAAACAAATATCAAGGCGTTGCGAAGATTGCCAAAGGCACGGAAAGAAAATACATGCACCTGGAGCACCATTAACGTCTTCAACAAGTGTATGGACTTTTGGAAAATGGGGTTTAGATATTGTGGGACCATTTTTACCGGGGTCTGGGCAAAGAAGATATCTGATTGTCGCTATAGATTATTTCACAAAATGGGCAAAAGTAAAGGCAGTACAACACATTCGCGACAAATATATTTTTACATTCATATTTGAGAATATCATATGCAGATTTGGAATCCCCGCACAGTTGGTATCTGACAATGGGAAACAGTTTGAGGGATAGAATATAAAACTGTTACTTAATGCATTTAAGATAAAGTGTGGGAAGTCAACTCCTTTATACCCTCAGGCCAACGGACAGGCAGAAGCAACAAATAAGACAATTGCAGATATATTGAAGAAAAAATTAGAAGGGCATAATAGAGCATGGTGTGAACAGGTACATAATGCAGTATGGGCTTACAACACAACCAGGCGAGAAGCTACGGGAATGTCACCTTTCTGTTTAACATATGGAGTCGAGGCGGTGCTACCAACAGAAATTATTATTCCAACAACAAAGAGAGAAGCTTGGGAGAAAAATCTCAGTGCGGGTATTATTTTAACCAAGCTAGATGAATTAGAAGAAAAAGAGAAAGAGCTCTACAAAGATATGGAAAATTACCAAGCGAAGATTAGCCCGAGAATATAATAAACGTGTTAAAACACGCGAATTTCAACAGTGATTTGGTCTTTGATGAGAAACACCAATATATCAATGAGAAAGTGGTGGCAAGCTTGCGAAAAATGGGATGGACCTTATATCATTAAGGATATAGTTGGAACAGGGGCATATAGATTGATGGACCCTGAGGGTAAAGATGTGGGCCACAGACTCGATAGACCATGGAACATGTTATACTTGAAGAAATATTACCAGTAAAAGATTGTGGAGAAAGATTAGACTGCGAAATGATGTATGATTGAAGCAAAATGAATTTATATGAAAATCTTGTGAAAGAATTATTGCAAGATTATACAAAACAAAGAAAGAACATGCGAAAATTTCGCACAGATAATGACAAGAAATAATCAAAGATCAATGACATAATAAAAAGGGGCGAACCTGCTATGGCGTACACCCTAGTTCGCGAAATCAAAATTTTGCAAGAGGCAAATGTAAGACCTAAAGTGCGTTATAAAAGGGGGTACCTGTTGACATGGCTCAGGGAAAAGGTTACACCGCCCCTGTAACCTGAGTCATGGAGATTTGGGGTCAATAAAGCCCATCCAGGAAAGGTACCTTGGATTTTCAATCTAAGCTTATGACTTAGATTGAACGACCGAGGGTATCTGATAGACACATTTTTGTGTCTGATATAATCTCAATTGTATATATTGTTAGTGCTCGATTTTGTATTTATTATGGCTTTTTATGTCTTTGTAGGTGTTTTGGAGAAATAAGCTTTATGGCGAAATTGGCTCGAAAAGTGGTTTTGCGCTCGTGGGAGAAAATTACTATACGGACCCCCATTTTGGATAAGGGGTACCTCAATTACTAAGGAGCAACCCATTTCCAGAGCATCTACTATTCGCACCCCGTCATTAGTTAGGGGCACTCCATCTCCTTCTTCGTTTGAATTGGAAAAATTGGCGGGAAGTTGGCTTCACAACTGCGAACTTCCCTGGAATGATTTTGGGAGAGTTTGACTCGGAATTAGTTGAAGTTTTGGATTGGGGATGAGTTTAAATGGTGAAACAGGATTATTAGGGGAGTTAAACTCGGAAAATAAACAAGTTTCCATATCTTCTCAGTGAAATAGGTGGGGAAGTTTCGGACATTTGCTTGAGTTTAGTGGAGAGGATTAAGAGCTTCTTTCTCGGACTTTCTTACAGGCTTGGACCGAGATGGTCTGTTAGGGTCAAACACGTTCGGTAAGATGGTTAGAAACGTAAAAATGGAAGTATTCCATAGAGTTTCAATAAAACATGGTAGTCTCGGATTTCCTTATATACTTACTTCCTCATATATGGAACTTACGTGGGAATAAGGAGAAGAAAAATCTCACTTTGGATTCGTATCTACCGGTGTTGGAAAGAGTTGGAGCAATTGTTAACGCGTAAGCAAGTAAAAATGGAAATATTCTCGAACTTAGAAGAGAAGAAAATCAGAGATTTCTGGGAAGTTTAATCGTGTTATGATCTATAAATAGTTGGTGAGAGACACGAAAAGGAGTCGAGACTTTGGGGGATCGGACAGAGGTACGGAGAAGCTGCAGAGAAGAATCGGAGGAGTGCAAGAAAAGATTTTCTCGCTGCTGCAAGAACCCTAGAACGCGAAGAACATTTGACGCACGAGGAACGATCGCAGAAAACTGTCATTTGTTCAACAATGAGAACCCTTGTATCGTTTAACAGCAGACTTATTTCTTACGTAATGGTTGTTTGTAACGCCTTTTCGGCGTTGCGAACGAATCGCTCCGAGTCATTAGTTTTCTCTTGTTTTTCACCTATTTGAGCTATGGACAACTATTTTGAGCATGTGAATAATATGAGGAGCTAAACCCCAACACTGGGATGACGGAGGAAGCCATTCTTTACGCATGTGGTAATTCTATTTAATTCTTTTATGACTTTTTGCACTTGATTTAATTGTTTTATGATTT
This sequence comes from Papaver armeniacum, assembly GCA_023531295.1. NCBI lineage: Eukaryota > Viridiplantae > Streptophyta > Magnoliopsida > Ranunculales > Papaveraceae > Papaver > Papaver armeniacum. The sequence continues at coordinate 131,075 of JAJJWW010000596.1, forward strand.
TCACTAATTAGTTGTGATTTCGTTTGATGACGTATGCTTAGTTTTAGTACTTTTGATGCGTCATGCTTGTGATTTACAATTAATCTTTTAAAAATCTACTTTCGGCAATAAATTAGAGTCAATTACTTGAGCTATGAATGTCTAGAATTATTAGTTGAACCACATGAATATAAGAATTGGTGGAATCTTGAGTCCTAGTACCTCTCGATATTTGTGACAACCTTTGTATATATTTTCTATTGTTAAATTCTGAAACCAAATCTTTACAAGACCGAGTTGAACGAACTTTTACTACCACTTTACAAACAACATAAAAATCACACCAATTTTTGGCGCCGCCGACGCGGACTTGTATTTAGGTTTTAGGTTTTAGAGTTATTTCTATTTTTATTTTTTTTATTATTTTTTTTGTTCTTTTTTACGCCTTTGGTATTTTTCGATTCTTTTCAGATTTGGAGCAAAGCTACAAGGAAACAAAAAGTGCTATAAAAGGAAAGCATCGCCAAAGAAGGAAAGAAAAGAGGAATCTGAAAGGAGTGAAGAAGAATATTTTGTATATATCTATTTGGTTTTATTTTTAGAAATTGTAAATAGGGTTGTATTTTTTGTAATCTTTCTTTTTATTTTTGGACACTTTTTGGACTTTATTTTTTGGACTCGGACTTTATTATTTTAAAACCCTAAGGAAGGGTTAAAAAAATTAAATATAAACTGTTTGCAGGGAAGGACGACAGTTACGATCTTTGTCTCGGCCCCTCGGGTTCGTACATGCTCGACATAGGAGTCGGTGGCCTGAGTCGACTTCAACGGTTCATCGCCCGTCTGGTACGGAAGGTAAGACTCTATCCACCCACGAATCCCCTGTCAGTGGGTTTTATTCTGTGTGACAACTCACACCCCTGCAATAGAATGTCGAACTGGTATTACAATAGCCAATACAACGAATATCCGACTGAGTTTCAAAATGGACGTTACTACGTTGACCATAATGTGAATAGTGGTTGGGAACATCAGCCTTTTCAAGGTTATGGCTCATACCATGATGAGCCCAATTACTATCCACACACGTACGGGTCATACGAGCAAAACAATCCCTCTATTTCTCTAGAAGAGGCTCTCAAGAGTTATACCTTATTTGTGAAAGAAACCTGTAACATTCTTCCAAACGAGCAGTCAACAAAGATGTCTTTAGAAGAAACTCTTAAGCAATATACTGAGAGTACAAATAGGATTGTAGAAAAATTGGCTAAAAATAATCTTAATTTCCAATACAGTGTTTCCAATAGTACCCTTGAAAATGAAGATAGTTATTTGCATAATCAAGATGACGAGGATAAAATTGGTAACACTACTTGTTTAGATGAGGTTCAACCATTTTCATGTTATTATAATGATGATCATGATGAGGATAGTGTTGATGAAGAATTTGAAATAAGTAGGCATAGTGATCAGGAATTTGTTACTTCAATTGAGCTTAATAATGATAATGTTTCTAGTTCAAATCCAAATAATTTTAATAATTATTCACCTATTCAAAAGGACGAGGATTTGTCTAGAGATACCACCGTTTTAGACGATGTAGTTTTTCCTTATGATTACGAAGCCGATGATGGTTTAGAGGAACGAGTTTCTTCTGAGAATATTGTTTTAGAGTCTAGCGATTTAGAAACATTAGTCTTAGACAAAGAAAATGAACTCGTAGAGATGAGTGAGGATGAACACGACTTAGAAGAATCAATTAACCATTTTCAAGAATCGAGATGACCTTGAAATTAGGGAAGTTGTGACTAGTCTTTCTAGAGACACTGAAAACTCTAAGTTTGGGGGTGATTATCATTCTCCATGTGCCTTAACTCTTAGAAAGGTCCCTCACTTGGGACTTGACATATGTGCCTCAACCATTTTAAAAGATTATCTTCATACACGTTTTCCTGAACCTAGTGATGTCCATAGGGGAGTTCGGTTATTAGAAACCCATCCCTGGTTGATGTGGTTAGCTTGAGGCTATGATACCCAGATTGATTTTGTTTTCCCACCAAATATTTTTCAACCAGTGGGAACGTATAAGTTTCAGATGTGTCAATTATTTAGTTTTGAGACTAAGCCTAAGTACTTTAGGAGATTAGTATCGACACATTTTCTTATGATTGACCGCTTGATTTCATCGTGGTCAATTGTGTGAGTCAAAACTGATTGACTTTAAGGATCCGCAATTATTTAGGTTATTATTATGTGCTTCTAAGTTCTTATTTGAGTTTTTCTGAGACTCTAATACTCGAACAGGATCTTAGCTTTGAGGAATTCCAACCCATGAAAATATTTTATTTGGACCCATTTATAGAACACGAACCCGAACCACGGCTAGATGTAGTTGTCTTAAAAGAAACTAGACAAGGGTGTGCTTTATTTGTTCATTTTCTTGGCATGTTGCAGATTCCTTTTACTTGTGATAGCTCTATTTGGTTTCGATGACCCACAGAAATTTCGGCTATTACTTTATGATTCTATGAGGTGACTAATCTTTTGTGTGTCTGGCTGAAGACTTTAAACTTAGCATTTCTTGGGAGGTAACCCAATATTCATGCGACACGGTAATATCTTTCCTTAACTCTTTTACTTCAAATGGTAACAGTTTCTCCTTGTTCATGCTTTTAATTTTATCTTTAGAACATTGAGGACAATGTTAGATTTAAGTTTGGGGGTATGGGAAAAACATTTTAGTTGCATTGTTAAACTCCAGAGCTTAGAAATTTATGCTTATTAAGGATGGCACTAACCAATCTAAGTGGATGGAAGCATTTTGGTTGTAGGAGTTGAGGAACCAATCTGATTAGATGGCAACATCTAAAGAGTCTATTCATAAAAGCACAGAGTTCAGGTGTTAGAAATAACATGATAGTTTCACCATATCTCGTTGAGTCCTTTTCACTTGTTTTTATTTTATTTTGTTTTTAAACTATGTTCGTCTAAGTGATTAGGTGGGGCCCACGAATCAAGTTGTTACCGATGCTAGGGTGAATTAGAGTGATTGAGATACAAAAAAAAAAGTGAAAAAAAAAAAAAAAAAAAAAAAAAAAAAAAGAGAAATTGAGACCAGACCTTCAGACCAACCGGAATAAATTCAATAAAGTCGACTACTGGAACCCTTGTATATGCCAGTTGTGTTGACCTAGAGTTAGGATTATTGACCATTGCTTCCCTTGTATATGCCAGTATGTTGATATTAGTCAGGCTAGTATCTCAGTCCATTAGGATAGGTTCATTTTGGCGGAGGCCTTCAGACAGATATGGGAAACACAAATCACTTAGTAAACATCAAAACCATCTATGTTTTTCTCTTTATCCATCTTCTTGATCTATCCATGTGATTAGTTTTGACTCCGGGTATTGATGTCCATAGTGCAGCTATCTGAGTAGAGCTCTGTGACTTATATATGAATTTTAGTATGCTTGAGTGCAAACTCGTGTACAGCAATTGGAATTTCGCATCGGGGTACTTCCTCCTATACTCAATAAGTATGCCAACCAAGGAGACTTTTTAGTGCCTTCCAAGGTTCTGCGTAGATAGTTAGGGTCTGGAGTATAAAGGTTTTGTGGGTACACCTCTGGTAAACCCTCCCGAGACTATAACTCGGCCACTAGGGCCACCTAGGGGTTTAAAGGCTTGTTGCATACGCTAAATGCAATCGACGATGCCTGCGACAGTGAGTTAGGATTTTATTTTTTCTGGATTTGATTTACTCGAGGACGAGCAAATAATAAGTTTGGGGGTATTTGATAGACACATTTTTGTGTCTGATATAATCTCAATTGTATATATTGTTAGTGCTCGATTTTGTATTTATTATGGCTTTTTATGTCTTTGTAGGTGTTTTTGGAGAAATAAGCTTTTGCGGCGAAATTGGCTCGAAAAGTGGTTTTTGCGCTCGTGGGAGAAAATTACTATACGGACCCCCATTTTGGATAAGGGTTACCTCAATTACTAAGGGGCAACCCATTTCCAGAGCATCTGCTATTCGCACCCCGTCATTAGTTAGGGGCACTCCATCTCCTTCTTCGTTTGAATTGGAAAAATTGGAGGGAAGTTGGCTTCTGGCTGCGAACTTCACGGAATGATTTTGGGAGAGTTTGACTCGGAATTAGTTGAAGTTTTGGATTGGGGATGAGTTTAAATGGTGAAACGGGATTATTAGGGAGTTAAACTCGGAAAATAAACAAGTTTCCATATCTTCTCGGTGAAACATGTGGGGAAGTTTCGGACATTTGCTTGAGTTTAGTGGAGAGGATTAAGAGCTTCTTTCTCGGACTTTCTTACGGGCTTGGACCGAGATGGTCTGTTAGGGTCAAACACGTTCGATAAGATGGTTAGAAACGTAAAAATGGAAGTATTCCATAGAGTTTCAATAAAACAGGTAGTCTCGGATTTCCTTATATACTTACTTCCTCATATATGGAACTTACGTGGGAATAAGGAGAAGAAAAATCTCCTTTGGATTCGTATCTACCGGTGTTGGAAAGAGTTGGAGCAATTGTTAACGCGTAAGCAAGTAAAAATGGAAATATTCTCCGAACTTAGAAGAGAAGAAAATCGAGAGATTTACAGGAAGTTTAATCGTGTTATGATCTATAAATAGTTGGTGAGAGACACGAAAAGGAGTCGAGACTTTTGGGGATCGGACGGAGGTACGGAGAAAGCTGCGAGAGAAGAATCGGAGGAGTGCGGGAAAAGCTTTTCTGCTGTTGCAAGAACCCTAGAACGCGAAGAACATTGACGCACAGGAACGATCGCATAAAACCGTCATTTGTTCATCAGCGAGAACCCTTGTATCGTTTAACGAGCGAGACTTATTTCTTCGTAACATTTGTTTGTAACGCCTTTTCAGCGTTGCGGTATCTAGTCAGTCATTAGTTTTCTCTTGTTTTTCACCTATTTGAGCTATGAACAACTATTTTGAGCATGTGAATAATATGAGGAGCTAAACCCCAACACTGGGATGACGGAGGAAGCCATTCTTTACGCATGTGGTAATTCTATTTAATTCTTTTATGACTTTTTGCACTTGATTTAATTGTTTTATGATTTTCACTAATTAGTTGTGATTTCGTTTGATAACGTATTCTTAGTTTTAGTACTTTTGATGCGTCATGCTTGTGATTTACAATTAATCTTTTAAAAATCTACTTTCGGCAATAAATTAGAGTCAATTACTTGATCTATGAATGTCTAGAATTATTAGTTGAACCACATGAATATAAGAATTGGTGGAATCTTGAGTCCTAGTACCTCTCGATATTTGTGACAACCTTTGTATATATTTTCTATTGTTAAATTCTGAAACCAAATCTTTACAAACCCGAGTTGAACGAACTTTTACTACCACTTTACAAACAACATAAAAATCACACCAGTCTCTTCTAAGGAGTCAGTATTTGATCAAGGCGCCGAGGTACACGGTTGAGCCAAGAGTGCCTGGGGCATTTGAAGTGTCTCGGACATTCTTGGCAAGTCTTGTCTTATGCTGCACTCGGCCCGAAAAAAACCCCACTTAGGGTGCAGTCTCGTAACCATAAGCCCTATAGGCAAAATGGATAAGAGGCTGCGAAAAAAACTGGTTGTTGTTAAGATCGGATGGGAGGAGCTAGCCTTGTATGGCAGAAGTACGCCTCCTTGAAGGGGCAACCAGGGGGAAGATAAGGGCGGCACCCTCCATTAGGGAGCTGATAAGTGTCTTAAAGACGCAAATGTCATGTGGCTTTTTACTCACGGGAGTATCAAGGCTTGTCATATCTGTGCGACAATCCTGAAGAGGCAATAATACAAAAGAGAAGATAAGACGAGATCAATGGGTCATTGCATGCAAGTGTAAGGACGTCCTGCGATTTCGTCGCAAGACGGCAATGTCATGGGGCTTTATGTTCGCAAGAATTTTTAGGCCTGTCATATTGCCGCAACAAAAATATCCTGCAGAGGCAATAATACTAGAGAAATGATAAGACAAGATCAATGGGTCATTACATGAAAGTGTAAAGACGTCCTGCGATTTTGTCGCAATGACAAGAGGTGGCATAATAAGACCTTTAACTAGGAAGGAAAAATAAGACCACATGATTCAACAAAAGATTTATAAAAACTAAATGTTATTTATGCAGGTCACACATCGCAAGAAAGATAATGAGAGGCAGTATGGGAATTATTAAACAATGAACATTATCTTTCTCGCAAATAAACACAATAATAAAAGAGTAAATGCATCTCAAAGATGACTGAAATGCACCATATGCAAGAAGTTATACAAATGAAGTAGTCCAAAGAAATAAAATTACAAAAGAAGTTCAAGCTTCAACATCGACTTTCTCGCCAGATGGAGATGATGGACGTCCTTCATTAATTTTATCACTCTCACCAGCTTTCTCGATTTCGCTGGCTTTTTCAGCTTCGCTAGTCCTTTCTTCATTCTAGTTTATTCCAACTTCTTCTTCATCTGGATTATTATTGACAATTTCATCATTTGGAGGAACCTCCTCTTCATTTGAGAAATCTTCACCACTTTCATAATGATAATCACTATCAGGAGAACCAGGAACTTCATCATCATCTACCTCCAAAGGTTCGACAGATACAAGGGAAATAGATTTGGATAATAAGATATCATTCACAAGAACTTCAGCCCTGAGATGAACTTGGCGAAGAAGTGCCTTCTGGAGATTCCTAATTTGGATATCTTTGGAGTAAGCGAGATAATCAAATCTTCTTTCTGCCCGATCGCGAGAACGAGCAAGAGTAGCGGCAAGTAATGCATTCTCTTTGCGAACCTTGGCATAGCTAGATTCCAAAGTAGAAAGGGAGGATCGAAGATCTTTCTCAGACTCTGCAAAAACAAAGAACAAAGAAAATCATTCAGGCGAAGGGTCCGCAAGGAAGACATAATAAAAAGACTTAACAAAGAAAAAATGGTTGAGGCAGTCAAATTTTATGACTACCTTCCTTTTGCGAGATAAGATATTGAGTTAAAGCCAAGCAACTATTCTCCAAGTGGTCCATGGCATTGTCAAATTTATCTCCAACCAAACCTTTCAGTCGAGATCACAAACTTTTTTCATTAGAAATGAGTAAGGTGTTTTCCTTCGCAAGAGAAGTGTAGGATTCTTCTAGCTTGGAATATTGATCTTTGAGTTGACTTGCCTTTATGATTAAACTTATTCTACCTTGAATAAGTTTATCTCTCTCAACAAAAAATGATTATGTTACTTCTTTGAGTTTATTTCTCAATGAGCAGAGGGATCGTTCTTGATCATTACATACTTTTTGGCAAATGTTAAGTTCTTGCGAAGAGATCGCCACCTTATTTAAAAGAACTCGCTTCTCCTGAGATAGGGTTTCATTCTCATCTAATAAAGTTTCCAACTCCAGATTAGCTTTAGTCAAAAAGTAAGAGAGGCGAGATAATTCACTACTTAATAAGTTTTGCTTCTAGACTAATTGAGCATTCTCCTTGGTAAGATTATCTATTTGATCAACAGAGTACGTATGAAGATTATCTAATTGGTTATATTGATCCATCCAAGCATCTCTATCCATTCGGGCTTCTTCGGCGACGGATTCAAACTGATATATCTCCATTTTTTGTTTCTGGTTTAGAGCTTAAAGGGCAAACAAAGTTTTTTTTTTTTTTTTTTTTTTTTAAAAGAGAAAGATTTTTACCTTTTAGTTCCTCATTCTTCTTGCGAAGATTATCACGATCCAGCGAAACATTCTGAAGTTTTTGATTCTCAAGATGAAGAGTGTCACATTTCAAGGTCATAGCTTAGAGGTTATTTTTCAAAGCTTCAACTTCCTTTTCTAAGGATGTTTGCGAAACCATTCTGTCAGAGCCAAAATATTTACTTAAAATCTCGCAAACACCAAATCTAATAGGATCAATGGAAGCTTTCTTGACATCATCCAGAATATCTGATAAAACCTTGGAAGCAATATCCATCCCTTCCAAATTTTCTTTAGTAAAAGGGAGAGATTCGGATGAAGAAGCAATGATGGCAGAAGGTGGGAGAGTTGAATCATCTCTCGCCATAGATGTGTCATCCGAAGATGAAATTTGATGAAGGTTAATGACTGGGGTTGAGGCAATGTCAAGAGAAGAGGCATTGCCAGTAGAAGAAGAGAAAGGTTCATTCGCAACAGGATTATCGCGAGGAATTTCATTAATAGAAAGGTTAGTTACAGGGGGGAAGTCTGTTGCGATGCTTTCGCGAATAAGGAGAGGGGATTCAGCTTGCGAAGGAGGTGTTGAAAGCTTAAACATTGGAAATGAAACAGAGGTTTCAACATTTTTAGGGTGGCGAGATCTTTTGGGGGGCCTATCGATATTTTCATCACCCTGCGAATCACAAGTCAAATAAGAAACAGAGGCAACAATATTATTATTAAAAAATAAGTGTTTCTTAATACCTTGCTATTCGCAGGCTTTCTTTTGTTTACAACGACTTTTGGTTGCGAAATCTTGGGAACATTAGGGTTCTGGATTGTGAACCTGGTGTTAGAGTTGCTTTTGCTGAAACAGAAACAGTATGGGAATTATTCAAAGATGAAAAATATCAAATAAAACAATTTCAGCAGAAGAAGTCAATCAGATCAGTTTCAGCAAAATCAACAAACCTTGATGGCTCCATAGAAACAGTAGCAGAAACATGCAGAAGATTTGCAGAAAGATGAACAATAGTAAAAAGTTGCAGACGACAAAAAGGTTCACAAAGAATATAGAGATGAAGAAGACGAAGTAAAAGAAAAAAAATATTCTCACGATGGATTTCTTCTTAAATAGACAAGAAAATGATGACCGGTTAGCATTAAATGTGACGGTCAATGGGGAATATTCAACATGTGTAAGTGGTTATGCTTAATTCATGGAATCTTGTCGGCAGAAAATTGGTGGAAAGAAATGAACAGATGCGGCATTTTGAAAGTACTAGTTCTCATGACATTCTCTCCTTCGCAGAGAAGACATGAGAAGAGGCAAGATGTAGGATCAGAATATCGGAACACCAAGACCCTTGCGAAATCCATAAACGACACACTACGAAGATATCGCATATTGGTAATAAAAATGACGCAACGGATGACGACAGCCTGAACACGAGAAATATGTGAAGACCTAGCGAGATTTAGGAGTGTTGCGAGATTTAGTATTTGTACACTTGCGATAATGTCGCAAGCCAGATCCGAAAATAAAGGACAGCTTATTTTGTCATCCCTATGTAATGTCCTATATAAAGAGCCGAACAGGCTTAAGAGAAGGGAGATCTTTTCGAGTGTTGAGCAAGTCATTAGGAGAGAGAAAGTTCAGAGCGGTTGTTAATTCTTTAGTTTATTTCCTTTTCATCTTGTAACATTTGTGAGATTAATCAATAAAGATTATAATTGTTCATCTTAAAATGACTTGATTGTGTGAATTCTTGTGAGGGGTGTAGTGTGGGATTTCCTGCAACTACAATTTGCTAGTAAACTCCTCAAGCTATACATACCTGTAGCATTCATTCATAATCATACCAACTTATCCAACTTAATTGGATCAACAATGGTTGTTGATCCAACTTATTTGGATCAACAATGGTTGTTGACACACAAAACAAACAGAAAATTTGCATGGTCCTATATGTATTTGCTAGTAAACTCCTCAAGCTATACATACCTATAACATTCATTGATAATTAGACCACAAATACATCCATAATAATTCATTCATAATGGTTCATAATAATTCATTCATAATCAGACCTACATCAATAAGATTTACTTACTAAGATAAGTATGTTTAAAACTTAAAACTACAGTTAGATTTTCTTTACAGATCATGAATAGACTATGAGATCAAGCTCACTCTAATGGTTCAGCTACTGGTTCAACTAGTGGTTCAACTGAGTCTTGCAATTGCATTGAGGAAGTTGTTCCGGTTTCTTCAATAGAGTCAGTAGCTGAATGAGGAAGTTGTTTCGGTTTCTTCCATGAACCCAATTCTTCCAAGATTCTTGCTGCAATCTTCACTCTCTTCTTGTTCAACTTCTCATCTAAGTTAGTGATTTCAGATAGGTGTTCACAGTTTCCACGCTTTACCAAATTCTTCATGTACATGCAAGTGTGCAATACACAATCGCATCCGTCTTTTGCTGGTAAAGTGTAATGTGAAAAGCTTGTCTCGATATCAGTCACTGTCTCTGGATCTCTGTGGCCCATTTCATTCAGCCATTTAGTCAGTAGTACTATCATCACAGGATATTGCCAATTGTAAGCCGGATTGCGCCTTGCAGAGTTGTATACTATCCATTTTCCTTTTACCAACGCCAGCACCACCCAATGGTATCCAACATCGTCCTTATCAGTCAAGCACATTGGTATAATAAGGTATGTGTCTTCAACATTCCAAGTGTAACTCTTCCTCAGCTTTTCCGGAATCCCACATCTCTCTACCTTTGCCATATTTTTCGAGACTATTGCGATCCCCAATAACGATTGTATCAATATTTTTTCAAATATATTAGCTTGCCATATTATGGATCATCTACATTATAAACAAAAGCTACATTATCAACAAAAAAAAAGTAAAATGCAACTGTGATATCGTAACCAGAGAACAACATAAAATGAACAAGATTATTTCATGTGCCTATCATTCTCTAGACCTACATAAATTTCAACTACCATTTTACACAGATAAAATCACCAATATTATTACGACAATTCAATAGACAATCAATTGGACGATGCATTTGAACAAACCAAGATTTTTCTGTTACTTACATAATCATTTGTTGAGAGAATAATGTGGTTCTTGTATTCTGGTTTATCCGGCGATTCCATATTTGATTTGAGCATGTTGATGTAGTAATCAACAATCTCACCGTGAATGTTTTGATTATTCAGTAGACACTGTATCTGCTTCCCATTGATGATTACTTCCAAATCATGATTGCAGAAATAAAAACTATAAGCTTTGTCACTGCATTTTAAACAACAAAGAAAAAACGGATGAATATGTTATTAAAAAGAACTAGCATAACAAAAAAAAACTATATGATCTGAGGTGAATCACATACCATTCAGTTGCATTATCAAAGAATGGCTGGATGAGATTTTTTTCGCTCTCATTGCATGATTTCCACAATTTTAGTTTTTTTGGCTTTATCAGTTTTTTTGGGTTCGGCTGGTGTGACGTCAATTTGACTGTCGACGTCAATTATTTCAATTTGCTCCTCCTCCTGCTTCTTCTTTTTTCCTTTTCCACCTTTCCTTGTTCTCCTTTTACGCTTAGAAGGAGGTGTTAGACTTCGAAGTTTATACGGATTTTGCTTCGTCCTTTCTCCCTTCTTTACCCGCCTTACCAGAGAACTGACTTGATGTTGTTGTGTTTATGATGCTTTTGTATCATCGGATTGTTCCTCTGATTCGGTTTCCTCTTCAGTTATCTCTTCAACTGCATCCAAATTAAACAATTGCTTCAACCCTTCCCGTATTGCAGCTCCTGATGTAGTGTCAATCTCCTCAGTTTGCTCTTCGACCTCTTCTATTTGTTGTGTTACCTTACGATCTACCTCATCCATTATTGCACCGAAACTTGGTGGTGTGGTACTTGTATGCACATAAGCAGAAATTTCATCTGGTTTTATTGTTGAAAGTGGAGGAGTGTCAAACACAACCACATCCATTTGTATGTCATCATTGTTCTTCTCATCATTTTTTTCAACAGGCAGACTCTTCTCTTCCATTTGTATGTCATCTTTTTCTTCTAATATTCCAGCAGACGGACTCTTCTCTTCCATTTGTATGTCATCTTTCTGCTCTACTATTCCAGCAGATATTGCAATGTTTTCAACCACCGAATCGATCTCTGCAATGTTTTCGACCACAGTATTGAGCTTTAAATCATCAGCTTGCTTTATTTTTCTTCCTGCATGAAAGTCGTCCCTTCAATTCTCCAAAGATTTGCTACTTGTTGGTTCTTCCGGCAACTTCATTCCACTTTCAAAACCCTTCCGCCAAAGAAGCTTGAGTCCCCAAAGTATCTTGAGTTCCCAAAGTACTTGGAGTTTCATCTTGAGTTCCCAAGGAATCGTTCATTTCTTGAGTGTCTTCATTGTTCACAGCCACTGAATCTTCGACTTCGATGTTTAGTCTCGTTTCATTCCCATATGTTGGTTGATCATTCGCCACAGAGTTTGTATCATGTTGATTTCCTTTTCCAAATGATTCTCCTTGTGTCTGTGTGAAAACATTATCCAAATATTCAAATTCCTTCCATGTATACTTTTGTTTGTTTCTATTCATTGATTCCTGAAAAATCCTTTCCTCTTCCTGCCATTCTGTTATGTTCTTGTCAATCTCGGCAAGTCTCTCCGGTTCTCCAGCTTGCAACTCTAGTTTGTCTTTGTTCCTCTCATACAGCTCTCTCAAGAATATCGTGTTGTGGACAAACAGTTTAATTTGAGCCTTCCCCATGTAATGAATTTCATGCTTGTCACATTCAAGAAGGATGTTTTATTCCTCTAGTTCCTTTATCTTATGCCTATCTTCTTCCAGTTCTCTTGCAGGTACCGATAGGTCAATTAAATAGTTCTCCTCAGCAGACACTGAATCAACAAAGTCTTGATGAAACTGCGAAGCATGATCAACACAAATCAAAATAGTGTAGACACTAAAACTGGATCAACATTGGTTATTGATCCCATTCACATGGATCAACTTCCATTGTTGATCCACAAAAATCTGATACTAATACTGGATCAATATTGGATGTTGATCCCATTCACATGGATCAACTTCCATTGTTGATCCACAAAAAATTGATAATTTGGAGGAAATCAAAATAGTGTAGACACTAAAACTGGATCAACATTGGTTGTTGATACCATTCACATGGATCAACATCCATTGTTGATCCACAAAAAACTGATACTAAAACTGGATCAACATTGGTTGTTGACCCCATTCACTTGGATCAACTTCCATTGTTGATCTATAAAAAAAAATTGTACATTTATAATAGTAAAAATAAATATAGTAAAAAAATTACCTGACGGTCGAACCAAGTCATATCGATTTCCTTCTTTTTGATTTTGTTGGCAAAATCAGTTGCAAGCTTCTTGCACAATGCGTGCTGGTTCCATCGTAGGAATCTCGGAGTTGCATTTTCAAAATTCTCCCTTTTGTCGATGTACTTATCGGTATGTTCGTAGAACCAACACTGCATAATATAAACAACAATGTTAGTTTTATCCAATAGTATGCATTTCACTCTCTACAATAATACACACTTTACTTTCGCAAAATTAACATTTTTTCTTACCACTAGGAGAGTTGTGGAGCCAGCTGTAGATGGGGAAAAACGATTCGCTGGTTTTTACGGAATTGAGGAGATGATCGCACGGAGGAGACCCCTTGAACCGAGCGAGATGCTTAACCTCACACGGATGCACTGCAAGAGGGAGTGCTTTGAATTCGAGAGATAAATTTATAGTACTCCGGCCTAAACTAAGACAATGACCGTTCCAGAGTAAATTCGGTCACAAGAGAGGATGGGTCGGTCTGTAGGAGGGAAGCTGAGAAATGTGTGAGATCAATGGTGATCGAAGATTGTAGGTGTGTTGTGTATTCTAAAAATAAGATAAATTCTGAATGATTGAGTTTGCTCTGTTGAGAGTTGGATTATTAATCTCGTGTTGTCGGTTTGACCTGAGATTGTCCTTGTTTCAATCATGATTCAGAGATTTATTTATGTTGCTGGAATTATAGACACCATGATCCCATGAAGTGTGACAGTTGATGGAATTGAAGAGTGGGGAAATGGAAATCGTGTTTGAAACCAGTTGCTCATCGTGCGGAGACTTGGTTGATTTTCCATCCACTACTTTGTTAACTCCTTCAACTGATTGCACGACTTGCTCACATTCTCATCGTGTGTATGAACACACGTGCCGTAGACCGCTAGATCAAAACCCTAGTTAATATCCCCCATGTGACACGATTGATGTCTCGTGTAAGTGTGGAGTCTGCAAGGCAGACGTGTATTTAGTTAGTCAGTTGTTGACTTCATGGGACGATGAGTCCTTGTATTGTTGAGTCTAACGTGGTTTGGAAATGTTCTGAGACTCATGAATTGAACATGTATGTTGAGACAGAGATATGATTTGTGAATAAGTTATCGTGAGAAAATATTTCTCATTCGATGAATTGTTGAATATTGATAGTTGAACCAATATTCTTTGATTTGAGCAAGTATTGCTCATCTGAGCAAATATTGCTCGTTTGATGAATTATGGTAACATGATCAAATAAAATATTAAATCAGAATACTGGCAATTGAACCGAGTATGATAAATAAAATGTTGATCATGGGATCAACGTAAAATTATTAGCGTTTGAATATGGAATCATTAACCTTGGACTCAAAACCCTAATTTGATCAATTGATGATTTATTGAGAATTAACCACAGAAAAGGAAGGACCGGCTACATGGGATTATGGGTCGACCATGTAGTGCCCAGATGCTCACGTGAGCAAATATCAAGATCTCCTGAAGACCAGTTAATTTGTTGATGAAAGGATGATTAAATCTTTGGTTTAATCATTTGTTAAAATAATCTTGAACCTTAGGTGATAAAACCCAATTAATTATGAAGAGATGAGGGACTGACCAAGGGGTCATGAAACCGGCCCTGGGTGTTCACGGGATCAAATGATGATCGTTACATGAAGTTCCAAGTTGTTTGGAAGAGTTTTGGACCTAATACGTGCAATTGTGCAAATTGGGTCAAATCATGAGAATACGTGGGACCGGCTTCTTGCAAGCCAAAGAGCCAACCTTGGTCGGTCAAGGTAACATGCTCACGTCACCAAAGTGTCCGTATCTCAATTATGAGAATTTTGATATTTTCTGGTGTGCATTTGAGCAACATTTTGAGAAAATATGAAGAAATCATGGTTTTTGCTGAAACCGTCAAAACCTTCATGAGATGAAGGAAAATAATAGAAAATGAGGGAATCATGAAGTGTTGGACCGGCTATGGCCAAGGCATGGCCGGCCGGCCAAGGAGCTTGGTCCCACGGTGTTTTCCCTAATTTTTTATAATATATTCATGATTTTAGGGAAATATGATAAAACCAAAGAGTTTGTCGAAACCAAGGAGTTTTGTTGAAATCAAAGAGTTTCCATGAGATGAAGGAAACAAAAATATTAATAATAATAAAATAAGGGCGTGTGGGACCGGCTTTAGCATGGTTGGCCGGCTAGGGCCCGGTCCCGTGAGTTTTCCCTTATTTTATGTATTATTTCATGATTTGAAGGGATTTTCATAATTTTGAAAGAATTTTCATAATTTGAAGGAAATATCATGAAATCAAGGGATTTCATAAAATCAAAAATAATAATAATAATAAAATAAGGGGTTTGTGGGACCGGCTAGGGCATGACCGGCCATCTTGGGCCCGGTCCCACAAGTTTCCTTAATTTTTTGTATTTTTTGTGTATTTTCCCATAATTTGAAGGAAACATCATGAAATCAAGGAATTTCATGGGATTAAGGAAACATGAAAAATATAATAATAATAAAATAGGACGTGTGGGGCCAGCTAGGGCATGACAGGCCGGCTATGGCCCGGTCCCACGGGTTTCCCTAAATTTATATTATTTTTCATGGGATCAAGGAAATATCATGAGATTAAGGAGTTTTCATGAGATTAGGGAAATAATATTAAAATAATGAGGAACCATGAGGTGTGGGCCGGCGAGGATCAAGGCATGGCCGGTTGGCCAATAATCACGGCCTCACAATATTTTCCCTAATTTTATATTATTTCTTCAGTGTGAAGGAAACACCATGAAACTGAGGAGTTTCCTCAAAACGAAGGATATTTGTTCAAATGAAAGGATTTTCATGAGATCAAGGAAAATAATAAAATATGATAAATATAGAATTTGGGCGTGGGACTGGTCACGACATGACTGGCCGGCCGGTGAGCCAGTCCCCTAGCGCCTTGACTATTATTTTATTATTTTCTTTCCTATTTGCATAGGTTAATCGTCTCGTCATATTTTGAAATACTTGTTTGTTCATTCAGGTGTTTGTTAATGCATTATTTGTCGAATACATTTACACCATTTTGGTCGGGGCTTACTCGAAGGTAACTCAGATGCCCGTGTGTTGAATATTTATTACTAACCCATGGAATTATGCTGGGAAGAACCATAAATTGAAGTAACGAAATATTATGAAAATGTTGAATATTTTCCAGGGATTTGAATCTATTGATTTTGAGAATAATTAATTAATGGCTCTATACTAGTGCGATCGTCTAGGAGCGTTAATTATTCAGGAATTGAGTGATATGATCTTGTTGAAGCGTTATATTTCTTTCATATAGTCAGGGAAAACATTGTTACATCCTGAAGACGTTATTGCTCTATACTAGAAGGCAAGCTGTCTAGGAGCCGTCTAATCTTTCGATTCTATATAAAAGTAATTACTGAAATTGCTCAGTATTCGTGAGATATGTCGTTGCCTCAGCTGAGAGACTACATATCTATATATACTCTGAGAGACAGTATTCTCAGTCAGAGATTCTCATAGAATGATCTTTCATGCTTTCAATAAGAGACATGAGCCTCAATATTCATCTGATTGCTGGATCAGGAATACATATAAGTATGGGTTTACGATTTTATCCTTTTTCGAAAATCCACCATCTACATTAAGTCCCCTGCTTAGTGAGGAAAGCCTTGTTCCTCAGTCAGCAATGAATGGTGATTTTCCGGTCATAAACAAATATAAGTAATTGAACTTAGTCGTAAGTTAAGATGTTACCGGATTTCGATAGTACGAGCATACCATGACTTGAATGAGGATCCCCGTGGCATGATAGAGTGTCGTTTGGTGAACATAAGTTGGTGTTGAATCGCTGATTCGGACGACGGGACCTTGGTCGTTTAGGATTCGCGGGCCGGGCCCAATAAGGAAATCCTTAGAAAATTAGGTTTTGGAAATAAAATTTGGTATAAAAGGAATTAATCCTTTTTTTTTTCCACGACCAGTGCCTTGATCCCTTCATCATCTTCACGCCAAGGAGGAGGAAGAAATTCGCCGGAGCTTCCAGCACCGCCGGCCTTCGCCGCCACCGTCCGGCCAACTTCCGCCGGCGCCGACCAGGTACGTACCGATTTTTTTTTTTTACAGAAGTTGCTGAGTTTATGTGAGTTTCATGAAGTGATCATGTTGAAAACCCCATATTTATGCATGTGAGTAGGATTTATTGAAAAACCCTTTTTTTTGAAAACTTATGTTCGTTTGATCGTTAGTTTTTGAAAGCTAATAATAATCCCTGATTTAGGAGAGATTTTTGTTTTATATATGAAGATTTAGGTCCAGTGATAAAACTATGTATACGAGCCAAAGTTTTATCATGAAAAAGTTGAATTTTCATAAAACTGAAATAAACCCTCGTTTAAAAGAATGACGATGATACGAAGAAAGAGTTTGTCTTCTTTATATATAATATGAACTTGTGTTCAGTGATAAAATTTTGTTTATGAGCTTTCATGTAAATCAACATTTTATCTTATAATGTGTGAGTTTTCACAAAGTTGAAATAAACATTCGTTTCAACGACATATGACGATACGAAGGAATTTTTTTTTTTTTTTTTTTGTGAAACCGTGGACTATCCCACGAATTTTATTTAGTGAGTCTTGCTCACATCAAAACGTTCTTTTTATTATTATTATTTACGTGAGTTAATCACGTATAAATATTTTTATATATAAAAATATAAATCAAAACTTGAGTTTTGTGTAATCTTTATAAGTAAACAATTATTTATGATGAAATAATGCTTTAGTTTTCATAATTCCATGGTTAATTCTTACGCAGTAGAATTATTCATGATTTTATGAAAATCTAAGTTTATGCTCGTCTTATGTAGGTTTGAAGAAACGAGCAAGTTTTGAAGTGTTAACTCTTGCATTACTAGTAGAATCGTAAAAAGGTAAGAGTTGAGAATTACCATTTTGTAGACGTTTGCATCTCGTATGAATGGTATACTGAAGTGAAGTATTGTGTGCACGCTACTTTGCAAGGATGTCTGATTCTCAAGTCAATGATGCTTCCAGAGATGATATGTGTGTGGACAATGATGCTTCCAAGGAAGATTCACACATAGACAATGATGCCTATAGGGATGATTCATGCACGGATGAGACTTCCATAGGCGAAGATGAAACTCCCGGAATCAAGAACGTTTCGAACATAGAGGATGCATTCTTCATAGATCAAGGGCCCGAAAAGCGTCTCAAAACTCCGAATTTCGTCTTCGATAAATCCCGAGAGGTTACTCGAGAAAAAATTGGTGACTCCTCGGGCGGCTATTCGGTTTTGTCTTTAACGAGGATATTTTTCTGCATCAATCATTGAATTCAAGCTTTCTCGACGGCCCTTGGAAAAGTTTTACGGATGGGTGAGGTACACATCGGGTTTTCCTCGTGTTCGAGCTAAGTTGCATGACGCACGAGTAATCCGAGCTATTCAAGCTTTGGAGATTTATTCATTTTTCATGATGCGCGAGGTATTGTAGCTTTACTTGCTCGATGGTGTATTCCAACTCACTCTTTCATATGCAGATGGGGAGAGTTTACCATTACTTTAGAAGATGTAGTTGCTTTGTTGCATCTTCCAATCACGTGTAATCTTCCTGAAAATATTTCTTCACTAGAGGAAGTTGCAATCTCTAACATCTTGACAACCACGATGAAGGAGATTAATAAAGCATCTGGCAGCAAAGGTTGTTATGCTCATTGGTTAATACACTAGTGGCCAAGAGATACTCCTCCGGAGTGGCAAAGACATATTTGAAGATCGGAAACTTGTTGAATGGTAGGAGCTTAAAGATGTTATCTATTGGCCGCCTTTCTTGTATTTATGGCTGTCCAAAGACATATTTGAAGATCTTTGAAACTTGTTGAAGCCGTTCGTGATTCTATTTGTGTTCCTTTGCGATTAAGATGGCTCAATCAGGGATTATTTGCTCAGCAACTCCCAATAGGTAGCTTGTTCCTAGTCAAATTGGGTTCTTTGTATTCCAACATGGACTCCTTGATCATGGACTCTAGTGTCTCGAAAGCGGTTTTATGAAGATTTAATGTTATGCCAATACAATGTTTCTTCAAGCTTTGATGTGGGAGCACTTCAAGAATTATGCACCTATTCCACGTATCCGGGTCATGGTTTGCAAGGATTGAATATAGACGCTTGATGCTTGTCATGTTTTCTAAAAACACAAAATTAATTAGTACAAATATTTAGAAAGTTAATGCCAAAAGATGGATCATGTGGCACTCATCTTTGGATTCTACAAAGCAACCTCGGACTCCTTGAAGACTCGCTTTGTTGATGTTGGGAGCACTTCAAGGATTGTGAATGCAAGGATTGAAATTCAACTTCCGCCCATGGATATCAGTTCCCTTTTATATCTCTCAGTTGAGAACTTTTAATGATGAAGAGAGCATGAATTTGAAATCTGGTGCTGATTTGGACGATGGTGAGAGAGCTTTTAGGCTAAGTTGTACTCCCGGTTATCTAATATCCATAATGCATGGTGAATTCTCGGTGGAAGAATATAATATTGATAGGGCGGCTCGGCAAATGGGTATGAATCAGTGTGTTCCGACTTTTCGAAGAAGAAAACCCTCATTTGATCAGCTTATGACCCGTCTGGACCGCACACATGTGGAAGGAAGCAAATTCTGGTTCCCCCGGCTACGAAAGAGTTTCATATGTAACTCCGGGTTACATAGACTTTTGGGATCAACAACTCAAGCGCTTATCTGATTTTGTAAGAGTTAATCAACCCTTAGTGAAGGATCCCCCTTCTCCTGAGATGATTTCTACTAGACCAAGATTGAAGCATTTCCCTGGTAGTGACAAACGGAAAACATCTCCAGGATGTTCGCAAGTAAGTATTTTACAAAGTCTTCATAAGATTATGATGATTGTATTTTGATTATTGCATCAAAATTTTCTTTTACACAGGGCGGTCGTAATGTAAGACCACGGATTGATGTAAACCTCTCAGAAGCTGAAGCGACTATTCATGGTGGAGAAGGCAAGAACAAGAATTATAAGTTGTTGCCTAACACCATAAAGTCCCCGGTTATTTCTTTGGTGAGTTGTCAACACTTTTCCGTTGTAACTTCTTTCATCCGTATTGCTAGGATCATGAAACCAATATTTGTTATTTGATTACAGAACTTTGCTCCGTCTAGTATTGATGGTCTTCAATTCTCTGCTACTGGGCAGACAATCTCTGATTTGAGCGTTGAAGAAGAAAATATTGTGAGTACTCTCCCTCATAGCCAATCATAAATGCCTCACGTGAAAATGCTAATTTGTTTGAGAATGTGTCCAGGAGGATGTTGCCATGGAAGTAGAGAGTGCTGATACTCGGTCATCTCCCTAGAATAAAGGTGAAGGAAGTTCCAAGTATTCGGAACCGAATGAAAATGATGAACCTCTTGATGTTGACACGGGCAACCCCAACTCTTTGAACACATCGAAGACCCCCCAAGTAAGCACATATCTTTTAACCACTTCATAGAAGTGTGAAGTTGCTGATTTTGAGTGAATGAATGAGAATCCATGTGAGTGTACAAGTAATTTTGGCGAAATACGTCGTCAGAAAATTTCAGATTCCAGCTTTTAGCAAAAACACCGTAAAACCTTCATCTGAAGTCGGATTTTCATGATCTGCATATGTATCTTCAATCCCAGAGAATTTCCAAGCTTTAAATTAGAATCTTTTTGAATTTTGAGCACGTTTAGGACCTGAAAAAGGCGAAACAGTAAACTTCCAGGAGACTTCCAGAACTTTTTCAGATTGCATGTTACCCGATGTTTCGACCATATGTTTTCGCTTGTTCATCGTATTGTCATGAAATTTTGACATGTGGTAGAGAACATCCATACGAAGAGAATATTATATGACCCATCCTCGGATTCCTTGTAGGTTGCTCCCAGTTCGTCTTTTAGTATAGAGTAGAGTACAGTTTTTCAGACGAGATTACCGTAAAACGTATTTTCATGACTTTTATGTTATTTGCTGACCTCTAACATGTGGAATGAAGAACCTTGATGATGCTAGACCACTCATATGCTGTAGTTTACGATTTCTTTTGGTTTCATGCTTGGGTGATCCTAAACTCATGTAATCTTCGTATTAGGTACAAAATACTGAAGTTGAGAATGAAGGAATCAATAATGATGAAACGAGCAACCCTGGGGTTATTGATAAAGAAGTAACTATCCCTGCACTTCAGGGCCATGAGAGTGTTGTTCTGAAGCAATTAAGGGGATTGATACCTCGATTGTTGTTGCTTGATGATGAAAGAATCGAGCCGCAAGTAAAAAAGAGATCGAAGAAACTGTTGTTGTAGAGATTGTCCCAGTGATTGAAAACCGTATAGTGGTGCATGAATACCCAAGTGCAGGAGTTGCTTTTGATCCTCCGTTTGATGCATCACTCCCATACCATGAACTAGTTGGTGGATTCGGCGTTCCCATTGGATATGCCAACTTGTACGAGAAAATATGGAAGAAATTTGGTCACATCGTCGTTACTAGAGACCTAAAGCGTGCTTATTTCTTAACCATGCAAGTAAGTGTTATCTTGCGTGTTGTAAGCGATATATGCACTAGAGCTAGAAATACTGTGACTCCAGATGTACTCTTTGATTGGGAGTTCAACTTGGAGAATTCTGAGAGACTTGGCTTCAATGTGAAATGGCTCCGTAAGAAGATGAATGCTATTAAGGACTCATGTGAGAATAATGTAGGAGCAGAATCTCGCAACAACTATGTGCTAGCGAAATTGTGACTAATAAGAATTCGCGAAGACTTCGCAGAGTACTTAAAGAATGACGTAGCAGATGACATCAGCATAATTCATGAGGAAAGTGTGAGTAAACTTGCGAAATTATAGAGTGAACCTGCGAGAAGGTGACAAGAGCTTGCGAGAATATGAGCTGTATGTGAGCTGTCATCCACTATGTAAACACTATATAAAGAGGAGAGCATGAGAGAGAAAGGGGAGGATAATTTTGGTAAGGGAGAGAGAGATATTTTTAGAGAGAGATTATTATTTTTCTTTATCATCTTCTTCCCCAAATAATTAGATCTAGAGCTCTACAAAATATCCATTAATGGAGATTGTAAATGAAATACTAATGTAATCTCAACAATCATAGTGAAGAACCATGGATGTAGATCACATTGATCGAACCATGTAAAAATCCTCGTGTCAATTTATATTTCTAGTACTTATATTTGAAATTTAGGTGATTAATAAGATTTAGATCTACAAAATATTATAGGGGGTGTGTTGTAGGAAATCCTGCAACTACATTTTTGGCGCTAGAAACAGGGAGGAGTAAAGGATTTATCCTTCCCTGTAATTTGTTGGTTCAAGAAGTTTCCATGAAGATTAATTATTGTTCATATTTTTCTAGATCTACAAAGTTTAAGTTCAAAAATGGAAATTTCATGGAAGAAATCACACTTTCAGGGAGTAAACATCATCAACAATTCAAAGATATGAAAAGAATAAGAGAAAAAAAAATAGTTTCTGTGGTGAAATTCACGGAAGAAAACCAAGGTTTCAATGGAAGATTTCCATATTCAGGAGAAAAAGCAAGAGGCAAATTGTCAAGGAAATAAAGGAAGAACGAAGATAAGGATAAGAACAAAACACCGTGATTTCTATCACAAACGTAAATTCGCACAGATGGTTTGAGTTGGAGCGAATAAGCAAGAGGTCACGGGTTCAAATTCGTAGAGACACATATTTTTTATTTTTCAGTGGCGAATAAGAGAATAAAGAAAAAAGTTATGAGTTAATTTCGCAGAGGAGTTCTTGAACAGTTGGTCCAAAGAGCAATATATGCGTTCGTGGTCGCAAGTTCGAATTCACTTGCGAGCATAATTTTCTTCTTATTACAGAGGGGAAAAAATGGATAATTTCGCAAGGTTGTTTCATTATTTCACAAACAAGAGGCAGCATAGTTGGTTATTTGCGAAGTTAATGAGTTCATGGTCGCGAGTTCAAATCCCAACGAACGTGTATTTTTTGCATGGATTTTTCGCAACAGTATTTCGCAAGAAGAAAGTAGATGATTATTTCGCAGAAACACTTCGCAGAGGCAAGGCTAGCACGGTTGGTCGGGAGACATGAATGCAAGCGGCGGAGTCGCAGGATCAATTCTTGCTTCTCGCACATTTATTTTTGTTATGCGAAATTTCGCACGAACTTTGATTATTTCGCAAAGAAGAAAGTTGATGATTATTTCGCAAGTTAATTTCGCAAGAAAGGGTTAGAAAAGTTGGTATGGTGCGAGAAAATCCAAGAAGCGAGTCAAGGGTTCAAATCTCATTTCTCATACTTCTTTTTTTGCTGCGAAGTTCATACATTTCAAGGCATTTATTCACTTCTTTGGCATCAACAACGAATCACATAAAAGCTAAGTACCACTTTCCTTGAACATTTTACCTTTTACGAGAAAATAAAAGATTTTTGATTTGATTTACAAAACGCGATACAATCGCAGAATTACAAAGATTTCGTAACTACAAAGATTTCACGATTACAATAATTCGAGAAAAATCTCATGAGATATTACAAAAGAGACCGAGAAAAATCTCACACAGATCAATTTATATATTTCCCTTAAATACTTGCTTTGTTTCAAATGAGAATGATATCCAACATGGAGAGTAGTAGCGGGCAAACCTTTGTGGCGTACACCTAGTTCGCAAACAATATTCTCAAGAGGCAATGTACCTAAAGTGCGTCATATAAGGGGGTACCTATTAGGATCATTTCCATGAAAGATGTTTATCGGATGAGACGAAACAAGTTATACAAAGGAAATCAAAACAAAGAAAAACGATTTGAACTTGCAATTAAATGAATATTTTGATAAAAGAAATGTTGAATACTAATCTAAATTCTTATTTGCATTACAAAGATTGCATGAGGCAGAGAATGTGGAGTAATAATTTCGCAATGCTTCTTATTCGCGATCAAGGACGGATACTTCTTATACTTCTCAAAGGATACTTCATACTTCTTATATATTTCGAGGATTGAGTACTTCTTATACTTCTTCAAGGATACTTCATACTTCTTATACTTCAAGGTTTGATACTTCTTATTTATTTCACAAAGCTTGAACTCCTCAAAAGAATAGAGGCAAGTACGTACTTTTCAAGTCCGTATTCTTTCGCTCGTTCCTTCATCAACAAAGATCAAAGACTACTACAACAACGGATTTTTTCTTAAAGATCGCTCTTCAAGCAATATTCAAGAAAAAAGAGGCAAAATGTAGGAGCAGAATCTCGCAACAACTATGTGCTAGCGAAATTGTGACTAATAAGAATTCGCGAAGACTTCGCAGAGTACTTAAAGAATGACGTAGCAGATGACATCAGCATAATTCATGAGGAAAGTGTGAGTAAACTTGCGAAATTATAGAGTGAACCTGCGAGAAGGTGACAAGAGCTTGCGAGAATATGAGTGTATGTGAGAGTCATCCACTATGTAAACACTATATAAAGAGGAGAGCAGGAGAGAGAAAGGGGAGGATAATTTTGGTAAGGGAGAGAGAGATATTTTTGAGAGAGATATTTTTAGAGAGAGATTATTATTTTTCTTTATCATCTTCTTCCCCAAATAATTAGATATAGAGCTCTACAAAATATCCATTAATGGAGATTGTAAATGAAATACTAATGTAATCTCAACAATCATAGTGAAGAACCATGGATGTATATCACATTGATCGAACCATGTAAAAAATTCTCGTGTCAATTTATATTTCTAGTACTTATATTTGAAATTTAGGTGATTAATAAGATTTAGATCTACAAAATATTATAGGGGGTGTGTTGTAGGAAATCCTGCAACTACAAATAACATACCCTTTCCCAATGATGTTGTGATGGAAAAGGAAGACAAAATTGCCAGACTGACTGAAGAGCTGAACATGGAGAAGGCGGCTTTGCAAGTCTTGAAGGATGCAGAGGAGCAAAATCTTTCTTTGCTGATTTCCTTTGATTTCTTTTCATAATCTCTTGAACTTCTGAACTTCTGAGAGATGTGACGTTTTTGTTTGTACCATAAGTAAAAATACCACTTAATGGGCCAAATTGATACTTGAATCATGTTTTGGTCCTCATCCAAGCCCACTAACTAGTCAACCAAGGAAGCCCACCACCTGCACGGACCGGTCAATGGTCAAAGTCGGTCAACTATCAAAGTCAACTTAGGCCAAGGTCGATGGTCAAAGTCGGTCAACTATCAAAGTCAACTTAGGTCAAGGTCGATGGTCAAAGTCGGTCAACTATCAAAGTCAACTTCCGGTCAAGGTCGATGGTCGAAGTCGGTCAACTATCAAAGTCAACTTAGGTCAAGGTCATGGTCAAGGGTCGGTCAACGGAGTCAAGGTCAACCGTCGGTCAACTATCGAAGTCGGGCCGCACCCCCTAGCCAATTTTCGTCTTGTAGCAAGAATGCCGCAAACCAATTCCCACCAAAAACTCTTCCACGCCGCCAACCGCCTCCAACCATGCCGCCAACCGGCCTCCATCCACACCGCCATCCATCATGCTGTCAACCATCAAGCCGGTCCTACCCATGCGGGGTCAAATTGTTCCGCCAAAGAAATGTCCACCAATATCGCCACCATCATTTATGCGTAATTTATCATGGAAGCATAAATGTGCGCTTTCATGCGTAACTGAATTCCAAGCGATTTATTACCATGCGAATTGAAGTCCAAGAAGCCTAAATACATTTGCCATGCGGTGCTAAATGGTAGATTTCGGCCATGTTAAGCAATAAATGCGGCCGGTTAAATGCCATGCGGTACTAATTGTAGCCAGTTTCATACATGCAGAATTAACTCCAGATGTTTCATACAGAATTGATGATGGAGACATGAATGAGCAGTTAATGTAATTTATGTTTATATTTAGATGTGGAACTGTATAAATAGGAGAGGGCAGAAATCAGTTATAGGGGGCCAGGAGGAGAAAAAAATATACTTTGTAATACAAAAGTCAATAAAACATTTCTCCCCAAGGGGATTCGTCCGTGGACGTAGGCAACCTATGCCGAACCACGTTAAACCTCTGTCTTTCACTTTGTTCTTCATTTCGTCTCCTAACCCAAAATACACACCAAACTATCCATTCATCGTGTTTCGTGCCCAAAAGTAATTTTGGGTACAAACATTGGCGCCGACTAAGGGGACATACGAGAAAAGAAATCGTGTTTTCCTATTGAGAAAAGTTGTAGAAAATGCTTCAAAATCTTGTCCGCGAAAACGATCGAGCGTTTTGAAAATCATTGCTTTCCAGCTTGACCGCAATCCGCAGTCCAGCTTTGATCATAACAATGCTCAGTGATCCATCCTGATAGCATACCTATTCTTGACCGTATAATCGCACATACTACAGTCCGAAGTTGATCGCAATCGCCGCAATCAAGATTCGCCCGTTTGATTTGTTGAAGCTATTACTCGCGGATACCGCTGAAAATCGCGTCACTACAAAAAAATCGATGATAGTGTTCTTTGGGACGCTCGGTTCGCGGCCAAAGATATAGTGAAATACCATCAAAACTGTTGTAGGAGATTCGATCCACAATATGGCCTGGATCCGGTTTCGATTTCTATCACTCGCCGTCGGTGATCGCAGCTGCCGATTCAGATTAATCACAATTACTATAGCCCAACATCACGGTCGGAAGCCACCAAAGGCGACTCACTTGCGAACATCGCTAAGATTGTTGCCAGGATGTTCGATCAAACATGTTCATGGAGAAAAATGTTGCAAGGAGAAAGGACAACAATACTCAAAATTGTTACAAAGGGGAAGTCGGCAAAAGGATAACACTTCAACCATCCGTTGCAAGAAGGCATGAATGAAAAGACAACAGTTCCCAAAAGCTCGTCACCAAATGTTCGGAGTAAAGGTCACGCCAGTAAAGACTCGTCACCAAAAGTTTCAAAAAAAAAAAAAAAAAAAAAAACGGCCAACCCCGGTGGCCATCACGTGCGGCGAGCTGCGGCAGGAGCGGCCTTTCGATCTATTCACCCTCTTCGGGGTTTCGTTCACCCACTTTACTTTTTACTCACCCACGCCAGGTGTCCATCACCCACTTCCATCAATCAGAAAGGGTTCGATGCTTCTTGTTACATCGAAGTTCGAGGCGCAGCAAATGATCACCGTGGATTTTCTTTGGTACATCAAACTTCGATGATCCGCGATACATCAAAATTTAATTCTCAACAACAGTTCGATGCAATGGTGGTACATCAACCTTCGATGCGCTGGCCACACGGAACGTTGATGCTCCCTGGTACATCCATTTTCGATGGTCTGTAAAACATCAAAATCAAATTCAAATTAAAAAAAAAAAAAACGGAAAAGCCGGCGCCATTATGAGCGGTGGCGGCAAGACCCGGCTCCAAACGGCGGCGGACAAGGCCGGCTTGGGGCCGAGCGGCAATCTCCGATTGCGAGATTAAATGGCGATTAATCTGGTTTGGCCGATTAATCGCCAAGTTAATTGACGGAATGATTTCTTTCGCGCGCGGTTCATCTTAATTCCGGAGCCCTGTTTCAATGGAACGCGCGCAACTTAATCCCGTAGCCCTCGGATTATTCCGCCCGATTTCTCTTGCCTTGCGGATATGTACACCCCACTAGGGCTTGGTCTAAAAATTTGTTTCGTTGATATCTTCTTCGTCTCACGTCCGAATTGGATGATTTTTGGCTCGTTGCGATCGTATTTCAATATCCTATGACATGAAGGTAAAATTTTGCAATTGGAGAATAATATTTTTTGGGTAAAATCACGTCATCAACATGTTAGAGCAAGGCGCTGACCAACCAATTTTGTTTCCTCGAAAACTTCTTCTTCGTGCATCCAAACTGAGTGATTGTCGGCCCGATGAGATCGTATGTCAATTACCAAGGTCGTGAAGGCGACATTCCGATTTTCGGAGAAGGTTAAAATTTTTAGAAATGTAAAATGACAGCACCAGAAACGGTCACATTCAATCACCACCGAAAATACTGCAGTCCAGTTGATCGAACTGCTGCAGTCCTTTTCCACATAACTATTACAATCAGTTGATCGAACTATTGTAATCCGGTTTCCAAGCAACAGCTGTTGGCCTGTTGATCGAACAACCGCAGTCCTTTTAATTGCTACAGTCCAGTGGGACGAACTGTTGTAGTCCGATTTTCCCCAAAAATTGTTTCAATACAGTTTTCCTCACAACTGATTCACCCAGCTTTTGCGCATAATCATGTTGCGGATGATCACACTGTTCCGAAATACGATTCTGTGGCAACCGTCTTCGATCCAAACTTGGACTTAATCGGTGCATTCGGTCCCACGTACAAATCAATTACTAAGTCGAGACGAGACGCTAAGGCAACTATACTAATCATCGTCGCGGAAAATACCGACATAGCGTAGGCATCCTAATCACTTCGTAAGTTTAAGTCGCAGAATATTTTCAATAAGGTAAGTATACAATTTACATATTTTTGCATCTTTTCATATATTCATGCATACTTTTGTTTAGTAAGACACCTTTAATGTGGCAAGCATCTTCTCACGAGGGGATGCACACATTTCAATTCTGCGCGCATCTGGAATAGTGGGATTGGCCCCCGCGCGAATTCCAGATAGCAGACATATTCAAAATCCCATGCGCGAGCAAAATGCAAAGCAAGGCAAAGTGCACCCTTGTGCAAGCATTGAGCAAGACATGACAATTACTATCTTCCGGGGGCGAGTTGCATATCACTTCAACGCGACTGACCATCACTTGGGGGCAAGATATGTAACACCTCATGGTATAAAATTACTCTTTTGGGGCAAGCTGTGTAACACTTCATACACTTGGGGGCAAGTTACATAGCACCTAATTGCAATTAAGCTCATGAAAATCGAAACTTCAGGTAACCCAAACTTCTTAGTCCTCCAACGAGTTGCAGGATTAAGAGGGGGCGAGCGTACACCCTAATATTTTTACGCAATTTTTACAATCCGTAATGTTAAACTGCTATAGTTATGTTGATTGAATTATTGTACTCCAGTTCAAAAGCAATCGGCACACTCGGTTGGACGCGACCGATGCAACCCAGCTTTGCCTATGAATTCTCAGACTCGGTTGGACGAATCGATGTGCCTACGGTTGCACTCGCTTGACGAATGATGTCGTCTAGTTTTATTTGTAACGGTTACACCTAGGTTTATCGAATCAGTTTAAATCCAGTCCCAAGAAATTGCATTAACTGATCGAGCCGCTGCCTAGTCCGGCTCGTTCGCAACTCCTGCCGATCCTGATAGTATTGGCCGAGGTGCGGTTTTGCTTGCCGCTTCCCAGCAATTCAAATTCGATCGCAATGCCGCATGCTCGATGCTGCAGATCAGTGATCGAGCCGCAGTAGCTCAGCTCGTCGCAACTCCGCATCCACTGATCGCATGGCCGCAGCTAGCTTTGCTCGCTACTCCTGCAGTCCAACTGATCGCAACTGGCCAGAGTGCGCTTTGCTCGTTGCTCGCAGTCCAAATTGATCGCAGCTGGCCGCAATGTTCGATGTCGCTCAGACTAACTGATCGAAGTCGTCAGCAGTCCAAATTGCTCGCAACTCCTGCACCCACATTGATCGTACTGCCGCAGCGCTTGCTCGTTGCTCGCCGCAATTCAACTGATCGCACTGGCCGCAATGCCTGCAGTCACTGCACCACTGATCGAGCCGCAAGTCCACTGCTCGCAACTCCCCGCAGTCAGCTGATCGCACCGCCGCAGCTGCGCTTTGCTCGCCGCTTCCTGCAGCTCCAACCGATCGCACTGGCCGCAATGCTCGATGCCGTCACGATCACCGATCGGCCGCCGTAGCCCGGCTCATTGTCAACTCCCGCAGTGCCAACTGATCACAGCTGCCGTAGTGCGCTTTTGCTCGTCACCCCGCAGTCCATTGATCGCATGGCTGCAGCAGCGCGTTTTGCTCGTCACTCCCGCTGATCCAGCTTGATCACAAAATGCCGCAGACTAGCCTTCACTCAATGTTGTTACCGCTCATTTCCAACATCACTCGCTCCATTATCAAGCTTAGTTGCATCACCTCGCCTTGTTTTTTGCAAAGACTTGGGGGCGACTTGATTACGATCTCCACAAATCAACGAAGGCGTTTCTATTTACGCTTCAAAGAACATAAATTTACTCTTGGGGCGTCTTGATTTCCGCAAACAACAAGGGAAGTTCGCCAATCACCTCAATATCAATAGTCCACACTTGGGGGCGAGTTTTATCATTGACTAAGGAACACGAAACTTTTTCTTAACCCCCAACAAGTTGGAGGTTAAGAGGGGGCGACGTTTGTACCATAAGTAAAAATACCACTTAATGGGCCAAATTGATACTTGAATTATGTTTTGGTCCTCATCCAAGCCCACTAACTAGTCAACCAAGGCAGCCCGGCAGACACGGACCGGTCAATGGTCAAAGTCGGTCAACTATCAAAGTCAACTTAGGTCAAGGTCGATGGTCAAAGTCGGTCAACTATCAAAGTCAACTTCCGGTCAAGGTCGATGGTCAAAGTCGGTCAACTATCAAAGTCAACTTAGGTCAAGGTCGATGGTCAAGTCGGTCAACTATCAAAGTCAACTTAGGCCAAGGTCATGGTCAAGGGTCGGTCAACAGTCCAAGGTCAACCGTCGGTCAACTATCGAAGTCGGCCGCACCCCTAGCCAATTTTCGCCTTGTAGCAAAGAATGCCGCAAACCAATTCCCAAACCAAAAACTCTTCCACGCCGCCAACCAGTCTCCAACCATGTCGCCACCCGGGCTCCATCCACACCGCCACCATCATGCCTCGTCAACCATCAAGCGCCCCCTACCCATGCAATCTAACTGTTCCGCCAAGAAATGTCCACCAATACCGCCACCATCATTTATGCGAAATTTATCATGGAAGCATAAATGTGCGCTATCATGCGTAATCAATTCCCAGTTTTCACCATGCGAATTGAAGTCCAAGTCAGGTTTCAGCCATGCGGTGCTAAATGCAAAGAAGCCAAACCATGCAAAGTGCTAAATGCAAAGAAGCGGTTTCGCCATGCGGTACTAATTGCAGCTAGTTTCATACATGCGTAATTAACTCCATTTGTTTCATACGTAATTGATGATGGAGACATGAATGAGCGATTAATGTAATTTATGTTTATATTTAGATGTGGAACCGTATAAATAGGAGAGGGCGTAAATCGGTTATAGGGGGCCAGGAGGAGAGAAAACATACTTTGTAATACAAAAGTCAATAAAACATTTCTCCCCAAGGGGATTCGTAAAGTGGACGTAGGCAACCTATGCCGAACCACGTTAAACCTCTCGTCTTTCACTTTGTTCTTCATTTCGTCTCCTAACCCAAAATACTCACCAAACTATCCATTCATCGTGTTTCGTGCCCAAAAGTAATTTTGGGTACAAACGAGCTTTTATTTTTGGTTTTGATTGGCTTTGGATCGGTAGATGATTGAGGATTTTCTTTGGGTTTGATAGAGATTTTCTTTAAGTAAACTGAATTTTGATAAATTGCTGGATTTAAATTACTGAATGCAAGTATTGCAAACATTTTGGAGAAATTCAATTACAGTGAAAGAAAATACTAAATGCCAAATATTTTAGGTGTTCGTGCCATGAACATCTAATACCTCGAATATCCAAAACCTTAGACATTAAAGGCCTTGAGCCAATTCTCATGTATCACGTCCACGATTTTTCCTTGTTATCCATGTTGATCGGTTTGTAGTATCCACCACAAGAAGACTTAGAGACCATGTAGGGTCCTTCCCAGTTGGAATTCTTTGTAGAATGGGAGTTACGTTTAGTTGCTTTGAGAACCAAATCTCCTTCCTGGAATTTGTTAGACTTGAACATTCGTGCCCTGAATATTTTCTGCTAGTTTGAAATTCTTTGTGCGGTGGAGTTCCACGGCTATGGTATGTATGGACACTCATGCAGGGGAGAGTATTTGAGGCACTGTTTCTCATGCTTGGCTATGTCTTCAGCAATAAATTTTTTGATGGTATGTTCAGTTTGAAGAAGCTATGAACTTAGCCATTTGGTGAAATATTACTGGGGCGAGGTTATCCATTCATAGCATTTTGCAATTGCTAAGTTGTTGGTGGAGTAAAGTCCTCGGATCAAATAAGCATATATGAAAACTGATGATATAGACACATGAGGAGGAATAAGACTTGCTCGAGTGCGAAACCTTCGATGAAAGCGTTTGCATCTTCTTCGTGAGGTTTTGTGTTAACTCGCTAGGCTCGACTTCCTTCAAATACTCGAATGGTGAAGAATCTTCTTTTCTTCTTCCGAATCGAGGTTTCTTCAATAGAGAGATGTGCAAATCGAAGGTGTTGGTGTTACCTTTCCAAAGTGTGAATCCATGTTCGTCCAAGAATCATATCATATCCGGATCTTCTCGAATTATGAAAAAATTTGTTTTGTCCGTGCCGAGTTTATGTTCACCTTGAGGGTGATATGGCCATAAGAATCTCTCGGGTGTTCCTTCATGATCTCGTAATCGTTATTGGAGCATGAATGGCTTCTTGTCGTGTGATACCAAAGCTGACTCGAGAGTTTTTAGAGGGATAATATTAACAGCGGTGCCGACATTAATCAATGCTCGTTTGAACTCGCTTCCCTTGAGATGAACTGTGGTGAGGAGTCCCGAGTCGTACATTTCTTCATCTGTTGTTGAGGGTGGCTCAGGGAACGCCTCTTGGATCAACAAACGCTTTCCTGACACGATGTGGTTCAGTGCAGCGAACATGTCTCCCCCTCTGGGCTTTTGATAAGTATAGCAATTCACAGATATGTTCAATTAAGGATTGAACTGCTTCTTTGACAGGTGGTTCAGAGGGAGTGAAGGTTCTGACAGGAAGAGGATCTCTGTATACTCCTTCAGTCCTCAGGTTGAGTTCTCCTGATTCGATCTTTTCTTTGAATATACGCTTCAAAGTTCTGCAATCACTTGTGGGATGGTTGACAAACCTATGAAAGCGACAATAACGAGGATTTTCCATGGCTTCTTCTGGGGTTGGTTCTTTCTTGACATATGGGAGCTTGATAGCGCCGTCTTGAACCCATGCGTCTAGAAGTTCAATAACTTCCTCAATGGAACAGGGAAGTCGGGTGCCTGGATCGCCTTCGTGTGTTGAGCAGGAACTTGCACATTATCTTTCCTTTGCGCCTTTGAAGGTGTTGAGGAAGTATATTTGCGTTGTGGCTCGGCTTTTCGTTTACTCCCTTCTGCAACAACATTTATGGAAGGTTGGAGGTTGTACTGTTTGTTAATTAGACGCCTGCTACCTCGAGTCTCCCGTGGCTCTTCAACTTTTGTAGTCGTAGCCCTCGTTAATAGGGCAGGTGTAGTAGTTGCTGATCTCTTGGATGCTTCATGGAGTTCTGAGAAAGTCTGGAACCTGAGATTTTCTAATAAAGCTCTATAGACTGGGATCATTCCGTTGATGCACAAGTCCACGAGTTGTTGCTCGTGACATTCGGATCATGGCAATCCAAGGCCTGAACCCTGAACCTTTTCACATAATCGTTAGGATGTTCGTTGCTCCTTTGAAACATCCTTCCGAGGTCGTGAGGGTGATTTGCTCAAACGAAGAAGTATTTCCGTAGAAAGCATTAACCATTTCTCCCCAACTTTTGATACTTCCCGGTGCGATGTTGTTGTGGGTATATGCTCTACCCTTCGTAGACTTTGAAAATTCCTTCGATGGACAAGTATGGTTGTGCTCATGTTCACCCGGTGCTTCTTAAACCGAGAAACATGTTCTCGAGAGTTGCATGTTCCATCATAAGTGTGAAGGTTGGAGAGGTGTAACCTTTTGGCAGGGGAATTTTTTGCGTAGTAGCAGGGTATGGAGGTTGGTGACGATGCTCAGAAAGCGTTTTATCTTTTCCACGATCCTCCAAAAGTCGTTCCAAGTCTTCACGAGTGATGAAACTGGATGGCTCTTTTCGGGGTGGATTATCTCGCAGCCTTAGGAACTTCCTCATCATCTACTACATGGATCGGGGTGACTTCGGGATAAGCATCTGAAGAATTTTCTTTAGCTTTTCCTTTATCTTGAGTTTTCTCTGACATCTTGTCTGTGAGAGTCTTGAGATAGTTAAATAGTTCTTTTTGAGTGGCAGCCATATCGGCCGATTTTTGACAAAAGTTTCTTGCACTTTCATGAGGTCACCTATGGTAGGTAGGGATTTTCCCTGACTTCTTCAGGAGACCGACCGAAGAGTGAATTATTGATGGCTCCAGTGCCAGTACCAGCGTTCGGAGGAGTGGTAGTGGCAGGTTGCACCGGAGGAGTGGTAGTGGCAGGTTGCACCGGAGGAGTGGTGTTAGCAGTACCACTAGAGCTTGCAATATTATAACCGGGTGTTGAATCCGGGTTGGTAACTGAACCGGACCTAAGACCGACCATCTTTGTGATATGTGTATTTGCAACCGAAAGAATGATCTCCCACTGTGGTCGCCAGTTTGTAGATGGGGAAAAACGATTCGCTTGTTTTTACGGAATTGAGGAGATGATCGCGCGGAAGAGACTCCTTGAACCGAGCAAAATGCTTAACCTCACACAGATGCACTGAAAGAAGGGAGTGCTTTGAATTCGAGAGATCAATTTGTAGTACTCCGGCCTAAACCAAGACAATGGTCGTTCCAGAGTAAATTCGGTCACAAGAGAGGATGGGTAGGTTCAGAGGAGGAAGTCGAGAAATGTGTGAGATCAATGGTGATCGAAGATTGTAGGTGTGTTGTGTATTCGAAAATAAGATAAGTTCGAATGATTGAATTTGCTCTCGTTGAAAGTTGGATTGTTAATCTCCCGTTATCTGTTTGACGTGAGATTGTCCTTGTTTCAATCATGATTCGTAGATTTATTTATATTGCTGGAATTGAAAACACCATGATCTCATGAAGTGTGACAAGTTGATGGAATCAAAGAATGGGGAAGTGGAAATCGTGTCAAAACCCGGTTGCTCAACGTGCGGAGACTTGGTTGATTTTCCATCCACTACTTTGTTAACTCCTTCAACTGATTGCACGACTTGCTCACATTCTCATCGTGTGTATGAACACACGTGTCGTAGACCGCCAGACCAAAACCCTAGTTAATATCCCCCCATGTAACACGATTGATGTCTCGTGTGATTGTGTGAATAAGCTAACATGAGCAAATATTGCTCATTCGATGAATTGTTGGATATTGATAGTTGAACCAGTATTCCTTGGTTTGAGCAAATATTGCTCGTTTGAGCAAATGTTGCTCATTCGATGAATTATTGGTAGCATGACCAAATAAGATATTGGCAATTGAACCGAGTATGATAAATAAAATGTTGATCACGGGATCAACGTAAAATTATTAGCGTTTGAATCTGGAATTATGAACCCTGGACTCAAAACCCTAATTTGATCAATTGATGATTAACTGATGGTTTATTGAAAAATTAACCACGGAGCGGACTGACTACATGGGATTATGGATTAACCATGTAGCGCCAAGATGCTCACGTGAGCAAATATCAAGGTCTCCTGAAGACCAGTTGATTTGATGAAAGGATGATTAAATGCTGGTTTAATCATTTATTAAAATAATGCTCGTCTGAACCTTAGGTAATCAAACCTAATTAATTATGAATATGTGAGTGTTGATGGTGGATTTTCATTTAAGGTTAAAATTGTAAAAGCCATAAAATTATGCGCTGACATCTTGTAAAAGATAAAGCCATTAATAAGTGTTGGATACTCCCTCACTTAATTCACCTAGAATGGAGCATGTGGCAACAATCCCATTCTCAGGAATACATGAAATTCATCCAGGTTGGAGCATGTAGCAACAATCCCATATACCCTGTGAATTTCTAGCATTATTAATTAATGCGCAATCGCCTTGTATTTCTGTACTCATTATCGGTGCGGCATGACGATCGAGTGTTGCTCTTCTGAGCAACACGAACCTCCAAGCATTATAATGAAACCATGTACGAAATACCCGTACAGCCGACTCTCGGTGTGTTATACTAGCCCGATTGAGCCCTCTCGGTGTGTTATACTAGCCCGATTGAGCATCCGGACTCGACCGTATCGGGCCGGATATGATCACTGATCATCCAACTCCACAAGCATGATTGGATGAACCGGATCAATTCCATCACCCCCAAGCGTGTATGGAATATCCACCGCCGAACCAACGCGGACCCCGCATGGTCCGCCTCCCTCCAGTAATTGGCCTAGCTTGCCAAAACGTCCAAACCATAGCAAGTATGGGCGGAAAACCCTAAATTAGGGTTTGCGGCATATTACATGTGTCGCAAAAAATGTCTCAACCATCCATCTTCGCAGGTATAGATGGAGGGTGTAGATGTAGATTCAAAGGGCCCCGAGCATGTCAACACAATCATCGTGGGCCATACCACATACTCCGACCAATCGGTCAAGACCAACCATGGTTGGTCATCCCGATTCGTGCACTCGAATCAAGCATTGACGCACGGCCTTGAAACCCAAAATTAGGGTTTTGAGCATCACGAGCATCCATCTTCTCCGACACGAATGGAGGGTCCAAGATTAGATTAGCAGTGTCCGGTCATACCAAAGATGACCACCGTGGACCCATATATCCCCTCACCCGATCGGCCAAGGCATATCATGCCTGGTTATTCCAAGACGCGCGCCCAAACTAGCGTGGTCACATCTCTCAAACCGCAAACCGATCTCGACCACTCAACTTCGCCGGACGATTTGGATGGCTCGGGATCACGTTTTCATGGGATATCCAGGTATAGGCGTGAACATCAGCCTACCACCTTCACACCAGACCGATCGGCCAAGACCGACCAAGATTGGTCGTCTTGGAACGTGCGCCCGAAATGGGCATGACGCGCGGCTCTTCAAGATCGGTTTTTCTGTCACAAATTGATCTCACCACTCAACTTCACCGGACGAATTGAGTGGCCCAGATCATACTTTCGTGAGGTAATAGGTATAGGCGCCTACACCGTCATGTTGTCTACACACATGCACGGGCGGCCTTGTCAAAATTATATCCCATGCTTGGTTTTCGACCAAGTCAAGAGTGATGCTTGCGCACCTCTTCAAAAACCCTAATTCCATCAACGGTCGCAGATGAGTGTCTCAAAGATCATCTCGTCCGTCCAACTTCACCGGCTTGGTTATACAACCCCGGTCAGAGTTAATTGGTCATTGAGACGTCATGGTGATCACCACCGTCACTCTACCACACCATGATGCGCACTCGCATAAAATACACATGATAATTCACAGGTATCAACTTTCTGAATAACACAGTTATTCAACTTAGCATTACATGCTACCTTTCGTGGATCCACGATCCACATATTCCGACATCAATCATGTCACAAACCGGGGGATACATATCGGGGTATTGGTCCAGTGCGGTTTACGGTGCAACGTGCAACGCGCCATCACAAGAACGTGTTAGGAAGTTATGGACGGTTAGCGATGACAGGAGAAGTGTGATAGACGCATTTATGTGTCTAGTTTGTCCTCAATGTTTCGTATTGTTAGTACTCGTTTTTGTCCTTATTATGGTGTTTTGTGTGTTTGTAGGTATTTTTTTGGAAATAAAGATTGTTGGAAAATTCGGCTCGAAAAGTTGCTCGGAACACCCATGGAGGACATTTGCTATTCGGACTCCGACTTTGGATAAGGGGTAACCCAATTACTAAGGGGCACCCAACCGATATTCGCACCTCCAAATTGTTGGATAAGGGGTATGGACGTGATATGCCCAAACAATCCGGTATGGGTGTTCGAATGGGTTTAGTTGGGCTGGATAATCGTCGGGAATGAAACAGGGAAAGCATGTGGAAGATATTCACGACAGTAATTGAAGAAGATATTTTGGCAAGAGTTGTGATTATTTGGAAGATACGTGAGCTATAAAAGAAGATATTCTCCAATATATTTCATTGATTAAGAAATATTCTTGATAACCCAAAGTTGCGTGAGAAGCTAAATCAGGAAGAAAATATTCCCATAATATTTTATTTAATGCCCGAGTTCAATGAAGAATAATTGAGAATTATGGAGTGATTAATGAAGATTATATGGAGTTATTATCGAGTATTTTCGATTCTGAAGAGTATATAAAGGGTTCTAAGTGTTTTGAGAAGGGACAGAGAGATTGGGAGAGTTGCAGAGCACCAGAAAGTCAAAAAAATCGAGTTACAAAATATCTTGCTGCTGCTGCCATCGAAGAACACGAAGAACATCAACGCACAGGGAACCGTCGTTCTTCTACAGTGACAACGACACTTTGGCGTGGGTCGTAATACGGAAGGTAGACTTAAAATCAGTAACAGTTTTCAACCCTCTTTGTAACAGTGTTTGCAACACTTATAATCGTTGCAAACACCCAATTTTCATCTTATTCTCCATTCCATCTTTGTAAACACCCTTTGAGCAATAATAATGATTTTTGAGCGTGTTTCCAACATGATGAGAGGCTAATTCTCCCACAACCAAGGCAATGAGGAAGCTATTTACACATGAATAAGTGGTAACTATTCTATTTTCTCTAATTTATAAATTATAATTCACTCAATCACTGCTTTTGCAGAGTTTTAAATCGTTCGCAAAATTCTTTTCATTAGTTGTGATTCAATTAGATAGGTTATGCTTTGTATTAAGATAATCTATGCTTAGGGATACAATTAATTTTTGAGAATTTGTCTGATTATTTGTGAATTAAGAAATGAGGAATTTAAAAGATAATTAGAGTTTTGGGTTATTTATTGTTATTCATTCATGTGTAATAGTGGAATCAGTGTCTTGGTTATTTTCTCATATCTTGAATCAATTTTGTGTTAAATTTTCTTTATTATTAATTTTTATAAGTCTAAAAATCCATTGCTTTCACAAGTCTCAACGAACCTTTTTACTACAACATTATTGAGTCACATCAATTTTTATGCCGCCGACGCAGACTTGTCTTTAGGCTAGAGTTTTTAGATTTTCTTTTAGGTTTTTATTTATTTGTTCTTCTTTACTTTTTTGGGTTTTTGTCTTTTCCTTTCAGATTTTGGGATTTGGAGCGAAAGAAAAATTTGCCAAAGCTTTTGGTGGATACTTAGAGATTTGGAGTTAAAGACAAAGCGAAAGGAGCGAAAGAAGAAGATTTTTCTATTTTATAAAAGAGAGAAAAAAAAAGAGGCATTTTTATTATTTTTTTTTAGACTTTCCTTTTCTTTTGCGCTTTTACTTTTTGGACTTGGACTTTGGACTTGGACATTCTTTTATTTTTTTTAAACCCTACGGAAGGGTAGTATTAAATATCAAACTGTTTGCAGAGAAGGACGGTGATTACGATATCACCTCGGCCCCTCGGGTTCGCACATGACATAGGAGTCGTGGCCCGAGTCGACTACAACGGTTCATCCCCGTCCGGGTATGGGAGGTAAGTTTGTCGAAACACTCGCGAATCCCCGCTAGCGAGTTAGTGTCTTCCTTCGTGTGAATATATGCTGAGGACTTGAAAACGGCTGTTTTAATTTCCTAGTAAAGGGCAAGGACTGGCCATATAAGATAAGGGTTCGGATTTCATCACCGTTCTCTTCTTGCCCGACTTAGGAAAACGATACTTAACGCGAACCTAAGCTTTAAAATTTGGAATAGAACGAGACCGATAGGGTAACGAGCTTAGTAGGGAAAGTCGCTCGAAAAATATTGGTTACTCTTTTAGCATACTTCGAAGTTCATGATGGTTTCGTGAAGTTGAATGCGTGATCGCGCCGCCTTGTAATAGCGGTGAGGCCTTGGGTATCAAAGCTCCACCGAGCTTCCTCGCCTTGATTCAACTTACTTTAACTCGGATTGATCCAGGAGGGGTTTTCTCGATTGTAACGAATTCCCTTTCGAACGATTAGAAGTCTGGTCTAGAAAACAATCTAAGTGGAGCCATCATGCTTTTTGTTTGCTAGATATCATTAGGTTTGCTGTGGTGGAGTCAGCCTTGTTTGTGTATGCATAGAACTTCCCTTCCTTTTCGGATTTTTCTTTTTTTTCCTAGTGTATGCCTGAGGTCATTAAAGAAAGGGCTTGGAGAAGAAACACTCTAGGTCGTTTGATTAGTGACAAACCTAGTAGTTCTTCTTGTGAAGGCGGGGAACTCGAAGACTCTTCTTTTGAGAGCCCCGTTTTGGAAACTTCGGTTTTGAAAATCTGTCTCTTAGTGAGGAAAGTACCCCCTAGTACTTCGGCTTGTGCCAACGATGGCAACTTTGAAAGATTACATGTTCCCAACCTGGGACCAACCTAGCTTCATGCATTAAATTGCCACCAATACGGCTAACTTCGAGATAAAGGCTAGTATCCTTCGATGATCCCTATATTCTTAGGAAAAGATGATGAGAACCCTTATTTTCATATTAGGGACTTTGAGGAAATTTGTGGGACAATTAGAATAAAAGACCTTACCGATGAAGTTTTGAAACTTAAGATGTTCCCATTTTCCTTAAAAGATAAAGCCAAGACTGGCTAAACAACCTACCATCTGGATCCATTGAAACATGGCAAGGGAACTTATTGTCGCTTTCTATATGAAATTCTACCCTAAGCATAAAACCGCAACCAAGTAGGGTAGAATTAGTGCTAGTGTGCAACAAGAGGGAGAGTCACTTTATAGGTTTTTAGAGAGATTCAATGATCTCCTATCTCAGTGTCCTCACCATGGATTTGATAAGATGAAACTTGTAGGGATTATTTATGATGGTTTAGACTATTCGACCAAAGCTATGGTCGAGTCTATGTGTGTCTTGGTGAGTTTACTAATAAAAGTGTTGAGGATGCATTTACCTTCTTAGGAGTTGTTGCCGAGAAATCCCAACAAATGGGAGTCTTGTGTTGAACCCCTAAAAGAC
The DNA here is from genome assembly GCA_023531295.1 of Papaver armeniacum. NCBI lineage: Eukaryota > Viridiplantae > Streptophyta > Magnoliopsida > Ranunculales > Papaveraceae > Papaver > Papaver armeniacum. The sequence continues at coordinate 172,169 of JAJJWW010000596.1, forward strand.
TCTTGGTTAATAGAAGTAGCACCAATATGGTAGATACAAGCTTCAGGTCGATGCTAAGTTTGCTTCTTTATCCGTATAGGTTAGAAGCTTTGGAAATGGGTCATCTAAAAATAGGTCCCTTGGTGAACCTAATAGAACCTCTCAAGTATCTAGTTATGGAATAGAGCCCGATAGCTCATTTTGGGAAGGTCAGGTTAGTGAAGAGCAAGCTCATGTTGTCTATAACAATGCTAGGTTTGAGAACCGTCGTAAGTATGACCCATACTCGTGAGACCTACAACCCCGGTTGGAGAAACCATCCTAACTTCTCTTGGTCTAAGGGCCGTAATCAAAGCCCAGCCTAGTAATTCTCACCTCCCCCAGTGTTTTGGTTATGCTAAGAACTCTTCGTGTCAACCCCCAGCACTTAACCCTTCGAGAGTAGAATGACTAGCTTAGAGGAATCTCTTAGTATACTAAAAAAGAGCCAGGATATGTTAACACAGAGCCAGAAATGTTAGTAAAGAGCCGTGGTAATTTTCAAGAGGAAACCAAGCAGAATTTTAAGAATAATTCCCAGGTCCCTTGCTAAATTAGAACTTCAAGTCGGCCAAATAGCTAAGTTCCTTAGTGAGAGAAGATGGAAGATTCCCTAGTCATACCGATCCTAACCCTAAAGGAGAGAAATCGTACAATCATGTGAATTCTATTACAACCCTTAGGAGTGGAAAGAAAATTGACAATAAGGTCGCCATGCCCGATAGTGAACATGTCGTAGTTCACCCTTTCGAGCCGAAAATGAGGAGACCGATAAAGTCTCCAATGAGACCAATGAGGGTCATATTGAACCGTGCTTTGTTCCCGAGCCCCGTTCCCACAAAACTGCTAGTTCCAACTAAGAGGGAGTCCAACTTTAATGATATATTGGAGGTTTTTAAGCAAAGTTACTATCAACCTCCCATTGTTGGATGCGATTAAGCAGATTCCCGCTTATGCCAAGTTTCTTAAGGACTTGTGTACACGAAAGCGTAAGCTTAGTGTTCAAAAGAAAGCCTTCCTAGCTAGTCATGTGAGTTCTATTATTCAGAATACCACTACTCCTAAGTATAAGGACCCAGGGTCCCCTACTATTTCTTGCACAATAGGTAAATACCGTGTTGAGAAAGCTTTGCTTGACTTAGGAGCCAGTGTGAACTTACTCCCATACCATGTGTACCTTAAGCTAGGACTTGGTGAGATGAAACCTACCAAGATGACTCTTCGGTTAATGATAGGTCCGTTAAAATTCCTCGGGTGTGATCGAGGATGTTCTCATAGAGGTCGACAAGTTTATTTATCCGGTGGATTTTGTTATCCTAGATACCCAACCTGTCCCTGACCTAGAGAACCAGATACCGGTAATTTTAGGTCGCCCGTTTTTAGCTACATCCAATGCGATCATTAACTGTCGAACTGGTATTATGAACTTGTCTTTTGGTAATATGACTATTGAGCTGAACGTCTTTCATATTAGTAATCTACCCTCTGAACTAGATGACTCGAGCATAGAAGAGGTGAACATGATAGGAACATTAGTCGAGGAGTCATTACCAAACACTTTGTTAGAAGATCCTTTAGAGAAATGCCTAGCTCACTTTGGGATTGATTTTGATGATGATGATGTGATTAATGAGGTGAATGCTTTGTTAGATTCAACCCCTTTGTTAGACACTAGTAATGGATGGAAACCTAAGTTCGAACCACTACCAGTTTCTAAGTCTACCCTAGTTCCTTCGTTAGAAGAGCCTCCTAAGTTGGACCTAAAACCATTGCCAGATACCCCGAAGTATGTGTTTTTAGGCCCATCTGAAACTTTACATGTGATTGTTGCTTCCGACTTGGATAGTGATCAGAAAGTAGGCTAGTGACCGTCCTTCAAAACAACAAGGAAGCTTTAGGGTGGACCATAGACATTAAGGGTATAAGTCCTCTTGTTTGTATGCATCGATCTATTTAGAGGAAGATACCAAACCTTCTAGGGAGATGCAACGAAGACTAAACCCCACTATGAAAGAAGTAGTTCGAACCGAGATCCTTAAGTCGTTAGATGCATTATCTACCCCATTTCGGACAAAGAAGTGGGTCAGCCCTGCTCAAAGTTGTTCCCAAGAAATCCTAGATATTGTAGTCCTAGAATGATAACAATGAGTTAATCCCTACCCGAGTGACCACGGGTTGGCGTGTTTGTATTGACTATAGGAAATTGAACAAGGTCACTAGGAAGGACCACTTTCCCTTCCCTTCATCGACCGGATGCTAGAGAGATTAGTGGACATAGTCATTACCGCTTTTAGATGGCTACTCCGGTTATAATCGATCGTCATTGCCCCTGTAAGACCAGGAGAAAACCACTTTTACCCGTCCCTTTGGTACCTTTGCGTATAGACGCATGCCTTCGGGCTATGTAACGCCCCGCAACTTTTCGGCCGTTGCATGATGAGCATATTTTTAGATATGGTAGAGCGGTTCTTGGAGGTCTTTATGGATGATTTTTCGAGTGTTTGGTTCGTCTTTCGATGAGTGCTTGCATCATTTGTCATTAGTGTTGACTAGATGTAAGGAAAAGAATCTAGTGCTTAATTGGGAGAAATGTCATTTCATGGTTTAATCAGGAATTGTTTTAGGGCATATCGTATCTTCTAAGGGTATAGAGGTAGATAAAGCCAAAGTTGACCTTATTAAGACTTTACAGTCCCAAAACCGTAAAAGATATTAGGTCATTCTTAGGGCATGCAGGTTTTTATCGTCGATTCATTAAGGATTTTAGCTTGATTTCTAGACCTCTTTGCAATTTGCTTGCAAAAGATGTTAAGTTTGTCTTTGATGATGCTTGTTTAGAGGCTTTTGAGAAGCTTAAGACTTTACTCACTATCGCCCCCATAGTCCAGGAACCTAACTCGGAACCTACCCTTTGAGATCATGTGCGATGCTTCGATTATGCTATTGGTGTTGTGCTAGGTCACGAGAAAACAAATTACTTCATGTGATTTACTATGCTAGCAAAACTATGAATGATGCCCAGCTTGAACTATACCACTACTGAGAGAAGGAACCGTTGGCCATTGTGTTTGCCTTAGACAAGTTTAGACCCTATCTCTTAGGTTCTAAGATCGTAATCCATACTGATCATGCTGCTTTGAAATACCTTTTGTCTAAGAAGGATACCAAACCTAGATTGATTAGATGGATCCTTTTATTACAATAATTTTGTCCAGACATTAGAGGCAAAAAGGGTGCAGAAAATGTAGTAGCAGACCACTTGTCTAGGCTAGTTGTCAGTTCCCCTGATGATTCCATTCATATAAGGGATAGCTTTCCTGATGAACAATTGTTCTCTGTTTCCCAATCACCTTGGTATGCAAATATAGTGAATTATCTTGTTACTGGTCGAATGCCCCAACATTGGGGTAAACAAGATCGTTCTATATTTTTAGCCGAGGTTAAGCACTTCTTTTGGGATGATCCTTATTTGTTTAAGTATTGTCCAGACTAGATTATTAGGAGATGTATACCTGAGAGTAACCAGTCCAGTATTATTTCCTTTTGTCATGATCATGCTTGTGGGGGTCACTTTAGTGCTAAGAAGAAGGCCGCTAAGATATTGCGGTGGGATTCTACCGGCCTTCGTTGTTTAAAGACTCCTGTGATTCTATCGTGTTACTTGTGAACGTTGCCAGTAAATTAGGAACCATTTCCGTAGGAACATGATGCCCTTGAACCCTATTTTAATCGTTGAGGTCTTTGATGTGTGGGGTATTGACTTTATGGGTCCGTTTCCTAATTCCTTTGGTAACCTATACATCCTTGTCGCCGTAGACTATGTCTCTAAGTGGATTGAGGCGGTTGCGTGTAAAACCAATGACCATAGGGTTGTGATTGAGTTCTTGAAAAATAATATACTTACACGTTTTGGTACACCACGAGCTATAATTAGTGATGGAGGGTCGCACTTTTGTAATGGACCTTTTAGGCTTCTGATGAAGAAATATGGTATTACACATAAGGTAGCTACCCCATATCATCCGCAGACTAGTGGTCAAGTAGAGGTTTCTAATAGGGAGATAAAACGTATATTGGAGAAAACAGTTAATCCTAATCGGAAAGACTGGTCGTCTAGGCTTACTGATGCCTTATGGGCTTACCGTACTGCGTTTAAAACACCTATTGGAATGTCGCCTTATCGGCTTGTTTATGGCAAGGCATTTCATTTACCTGTTGAGTTAGAACATAGAGCTTATTGGGCTGTTAAGCGCCTAAATTTTTCACTTGACAAGGCAGAGCCCATAGGAAACTCCACTCAATGAGTTGGACGAGATTCGTATAGATGTTTACGATAGTGCGAAGGAGTATAAGAACAAAATGAAACTTGTGCATGATAGAAATATTTTACGGAAGTCATTTTCTCCAGGTCAAAAGTTCTTCTCGTATGATACCCGCTTGCATCTTTTCCCGGGAAGTTACGTTCTCGGTGGACGGGTCCTTTTATTGTTCGCACCGTATTTCCTCATGGAGCGTTGAGATCGAGACACCGGACGGTAGTAGCTCTTCGAAGGTTAACGGTCGAGATTGAAACCCTTTTAGAGACCTTCCCTACGGTGTGATGTTGAGGAGGTCCCTCCGGAGGACCCTGTTTACTCTTGATTGACCATCGAGGCGATTGTATGTTGTATATTAGTTTTTCTCTTCACCCTGTACTATCTTTCCGACTTCTCTCTTTACCGATTCCTCATGTTACTTTACTTTTTGGTATTGCTCTTTCATTAGAAACATTGAGGACAATGTTAGATTTAAGTTTGGGGGTGGGGAAGAACCTTCTTGTTAGTTTTTAGTTTGCAATAAATAAACTCCGAGCCTAGAAATTTATGTTTATTAAGGATGGCACTAACCAATCTAAGTGGATGGAAGCATTTTGGTTGTAGGAGTTGAGGAACCAATCTGATTAGATGGAAACATCTAAAGAGTCTATTCATAAAAGCACAGAGCTCATGTGTTAGAAAAAGAAAACATGGTAGTTTCGCCATATCCTCGTGATGGAAACATCGAAAGAATCCTGATCACTTCTTTTATTTTTTTCTTTACCATTGCTAGGGTGAAATAGAGTGACTGAGATACTCAAAAAAAAAAAAAAAAAAAAAAAAAAAAAAAAAAAAATTGAGACCAGACCACTAGACCAACCGGAATAAATACAATAAAGTCGATCACTTGGTACCCTTGTATATGCCACCCGAGTTGACCTAGAGTTAGGATTATCGATCACCGGTCCCCTTGTATATGCCAAAGTGTGTTGATATTAGTCCGGACCAGTATCTCAGTCCATTAGGATAGGTTCACCTTAGTCAACATCATCCACGTTTCTCCACATCCATCTTCTTAATCTATCCATGTGATTGGTTGACTCAGGTTTATGATGTCCAGAAACTATCTGAGTAGAGCTCTGTCACTTTATATGAATTTTAGTATGCTTGAGTGCAAACTCGTGTACAACAATTGGAATTTCGCATCAGGGTACTTCCTCCCGTAGTCAATAAGTATGCCAACCAAGGAGATTCTTTAGTGCCTTCCAAGGTTCTGCGTAGATAGCTAGGGTCTAGAGTAAAGGTTTTGTGGGTACACCTCTCGGTAAACCCTCCAGGAGACAACACTCCGCCACTAGGGCCACCTAGGGGTTCAAATGATTTTTATTTTCTAGATTATATTTGCTCGGGACTAGCAAATAATAAGTTTGGGGGTATTTGATAGACGCATTTATGTGTCTAGTTTGTCCTCAATGTTTCGTATTGTTAATACTCGATTTTGTCCTTATTATGGTGTTTTGTGTGTTTGTAGGTATTTTTGGAAATAAAGATTGTTGGAAAATTCTGCTCGAAAAGTTGCTCGGAACACCCCCGGAGGACATTTGCTATTCGGACTCCCACTTTGGATAAGGGGTTACCCATTTACTAAGGGGCACTTAATCGATATTCGCACCTCCAACTTGTTGGATAAGGGGTATGGACGTGATATGCCCAAACAATGCTGGTATGGGTGTTCGAATGGGTTTAGTTGGGCTTTGGATAATCGTCGGGAATGAAAACAGGAAAGCATGTGGAAGATATTCACGAGTGAAGAATTGAAGAAGATATTCGCAAGAGTTGTGATTATTTGGAAGATACGTGAGCGAGTAAAAGAAGATATTCTCCAATATATTTCATTGATTAAGAAATATTCTTGATAACCCAAAGTTGCGTGAGAAGCTAAATCAGGAAGAAAATATTCCCATAATATTTTATTTAATGCCCGAGTTCAATGAAGAATAATTGAGAATTATGGAGTGATTAATGAAGATTATATGGAGTTATTATCGAGTATTTTCGATTCTGAAGAGTATATAAAGGGTTCTAAGTGTTTTGAGAAGGGACAGAGAGATTGGGAGAGTTGCAGAGCACCAGAAAGTCAAAAAAAATCGAGTTACAAAATATCTTGCTGCTGCTGCCATTGAAGAACACGAAGAACATCAACGCACAGGGAACCGTCGTTCTTCTACAGTGACAACGACACTTTGGCGTGGGTCGTGATACGGAAGGCAGACTTAAAATCAGTAACAGTTTTCAACCCTCTTTGTAACAGTGTTTGCAACACTTATAATCGTTGCAAACACCCAATTTTCATCTTATTCTCCATTCCATCTTTGTAAACACCCTTTGAGCAATAATAATGATTTTTGAGCGTGTTTCCAACATGATGAGAGGCTAATTCTCCCACAACCAAGGCAATGAGGAAGCTATTTACACATGAATAAGTGGTAACTATTCTATTTTCTCTAATTTATAAATTATAATTCACTCAATCACTGCTTTTGCAGAGTTTTAAATCGTTCGCAAAATTCTTTTCATTAGTTGTGATTCAATTAGATAGGTTATGCTTTGTATTAAGATAATCTATGCTTAGGGATACAATTAATTTTTGAGAATTTGTCGATTATTTGTGAATTAAGAAACAAGGAATTTAAAAGATAATTAGAGTTTTGGGTTATTTATTGTTATTCATTCATGTGTAATAGTGGAATCAGTGTCTTGGTTATTTTCTCATATCTTGAATCAATTTTGTGTTAAATTTTATTTATTATTAATTTTTATAAGTCTAAAAATCCATTGCTTTCACAAGTCTCAACGAACCTTTTTACTACAACATTATTGAGTCACATCAAAGTGGGCAAGACTGGTCGTGTAACACCAACACACACCTCCACTACTCCATCACTCCACTTCCTCCACTTCCCACGAGAGACGTGAATAAGGCTCAAATGACTTGTATAAATAGGTTCTCCTCCATATTTTCAACACAGGAGAAAAACAACAGAGCAAGTGTTAATACAAAACACCGGAACTGATAGCTTGCATCCTGTAAGCCGGTTCAGTTTTCTGTTACAAGTCATAAGCAAGCCAACACCTTCACAATCTCAACACCTTCTTCGCTTCCCTCCCTAAGATCAACCCCATCTCCTTCACTTTATGACCGAAATAAGTCCGGAACGGCCATTTCTTGGTTTAGGTAGGACTTGCATGCATTGATTTCCGAATCTACAAGCACTCACCGCGTGATGCATTTGTTTAGGGTTTAGATTCATTCCTCATCCACACACCCCAAATTACCAAATTCGGCAGGAATAGTTTTCACCCATAAACAATTGGCGACCACAGCGGGAGGTTGATCTCTCGGTTATAAAAATTGAATTCTCAATTCTTCATTTTTCATCTCGCGATGTATCCTCACTCCGGAGACCACGGGTGGTTCGAGATATCATGGGAAGTGTAGATAGAATCTTTGGAGGATGTCTTGGCAAATCAAGCCGGTATCGCTAGAAGACGGAGCGAGACATTCCGCCTTTTGAATGATATAACAAGCGCAATTACAAGAAGGGTCGGCGGGTATCTGCTCAAACGGTGCAAGAAATCTTTGGATCCTTAGTCGGGAGTCACACCTTTACCGGTGGAGATGCGAGAAAGAGCGCATAATCACGGGGACTCGGGAGAGACGAACAACATGGTCCACCGACAACGAAGGCTCGAGGCAACTCCACGAGAGGAAAAAAACTTGTCCGGGGTACCACAACGTCTACCGGATAAAGAAATGGAGCACTGCAGCTTACGGATCCCATTTGGAAGATTTATATCTCAAGACCCTTGTCGAAGCCCTAAGACTGTTCAATCCGCATCGACCTTTCAACTAAGTGAAGAAATGCTTGAGGAAGGAGAGATCAATCAAGGAACACGTGAGTACGAGAGGATGGGAACGTTCAATTCGATCATTCAGCGGTGATATTACAACACCTCCCATCACCGAGCCGGAGCGGCCGCAAATCCTGGAATCTCATCAAGTGTAACACCTCCGGTAGTCACCCGGAGCAACAACTTCCACTCCTTCATCAGGACGAGGAGCCGGGGGACGAGAGGAGGACCATCCCCCATTACCATTGCAGACTTGATGGAGAAGCGAGGAAGTTCTTGCTAAGACTCAAACGGATATGGACACAACTCGAGAAAAGAGGTACTCACTTTTCTTAAGACATTAACCGATCGATTTCCACAAGAGCCGTGACAGCCCTGGAGCAAAAAGGAACGCATTCAACACACCGGAGAAGGTACTTCGGCGGCGCGGACCTCCATGGACTGATCAAAGAAGCGACATCGGATATGAGCGGTCATGTCATGGAGACTCCTACACCGGGGACTCATCCTCACAACGATCCCTCCTCAAGTCAATAGTTTCACTATGAACCAGGAGGCGGTGGATCGGGAAGCGTTTTCTCTAGTGGAAAGTTTATTCGAACTTTCACACCTCTCGAAGAATCGGCGCACGGAGACATTTTGCCGCAATCAACCGAAAAAGGTCACAACCGTGCCCCTACATGTCACCGCACGCATCAAGGATTCAGAGTTCAAGACGGCCCTTATCGACATAGGAGCGTCTTCGAATGTGATCACTCTCAAGACTCTCGGGACATCCAAGGTTCTCCCAGGCAAGATCGTACGGAATCCTACCACAATGACGGACTTCGAGGGAAACCAAACCAAGCACATACGGGAGAAGCTCCACGGAAAGAATCATACAAGTTCGTTGCGTCCCACTCCCCACGTGGGAGTCAATTCAGGAAGAAGACCGGCTTGCATCATTGAGGGCTAAAACCCACGATGCATCTTTGTCGACGAATCATTCTTCTCCATCCCGTGAAGCCACGACCCACGTTCACACGAAGAGGGGAACGAACTTTTGTGGCGAGTCGTGACAGAAAAGGAAAACGTTATACCGACACTTGCCATTATCAATTAGCGGGGAGACATTACTGATCTCTCCACCCAATGGAATGCTACAAAAACAACGAACCACAAGAACAAGTGTTAGATGCTCCACAACAGCTGCAAGATGGAACCAACTCCACAACTGATGAGATTGAAATCCTTGAGGAATCTCCTAGGCCTATCTCCATCAGCTCAACCTTGTGTACGGATAAATGCTGAAGCTCGTGGAACTTCTCAAAGAGTACCCAGGACATATTCGCTTGGAGATATGAAGAAATGCGGTTAGATGAAAATTGGTCACCCATCATCTACATGTCATACCTGGATCCAAGTCGGTTAAACAATTACAGTTAGGAAAATGGATAGATTAGGTGCTGCATAGACTTCAGAGACTTGAACAGGTGCTGCTCCAAAAACGATCCTCCTCTACCTAACATCGACATGTTAGTATATGCAACCAGCGGACACGGCATGTTCTCCTCCATGGATGGATGTAGCGGCTACAACCAGATAAGGATGTACGAGCATGATGCAAGTAAGATAGATTTTCGAACCCCTCTCGGAAATTTTTATTATACCATCTTGATCGGTTGTCAAATAGCGACACAAATATAATTACACTTTCTTACTACTCAAAATATAAATATAGCAAGGGCAAGAAAGGATCGATCCTGAGAGAGGTCTAGGTTGTCAATATGTTTGGTATCTTATATAAAGCACCGGAAGAATTTCGATTGTGTAAATAAAAATAAACAAAAAGCAAACAAAAAAACACGCAAATCAAGGATGTGAAATATTGGATAAAGGTTTCATCTTCAATTGTAAACAAGTTTATGAATGTATGAATAGAATTCGTATTTAATCTCTCTATCATCAAAAGCCATAGAATACCTTATTGCAAGAATACTCCGTAATTCCCTAATTCATCAACACACACATTAGGGCTGCGTATGTGAATTCTACCTAAAGAATAACCTAACGCCTTGCGCTAATCAAGTTCAATTCCTAGGAGCATTAAGTTTCAGAAATAGGCTAATCAATGCAATTGAAATACATTGCGCAAACAATTCGAACAAAGGTCAATTTCTACATATGATTACAAGGATGTATCACTACAACCTAGAATCATATCATGCTACTCGTATTCAAGGTTATCGCTCGATGAAAACCTAAAATAGCTATAGATATGGATGTGAGTTCAATCAATTCTAGACTTAACTAAACAAACATTCAATCATATTGCAATCCATCAATCATGCAATTATTGTAACCCGTAGAAAGTGAACGATAATATTGAGAGAAAACTAATTCATAAAAATCATAACTTGGTTGCAAAATCCAACTACATCTTCAACCAATAATAAAAACTTAGTTACTTGTGTTTTTGGAAATCATCATAGAAAGTTTAGAAGAACCTATCATGTGAAACCCTAGACAACAAGTAGAAGTCTCCCTAATGGAGATATATCTAGGTTTAGAAAAGAATTTTCTATTTATATGCTTTTCTCCCCATAAGGATACTTTCCCAAAATTAGGTTGATTCTTCTCAAAACCCGTCTCCAAGTTGGTCCACCAAGCCCATGTGTGAGAAATATGTCTCTGGAATTTTGGGTCTAAAACTGGTCGCCGGATTTGCTGACGTCATCGCCGGAATCCGGTCGCCGGTCGCCGGAATCCGTCGCCGGAAAATTATCTCCAACCACCTGAACTTTCCTCCGGCTACTGACGCTGTCACAAGACATTTTACACTTCCAGTATCTCAACTCTGCTTCCCTGCAATTCATACATTCACAAAAACCATCAAACCCAACTTCTCATTCCTTGCGAAAACGCGCCTAAAAGCGTGGTCCGTAGCTCATATGTCCGGCCATTAATTCTTGCATCCGACTCATACCCCCCTCGCGATTCACTGAAATATTGCGATCGACACTCTAAGCTCCGAAATCCGACAACCGGAAGTATGCTCACCGGCTTACCAATTTCGCTCCGTTTTCGCACTGCGGCTGCAGCTTCAAAACCATTCCCTGACCTGCCATACCAGCACCAAAACCTTGTAATTCTCCAGCTCTGCAACACAAGCAAACTCCATCTGAGCTACAATTGCATATGACAGCAGCTCCCCTTCCAGGACCACCACCACTCGGCCCTTAGTAACACACATGACCACCACGGTTCAGATTTCGACCTTTTGCATCACAGTGCGACACGCCCGGCTTGATCCATTCTATCTAGCTCGGTTCAGGCTCGCATCCATCTGTTGCTTCAAAGTAACACCAGCCATCAAGACAACGATGACCAGCACTAGCGAAAGCACCAGTTAATTGTCATAGCCATTAGCACGACCACCATCCCATTTGCTTGGCCAACTTCCAATGCCCCGAGCCACCATGGCAACCGCTCCAACAATCATGCACCATAGTCAGAGCCTTCCATTCCATCTCTGATTTACCCATTAGCTCATCTGCTCCAACAGTTCAGGCCATCACTATCTTGGCCTTGCTGCTCCTGTATCTGTCACAGTGGTAGCTCTTCCCAGCACACCACCAGTTCCATCCAGGCCTCCCATCTCATACAACTCAAACTCAGCCATCCTCTAGCCTTCATTCTCAGCAGCCGCCAGCCTTCATGCCTCTGCCAAGCTACAGCCTTTCAGTGTTCATCATCTGAAGAACCCATTTCTGCAGCTTCATTATCTTGATCCACTCAACACAATCCTTGAGAGCATAGTTGGCTGCAGCCCTTGATTCCAGAACATCCACTCTTCATGTCTCATCTCAATAGTCTGCATTGCAATCCCAGTTAACCATTGCAATTCAGCTCTTGTAAGCAACTTCCAATTCGAACCATCAGCTGCAGCTCATCTGCTCAGTCACCTCAAAGCTCCATTGCACCAGTTAGCAGCTCCATTGCCTGAAACGACCATTCCCAACTCAAGCTCCATTCCCAGTCACTACCAAGGCTGCAACCAAGACCACCTCGGGCCATACTTCACCGGCCAAGCTATTCTCAACCCCCCGACTTCAACTCCACACGGCTAACCATCTCAATCGAGCCTCCACATCAACCTTTACCAAAGACTTGCATTGCACCGCTAAATGCTCATCAAGCTAGCGATGATCCAACACCGCCTCAAAACCCTCGTAAAACCGCATCCCGCAATTTCTTCGTCAAGACATACATTCCATCTCAGACCACCTCTACATCCGCAATACTCGGCTATCACTAGCATTCCTTGCATCCCCGGGCATTTTATCGAACAAGTCTTTGTGCCATCTGCTGAGTGTTTAACAATTGTGAACTATTGTTGACAATTTCATACAAAGCAAACCCATTCAATCAATATTCTGTCCTGTACCAACATGGAATCATACTCGAGCTTCCTTGTTCCTGTGTCTCTATTATCTTCCGTTTCATGAATCTGCTCGGAAATAACAGCAGCACTGGCGGCTTCCTTCTCAACTTCTGATTCAACAGCAGCTATCTCCTCTCCTCGATTTCTCATAAGCCAAACCCATTTCCTTCGTCTTCCAATCTCTCGATTAACGGCTGCGGCCATAGTTCCTTTCTCTTCTTCTCACTCGGATGCAAATGATTGAGTTTTTCTCTCGATTCTGGGATTGGTTTGTGTAAGAGATGATGGTGGATATAGCCACCCAGGGCTGACAGATAAGGGGTACCCAACTGGTAGCCCCTTAACATTTGCTGGCTTTCATTTAACACCTCTCCAAAGAAAGTTGTCCCTTAACCTTGGGCCAGCTCCATATATCACTTGCATGTGATGTGACAATTTCGCCCTTTTTCTCAAATTGGGTAATTTCTGCTTCTTTTCCTCCGTGCGACTCCATTGCACCTATAAAACTCAAAAGCACGCGTAAAGTACATAATTCACAAGAAAAATAGCAAAGAAAGCATAAACTCTATATAGTAAATACGGTGTATTCTACACCTATCAGATTCCCCCACACTTAGACCTTGCTTGTCCTCGAGCAAATCAAACAAAACAATAAAATACAACAACTCCGTGTCGTCGAGGCTACGGTCACTTTTAGCATAAATAACAAGCCTTTAAACCCCTAGGTGTCCCTAGTGGACGAGTTATAGTCTCGTGAAGGTTTACTAGAGATATACCTACAAAACCTATATTTCAAACTCCAAATCTATTCGTGACAAATCAATGAGTGAATCCAAAATGACTACGAGGAGGAGGTACCTTGCAAATTCAATTCAATTATTAGTAAATAAACTCTAATTAGATAGTCGAACAAGCCACAATACTCGGAAACATCGAACACAATCACAATGAAAAGATTAAGAAGATGGATCTAGATGTAGATGTTGGCGAATATTCACAAGTGTTCGATGTTTCCATATCTGTCCACGAAGGTCACCGCTAAGATGAACCTAATCCTATTGGATTGAGCTACTTTGTCTTTGAATGCTACATCAAATCAATTGGCATATACAAGGGAACCAAAAGTGACTTTATTCAACACAATAATAATTTTTTTTTTTTTTTATATGATTGGATCAAACTGGATCCAATTTCTCTTTTTTAGACGGCATGATTAGATCTTTTGGATCCAAGCGCATGCTTCTTGTCAGCAAGTACATGATAGTTGCCTTGGATCCTGCATTCCACGCTTGTTTAGGCGACGGAGACGGGGACTACGTTTCACACATCTCTTATTCCCAAGTGTCTTTTTATTCCGTTTTGGTCTAATTGGTCGGTCCTTTTTTTTTTCTTTTTTTTTTTCAAACATTTTTTTTTTTTTTTTTTTTTTTTTTAGTAACTCAACCACTCTATTTCATCCTAGCAGTAATAACACGTCGATTTTTAGTGACCCACCAAAGCACTTAGAGAACAATAGATAAATATGAAAAAAATAAAAATAGAATGTGATATGGTGATATTCCGAGATATGGTAACAACTATCATGTTAATTTGTGATTTCTGAGCTATATTCTTCCCTTTTAGTTAATTGGTTCCTCAACTCCTGCATTCAAAATGGTTCCATCCACTAATGGTGTCAAAAACAAACTATAAATGCTCGGAGTTCCCACACTTAAACTTCATTGTCCTTTCACAAGTTTTCTAATTTTTCTTGATTTTCTAATTTTCTCGAATTTTTTTTTTTTTTAAAAGACATAAAACAAGCTAAAACATATAAATGCTCCCCCACACTTAAACTTTACATTGTCCTCAATGTAAAATTGAATCGTCCAAAGAAGGTTCAAGGTGGGAAATTCGGACTCAATGAAATGATATGCAAAAACAAGAAAATAAAGATAAAAGCAAATGCATAAAAATAAAAAGATAAGGATAAAGATACAAAACCGGTGGGTTGCCTCCCACTAAGCGCTTGTTTTAAAGTCGACGGCCCGACTTGACTTCTTGTAAGATTCATTCCCCATACACCAATAATCGGAAAAGTTGGGGATCCACCCATAGCACCTGTTTTTCAAACACTAACTTCACACAAATATTAGTATAATAAAGCAAAAGTGAAGCTATGAACCGATAAAAGCTTCCCCCACACTTATTCTTGTCCACACTTGGAAGTGTATAAAGAATATAGAAGTCGGGTACTTCCACGGTTTCTGGTTCCATAACCTGCATAGTATGAGAATCAAGTATCCCTAATGGCGGAAAACGAGAAACAAAGTCATTCAACAATGTTTTCGAAGCACATACATTCAAACCAATAAGAGGTAAAGGAGAAGAAACAATAGGCAAAGGGTTAGATAAACCTTGCACAATCTCTTGTATCACGGAATCCTCTTCATCCTTGAAAAACTCAAGTGAATTATTCACCTCTTGTATATCATGGTCCTCTATCAAACCTTGCAACCATTCTTCGTCCGTTTCCGCTCGCCTTAACCAAAGTATCGACATAAACATCATCATTACAATCCTTTGCAAGCTCAATTGGGTCTTCCACAATATTGGTCATAACGGTCTCATTCTCAACATATTCCTCCTTGTTGTAAGGCACATACTCTTTTGCGGATCCAAATTTTATCATAAGAAACTTCTTTAGAACACTCGAAAATGCATCATCCTCAAGCTCCACCCTTTGAATAGGCTCTTGATCATTATTAAGATCAATGCTTGAGTAATCTACACAAGTGTCATAATATTCCTCTTCATCTTCATCTTGATCCCAAAAAGACTCCATTGTACACTCCTCGGGGATGTCACCATGAATTGGTTCAAACGATGTATTTTCATAATAATCATCATCACTATCATAGTCATCATAACATTGGTCCTCGCTGAATTTAGTGTTGCTAATCTCGAACTCATCCTTTTGAATAGGTGAATGATCATTATTACGATCAAGAGTTGAGTTAACTACACAAATATCAACAAAAGTCCCCGAAGGTTCGCCTTTTTCAACATAACTATTCATTTCCTCCTTGTATTCTTCAATGCCTTGTCTTAAAGTGGAAACACCTTTTTGAAGCTCTTGGAGTGTTCCATCCAAATTCTGAATATAGTGTTCCATTTGTTTGTAAAGCTCATTCGACAAAGAAAAAGTAGAATTACTTACTTCATTATTGTTAGGCCAATTATATTCCCTTTGAATGGGTGGATGATCATAACTACGATCAGAAATTGGGCCATACATACTATGAGCACATTCGGTCGATGAAATTGGTTCCATATTTGGGTTGTCCCGCAAATTGACTCCATGCTGGCCATAAATTGTTGCATTTCATTTACCAAACTAGAGGAAAAATTATAAGGAAAACAACTATTCTCCCCTCCTTGTGGTTGCTCACTTACATAACCACCATAAGAAGGTTGATATGTATGAGAATAACTCATAGGGTACGTGGAGTATTGATCATAGCCAAAGGATTGGTTTTGATTATACTCCCCATAAGGGTGATAATTGTTATATTGTTGAGGTTGAAAGCCGTATTGATTGCTCCAATATGCTCCTTCCATAGAAATAAGCACACGAAATAAGATTCTCAAAACTCGGGTAAGAACCAAATAAGAAAAAGTAAAACAAAAACTAAATACAAAAATAAGAAACCAAAAACAATTAACAACCGCTGCCTCCCCAAGCAACGGCGCCAAAATTTGATCGATCGTAAGTGGCGACACAAATATAATTACACTTTCTTACTACTCAAAATATAAATATAGCAAGGGCAAGAAAGGATCGATCCACACGAGAGGTCTAGGTTGTCAATATGTTTATGGTTTCTTATATAAAGCACTAGGAAGAATTTCGATTGTGTAAATAAAAATAAACAAAAAAGCAAACAAAGTACGCAAATCAAGGATGTGAAATATTGGATAAAGGTTTCATCTTCAATTGTAAACAAGTTTATGAATGTATGAATAGAATTCGTATTTAATCTCTCTATCATCAAAAGCCATAGAATACCTTATTGCAAGAATACTCCGTAATTTCCTAATTCATCAACACACACATTAGGGCTGCGTATGTGAATTCTACCTAAAGAATAACCTAACGCCTTGCGCTAATCAAGTTCAATTCCTAGGAGCATTAAGTTTCGAAATAGGCTAATCAATGCAATTGAAATACATTGCGCAAAACAATTCGAACAAAGGTCAATTTCTACATATGATTACAAGGATGTATCACTACAACCTAGAATCATATCATGCTACTCGTATTCAAGGTTATCGCTCGATGAAAACCCTAAAATAGCTATAGATATGGATGTGAGTTCAATCAATTCTAGACTTAACTAAACAAACATTCAATCATATTGCAATCCATCAATCATGCAATTATTGTAACCCGTAGAAAGTGAACGATAATATTGAGAGAAAACTAATTCATAAAAATCATAACTTGGTTGCAAAATCCAACTACATCTTCAACCAATAATAAAAACTTAGTTACTTGTGTTTTGGAAATCATCATAGAAAGTTTAGAAGAACCTATCATGTGAAACCCTAGACAAAAGTAGAAGTCTCCCTAATGGAGATATATCTAGGTTTAGAAAAGAATTTTCTATTTATATGCTTTTCTCCCCATAAGGATACTTTCCCAAAATTAGGTTGATTCTTCTCAAAACCCGTCTCCAAGTTGGTCCACCAAGCCCATGTGTGAGAAATATGTCTCTGGAATTTTGGGTCTAAAACTGGTCGCCGGATTTGCTGACGTCATCGCCGGAATCCGGTCGCCGTGTCATTTAATCCGTCGCCGGAAAATTATCTCCAACCACCTGAACTTTCCTCCGGCTATCGACGCTGTCACAAGACATTTTACACTTCCAGTATCTCAACTCGCTTCCCTCGCAATTCATACATTCACAAAAACCATCAAACCCAACTTCTCATTCCTTGCGAAAACGCGCCTAAAAGCGTGGTCCGTAGCTCATATGTCCGGCCATTAATTCTTGCATCCGACTCATACCCCCCTCGCGATTCACTGAAATATTGCGATCGACACTCTAAGCTCCGAAATCCGACAACCGGAAGTATGCTCACCGGCTTACCAATTTCGCTCCGTTTTCGCACTGCGGCTGCAGCTTCAAAACCATTCCCTGACCTGCCATACCAGCACCAAAACCTTGTAATTCTCCAGCTCTGCAACACAAGCAAACTCCATCTGAGCTACAATTGCATATGACAGCAGCTCCCCTTGCAGACCACCACCACTCAGCCCTTAGTAACACACATGACCACCACAGTTCAGATTTTCAGCCTTTTGCATCACAAGTGCGACACAGCCAGCTTCAGTCCATTCTATCTAGCTCAGTTCAGGCCTGCATCCATCTGTTGCTTCAGTAGCACCAGCCATCAGCAACAGTGACCAGCACTAGCGAAAGCACCAGTTCAGCTGTCATAGCCATTAGCACAGCCACCATCCCATTTGCTTGGCCAACTTCCAATGCCCTGAGCCACCATGGCAACCAGCTCCAACAATCATGCACCATAGTCAGAGCCTTCCATTCCATCTCTGATTTACCCATTAGCTCATCTGCTCCAACAGTTCAGGCCATCACTATCTTGGCCTTGCTGCTCCTGTATCTGTCACAGTGGTAGCTCTTCCCAGCACACCACCAGTTCCATCCAGGCCTCCCATCTCATACAACTCAAACTCAGCCATCCTCTAGCCTTCATTCTCAGCCAGCTCGCCACCTTCATGCCTCTCTGCCAAGCTCTGACCTTTCGGTGTTCATCATCCGAAGAACCCATTTCTGCAGCCTTCATTATCTTGATCCACTCAACACAATCCTTGAGAGCATAGTTGGTCTGCAGCCCTTGATTCCGAACATCCACTCTTCATGTCTCATCTCAATAGTCTGCATTGCAATCCCAGTTAACCATTGCAATTCAGCTCTTGTAAGCAACTTCCAATTCGAACCATCAGCTGCAGCTCATCTGCTCAGTCACCTCAAAGCTCCATTGCACCAGTTAGCAGCTCCATTGCCTGAAACGACCATTCCCAACTCAAGCTCCATTCCCAGTCACTACCAGGCTGCAACCAAGACCACCTCAGGCCATACTTCACTGGCCAAGCTATTCTCAACCCCTGACTTCAACTCCACACAGCTAACCATCTCAATCGAGCCTCCACATCAACCTTTACCAGCACTGCATTGCACCGCTAAATGCTCATCAACTGCAGTCACCAACACTGCCTCAAAACCCTGTAAAACTGCATCCTGCAATTTCTTCGTCAAGACATACATTCCATCTCAGACCACCCTCTACATCTGCAATACTCAGCTATCACTAGCATTCCTTGCATCTGCCCAGGCATTTTATCGAACAAGTGCTGTGCCATCTGCTGGTGTTTAACAATTGTGAACTATTGTTGACAATTTCATACAAAGCAAACCCATTCAATCAATATTCTGTCCTGTACCAACATGGAATCATACTCGAGCTTCCTTGTTCCTGTGTCTCTATTATCTTCCGTTTCATGAATCTGCTCGGAAATAACAGCAGCACTGGCGGCTTCCTTCTCAACTTCTGATTCAACAGCAGCTATCTCCTCTCCTCGATTTCTCATAAGCCAAACCCATTTCCTTCGTCTTCCAATCTCTCGATTAACAGCAGCCATAGTTCCTTTCTCTTCTTCTCACTCAGATGCAAATGATTGAGTTTTTCTCTCGATTCTGGGATTGGTTTGTGTAAGAGATGATGGTGGATATAGCCACCCAGGGCTGACAGATAAGGGGTACCCAACTGGTAGCCCCTTAACATTTGCTGGCTTTCATTTAACACCTCTCCAAAGAAAGTTGTCCCTTAACCTTGGGCCAGCTCCATATATCACTTGCATGTGATGTGACAATTTCGCCCTTTTTCTCAAATTGGGTAATTTCTGCTTCTTTTCCTCCGTGCGACTCCATTGCACCTATAAAACTCAAAAGCACGCGTAAAGTACATAATTCACAAGAAAAATAGCAAAGAAAGCATAAACTCTATATAGTAAATACGGTGTATTCTACACCTATCACATACTGCCATTTTGTTTAAAAAATACCGGTGCAACGTATCAACGCTCTATCACGACAATCTTCCACTGGAGCCGATACCTCAAGGGAGCAGCCTCAAGAAGATAACGATGTCAACGCGTCATATCGAGCAAGATCCGGGCGATTCACTCTATCAGACAGCGGTCGAACAAGATCTGGGTGAGTCACTTTATCAGACAGTGGTACATGTCTATCATGCTATGTTGGAGAATCCTCGCTTTTGGTCATCCTCTGGAGCTGTTGAACGCTCATTTACAACAACATATGCCCTGATAGAAAGAACCAGGCCTACCGGTGATGAAGAGCCTCATAATGTTTGTAGGGGCATATATCTCACCAACAGGCGATACAACCTTTAGCCTTCTGTAAGCAGTTCCCTGAAGCAGCAAGAGGAAAACCACCGAGATACAACATCATGCGCGTCCGTCAACTCCAACTCCGCACACACATGCACGACTCCCACAATGATGAAACAATGTCCAAGATATTCCATATCTGGCTCGACAACCACCACTACGAACAAACCATGTAAACCACGCTTGGGGACTGAGGCTCAGCATGAAGTTCCTTCACCGTCAGTCAAGGAATTCTTCAACATGAGAGAGATGGTCAGTCAAGAAGCATGGAATTCGCAAGGGTAAATCAAACTGAAGAGGGGAACACTTCAATACTCCCTCTAGCAGAAGCTGCTTCAATGGTCTATTCAAGAGCCGCCTCAACGCTCTCTCCGGGACCCACGTTCGCTTCATAATCCTTCTTCAACACTCTCTCCAGGATCTACCTCAACGTTCGCACCAGAAACCACTTTAACATCCTCTCGAGCCATTTCAACAACACCTGCCGCATCAATAATCTGCGCTCTGGTCAAGTTATCTTTGATGTACTCATTGCTCAACATACGTCTCATCCATCCTTCATGAGGGCCTAGCGGAGCATGAAAAATCTTGAAGTCGATAGGAAAAGGGTTATCTTTTGGAACGGATATTTTCATATAGTTGAAAGGGCGCGGTGAACAACTCATCATCAATGTTCGGCATATCTTTGAAGTCGCATCAACACCTCGACTTGGCACCGCATTATCCCCGGAAGACATCTCAACAAGAGTTCTTTTCTTCATTCTACAATAAAATACATGAGTCAAGATTACTTGTATAAAAAACGCGTGAGATGTGTAGTCACACACGACGTAACACACATTCACGTTGGAGTACACAAGGCTGGTATTGGGTCCAAACAAAGTATTGATCAAGTCACAAGTCCTGGTATTGCTCAAGTTTCAAGTCTGGTGTTGATCAAGTCACAAGTCCGGTATTGCTCAAGTTTCAAGTCCGGTGTTGATCAAGTCACAAGTCCTAAGTATTACTCAAGTTTCAAGTCCGGTATTGATCAAGTCACAAGGCCGGTATTCGAACCAAAAACAGCACATCAAGCCCACGTTCGATCAAGTAGGTGCAGTAACCCCACGAACGAAAACAGGCGTGTGTCCATCGAAGCAGTGCAAGACCGACATCATGCTAGGGGAACACACTCCGGGACGCCTCTTGAACGTGACATGCTCCAAGGACAGATAACCCGTCTCTCCTGGTAACATCTAACTTTGTCTCATAAGCTTTGTCTTTAACTGTCACCATCTCATGCCTACCACACAATGGTGTAACCATTACGTGCTAGGCAGGGGACTTAATGTTGATGGTGGATTTTCATTTAAGGTTAAAATTGTAAAAGCCAGAAAATTATGCGCTGACATCTTGTAAAAGATAAAGCCATTAATAAGTGTTGGATACTCCCTCACTTAATTCACCTAGAATGGAGCATGTGGCAACAATCCCATTCTGTGAATACATGAAATTCATCCAGGTTAGAGCATGTAGCAACAATCCCATATACCTGTGTGAATTTCTAGCATTATTAATTAATGCGCAATCAGCTTTGTATTTCGTACTCATTATCAAGGGCAAGATGACGATCGAGTGTTGCTCTTGCTGAGCAACACGAACCTCCAAGCATTATAATGAAACCATGTACGAAATACCCGTACATGCCGACTCTCGGTGTGTTATACTAGCCCGATTGAGCCCCTCCGGTGTGTTATACTAGTTCGATTGAGCATCCGGACCGCATCAGATCGGTCCAGGATATGATCGCGGTCATACAACTCCACAAGCATGATTGGATGACCCAGATCAATTCCATCACCCCCAAGCAGGTATGGAATATCCACTGTAGAACCAACGCGACCCCGCATGGTCGGCCTCCTCCGCACTGGCCTAGCTTGCCAAAACGTCCAAACCATAGCGAAGATGGGCGGAAAACCCTAAATTAGTGTTTGCGGCATATTACATGTGTCGCAGGGCAGTCTCGACCATCCATCTTCGCAGGTATAGATGGAGGGTGTAGATGTAGATTCAAAGGGCCCTGAGCATGTCAACACAATCACCGTGGGCCCGCCTACATACCTGACCAATCGGTCAAGACCAACCATGGTTGGTCATCCTGATTCGTACCCAGAATCAAGAATTGACGCACGGCCTTGAAACCCAAAATTAGGGTTTTGAGCATCACGAGCGTCCATCTTCTCCGACACGAATGGAGGGTCCAAGATTAGATTAGCGTGTCTCGGTCATACCAAAGATAACCACCGTGGACCAATCTATCCCCTCACCCGATCGGCCAAGGCATATCATGCCCGGTTATTCCAAGACGCGCGCCCAAACTAGCGTGGTCACATCTCCCAAACCGCAACCGATCTCGACCGCTCAACTTCACGGACGATTTGGATGGCTCGATCACGTTTTTCATGGGATATCCAGTATAGGCGTGAACACCAGCCTACCACCTTCACACTGAGGCCGATCGCCAAGACCGACCAAGATTGGTCGTCTTGGAACGTGCGCCCGAAATGGGCATGACGCGACTCTTGCACCGGTTTTCTGTCACAAATTGATCTCGACCACTCAACTTCACCTAGGACGAATTGAGTGGCCCGATCATACTTCGTGAGGTAATGGGCATAGGCGCCTACACCGTCATGTTGTCTACACACATGCACGGTCGGCCTTGTCAAAATTATATCCCATGCTTGGTTTCAACTAAGTCAAGAGTGATGCTTGCGCACCTCTTCAAAAACCCTAATTCCATCAACGGTCGCAGATGAGTGTCTCAAAGATCATCTCGTCCGGTCAACTTCACAGGCTTGGTTATACAACCTGGTCGAGTTAGTTGGTCGGTGAGACGTCATGGTGATCACCACCCGTCACTCTACCACACCATGATGCAAGACTCGTGATAAAATACACATGATACTTCACAGGTATCAACTTTTTCTCGAATAACGCGGTTATTCAACTTAGCATTACATGCTACCTTTCGTGGATCCATGATCCACATATTCCAGACATCAATCATGTCATAAACTGGGGGGATACATACGGGGTATTGGTCCGGCGGTTTACGCGTGCGACGTGCAACGCGCCATCACAAGAACGTGTTAGGAAGTTATGGACGGTTAGCGATGACAGTAGAAGTGGGCAAGACTGGTCGTGTAACACCAACACACACCTCCACTACTCCATCACTCCACTTCCTCCACTTCCCACGAGAGACGTGGATAAGGCTCAAATGACTTGTATAAATAGGTTCTCCTCCCTATTTTCAACACAGGAGAAAAACAACAGAGCAAGTCCAGACAAAAAACAGAAACCAAGTGTTAATACAAAACACCGAATCGATAGCTTGCATCCCGTAGTTTCTGTTTCGCCTTTTTACAAGTCATAAGCAAGCCAACACCTTCACAATCTCAACACCTTCTTCGCTTCCCTCCCTAAGATAAACCCCATCTCCTTCACTTTGTGACCGAAACAAGTCCGGGAACGGCCATTTCTTGGTTTAGGACGGACTTGCCGCATTGATTTCCGAATCTACAAGCACTCACCGCGCAGTGCATTTGTTTAGGGTTTAGATTCATTCCTCATCCACACACCCCAAATTACCAAATTCGGCAGGAATAGTTTTCACCCATAAACAGTGAGGGACCGACCAAGGGGTCATGAAACCGGCCCTGGGTAGTCACGAGATCAAATATTGATCGTCTTATGAAGTTCCAAGTTGTTTGGAAGAGTTTTGGACCTAATACGTGCAATTGCGCAAATTAGGTCAAAATTGTCAAAATACATGGGACCGGCTTCTTGCAAGTTAAAGAGCCAACCCTGGTCGTTCAAGGTAACATGTTCACGTCACCAAAGTGTTCGTATCTCAGTTATGAGAATTTTGATATTTTCTGGTGTGCGTTTGAGCAACATTTTGAGAAAATATGAAGAAATCAGAGATTTTTGCTGAGACCGTGAAAACTTCATGAGATGAAGGAAAAATAATAAACTAATGAAGGAATCATAAAGTGTGGGACCGGCTATGGCCAAGGCATGGCCTGTGGCCAAGGGGCCGGTCCCATGGTATTTTTCCTAATTTTATTATGTTTTCATGATTTTAGGGAAATATCATAAAACCAAGGAGTTTTGTTGAAATCAAGGAGTTTCCATGAGATGAGGAAAACATAAAAAAATAATAATAATAATAATAAAATAAGGGACGTGTGGGACCGTCTTGGGCATGGTTGTCGGCTAGGGCCCTGGTCCCGTGAGTTTTCCCTAATTTTATGTATTATTTCATGATTTGAAGGAATTTTCATAATTTGAAGGAAACAAGTTTCATGGGATTAAGGAAACATGAAAAATATGATAATAATAAAATAAGACGTGTGGGGCCAGCTAGGGCATGACCGGCCGGCTATGGCCCGGCCCACGGGTTTCCCTAATTTTATATTATTTTTCATGGGATCATGGAAATATCATGAGATTAAGGAGTTTTCATGAGATTAGGAAAATAATAATAAAATAATGAGGAACCATGAGGTTTGGGGCCGGCCGGGATCAAGGCATGGTCGGTTGGCCAATAATCACGGCCCCACAATATTTTCCCTAATTTTATTTTATTTCCTAAGTGTGATGGAAACACCATGAAACTGAGGAGTTTCCTCAAAACGAAGGATATTTGTTCAAATGAAAGGATTTTCATGAAATCAAGGAAAATAATAAAAATATGATAAAATATAGAATTTGGGCGTGGACCGGTCACGCATGATCGCCATCAGTGAGCCGGTCCCCTAGCACCTTGATTAATATTTTATTATTTATTATTTTCTTCTTATTTTGCATAGGTTCATCGTCTCGTCGTATTCTGAAATACTCATTCGTGCGTTCAGGTGCTCGTTAATGCATTATTGTTAAATACACTTGCACTGTTTTGATCGGGGCTTACTCAAAGGTAGCTCAGATGCCTGATAGGTGTAGAATACACCATATTTATTATCTAGTATTTATGCTTTCTTTGCTATTTTTCGTGTAAATTATGTATCTTATGTGTGCTTTTGAGTTTATTAGGTGCAATGGAGTCATTTGGAGCAAAAAGACCAATTGGAATTCGTTCAAATACAAGATTTCTACTTTTCATTGTGTAGAGGACGAGAAGATGAAGACAATGTCGAAAGAATGGAGTCATTCCGAGTTCGTATGAAGAAGTTATGAGCAAAACAAACTTGAAGCATAAAAGGGCAGTGTTATTGACACCTAACCGTAGGTTAAGGGGTAGTCTTTCTGTTAAGGGGCAATCAAGCTTCAAAGGAATTGCTAAAGAGAGTCACGTCATTTCTGGGGGAAATCGAATTCAGAATCATATAGCACGCTCAATTCACTAAGGGCCACCTCCTTGACTTATAATCCACAAATTAGGTCGAGTCCGACCATGTTATCACACAAGATTCGGCTTTATCTTTACCGAACCAAGACAACATTGCTGCCAAGAGTTTATGCCGTGAAATCGGGTTGGAATGGCCAGTCGAGATGTGTTAAGAAGGTATGAAGAGAATATGGGTTCATGGGTTAGTATGAAAACTCTAATTACAAACCAAGAAATCCAGGGAAGAACAAGGATTAGCAATGCCAAGTTCATGATATCTTGAAGCCGCCAGCAGGGGAGAACTTGATTTGTCACGATTGTGGAGATGAATGAATGTGATTTTGAATGAATGGGTTTGTGTTTTAAATGTCAAATGCAATGAAGGAAGGAGCAAAGTGAGCTTTAGAGTCACCCAAACAAGCTTAGAACGGAATTACTAGTTTCGGCATACAATGTGCTTGTAAAAAGGCTGAACGACCTCGGCTCCCAAACTGGTTATCGATTGTGTATGAAGGACTGTTGCCATTAATGGCAATATTAACGATGAGTCGAAGGTTGGTAGAGTTAAGCTCGAGAAAGGTGATTATTTGATGGAAGTTTGTGGCGGGGAATGATGGCGTGATGCCATTTTGGAGTTGTGTGAACTGTGTGGTGGCGATTGAAGGTCATGGCCGGAGTTAAAACTAAAAGAGAGAATGAAGAATCAAGATGGAGTCAGTCAATTGAATTCTCGAAAGATGGGGTTATCATTGTTGTTGAAACCGTTCCGTCGACTCACCGCTGTACCAAAAGTGATTGAAAACACTCCTCCAGTCCAAGAAAGATGAAAATGGAGTTGTACATGGATGTTCGTTGATCGAGAGATGGAAGAGTAGTCTGCGCCATTTGCAAGTGAAGGCAAGGGAGAAAATGGTTGCAGGAATTTGAGTCGAAAATTGCGCAATGAGATTGTATTTGGATGGGATCGGAGTTATGGGGAGGTGAAGCTTGAGTACCCGAGATAGAATGGGGTCGTGCGAATGCAAATTGGTGGTTTGCATGAGATGGAGTTTGTTAGCTTGAACCGAAATCGCAGAATGTGAACAATGGAGAACCGGAAGCTAGTAGAAGATGAGTTGGCATGACAGTGGAGAATTACTGGTGCTTGCGAAAAGAGGTGAATGTTATGGCTTGGAACAGGATGCGAGAGGTCGCAGCGTGTGGTTGAGTGAATTGCACGTGCTTGTCTTTGTGATGTTCGGAGATGAGCAACGAAGTCAGTGTTGCACTGCAAGTAATTGCTGAAAGGTGATATGATGGTCTGTTGGAGGTGTTGAATGCGCAAGGGAATGGCCCGAGATTTGGCAGTCGTGAAATGGAATGAGAGTCGGCGAAACAAGGAAAACGCAAGAAAATTGGTGCACCGGTGAGCCTAGTTCCAAAGAGTCGGATTTTGGAACCGTAAGTGGGAATCACAATGATTCGGTGAATCGTGAAGGGGGTACGAGTCGGATGAAAGAGTCGATGGCCGGGACATATGTGCTACGGACCACGCTTTTGGGTAACGTTTGCAAGAACAAGAAATTGGTTTAGGTGGTATTTTGTGAATGTTTGAATTGCAGAGAAATGGAGTTGAGCTTCGGGAGTGTGCACTTGCTGGTGACGTCTTCAAAAGATTTCAAGTGATCGGAGAAAGTTTTTAGCTAACGGATTAAGCGACGATGGCCGGATTCCGCGATGACGTCACAATTCGAGCAACGCTTTTGGACCCAAAATTCCAGAGACATATTTTTCACTTCGGGGCTTGGTGGACCAACTTGGAGACGGGTTTTGAGAAGAATCAACCTAATTTTGGGAAAGTATCCTTATGGGGAGAAAAGCATATAAATAGAAAATTCTTTTCTAAACCTAGAGATATCTCCATGAGGGAGACTTCTACTTTGGTTCTAGGGTTTCACATGATAGGTTCTTCTAAACTTTCTATGATGATTTCCAAAAACACAAGTAACTAAGTTTTTATTATTGGTTGAAGATGTAGTTGGATTTTGCAACCAAGTTATGATTTTTATAAATTAGTTTTCTCTCAATATTATCGTTTGATTTCTACGGGTTATAATAATTGCATGATTGAAGTATTGCAATATGATTGAATGTTTGTTTAGTCGAGTCTAGAATTGATTGAACTCACATCCATATCTATAGCTATTTTAGGGTTTTCATCGAGCGATAACCTTGAATACGAGTAGCATGATATGATTCTAGGTTGTAGTGATACATCCTCGTAGTCATATGTAGAAATTGACCTTTGTCCGAATTGTTTTGCTAATGTATTACAATTGCATTGATTAGCCTATTTCAAACTTAATGCTCCTAGGAATTGAACTTGATTAGCGCAAGGCGTTAGGTTATTCTTTAGGTAGAATTCACATACGCAGCCCTAATGTGTGTGTTGATAACTTTGGAAATTACTTGAGTATTCTTGCAATAAGGTATTCTATGGCTTTTGATGATAGCGAGATTAAATACTTAATTCTATTCATATATTCATAAACTTGTTTACAATTGAAGATGAAACCTTTATCCAATATTTCACATCCTTGATTTGCGTACTTTATTTGCTTTTTGTTTATTTTTATTTACACAATCAGCAAACCCCCGGTGTTTTATATAGGAAACCATAACTATTTGACAACCTAGACCTCTCTGTGGGATCGATCCTTTCTTGCCCTTGCTATATTTATATTTTGAGTAGTAAGAAAGTGTAATTTATTTTTTGACGCTAACGACAGCGGTCAATGCCCGTACGTTGAATATTTATTACTAACCCATGGAACCATGAATTGAAGTAACGAAATATTATGAAAATATTGAATATTTTCCGGGATTGATTAATGAATCTATTGATTTTGAGAATAACTAATTAATGGCTCTATACTAGTACGATCGTCTAGGAGTATTAATTATTCAGGAATCTAGTGTTATGAGCTTGTTGAAGCGTCATATTTCTTTCATATAGTCAGGGAAAACATTGTTACATCCTAAAGACGTTATTGCTCTATACTAGCAGGAAAGCTGTCTAGGAGCCGTCTAATCTTTCGATTCTATGTAGAAGTAGTTACTGAAATTGCTCAGTATTCATGAGATATGTTGTTGCCTCAATTTGAAAGACTACATATCCATATATACTCCGAGAGACAAGTATTCTGATCGAGAGATTCTTGTGGCATGAGCTTTCATGCTTTCGATAAGAGACATGAGCCTCAATATTCGTCTGATTGCTGGATCAAGAATACTTATAATTATAGGTTTACGATTTTAGCCTTTGTCGAAAATCCACCATCTACACATAGGAACCAATGTTTTACAGTTTTTTAAAGGAAGTACAATTCATAAACTTGATTTGTGAATCGAAAGGGAAATCGCTAGGCTTATTGGTATTGTTATTCATTGCAAATCTATTTTAAATTATCAATATGTGTGTTTAGTATAACTGCTCATAAACTTGTTTATGTATCTTGGTAAAACTATTCACAAGGCCTGACTTATGTATTGGTATGACTTTTATTAGTGAAACCGATCTTAAGTAATCACTCAAGATGGTATGATCGATGCCTTGTAAATTGCAACTTTTATCTAGTCATTGGGGAACCGATCCTAGTAAGAGGTGCAACAAATTTACAAGAGGGAATCGATCTTTGTAAGAGGTGCAACACGTTTTTAGTATATGGGGGAACCGATCCTATGAACATGTGCAACAAGCTTGTAGTTTTGGGGGAACCGATCCTATGTACATGTGCAGCTGAATACAGGTAGTTACCATAAGTTTTGGGGAACCGATCCTAGTACCTAGTCAACCGAATTTTGGTATCTAGCATGACTATGCACATTACTCACATGGAGGTAGAACCGAACTTGTTTTGGTAGAACCGTGAAACCCATGATTGGTGATTTGATAGGATAATCAATCACATAGTTCTTGAAATTCAGACGAACCAATTCTAAACTTGTTTGGAAGTGTGGAAAATTGTTTCCAAGATTGTAAGTATGAAAAAGGACTTGCAAAGTAAACATGTCGACATACTTTGAACATGTGCAGTAACTCTTATCATTAATTGTTCAAAGATATTCCTTAATAGCTAAAGGAGAATCCCGGGATCGAAATAAATTGAGAATGTTTTAATTAAGGTTTCTTAGTTTTTATATGGTATTTAATCTCCACCAACTAAATGCATATCTTTAGAAAATAATAATTAATAATGTGCATTTAATGATTATAGATTTTTCTATTGGGATTTCGGTCAATATTTGGACAGTGCATTTCCAAGAATTATGAAAACCGATTTTGTGTTTATTGCATATCTTTAAGAATATTCGGTTTTGGAAATTCCTTGGTATCCAAACTTCCTTGTCTATAAATACTGAAGTTTGTATTTCTAGCAAACTAATCCTCAGAGCCAGCAAAACTATCTACTTGTGTTGTTACTGGTGGAGCCGCCTATTCGGAGAGGAAAGTAACCTAATTAGGTGAAATCTCTTACGACCGCTCAGTTTAAAGACTTCTTTGGGATTGAGAAGCTCTATTAGTACCGTTGGTGGGGAACTAGATAATTGCGGTTTATTATTCATTTTCGATTGATTTGATTGACTAACGGTTGTTTAACTTTGATTGCACCTAGTTTGTTTATGCTTGAGAATCTTCTCTTCTAATATAAGATTCACTCAAACTAGATCGAAGTTTCGACGGGGATCTTTAGACTGTTTGTAGATCTGAAGACGTCTTGTGATAATCCAACGTTAACAGACTCCGTTCTGTGTGTGATTGATCACAAGAGATTCAAGTTGATTGTGTGCAGGTGCTGATTGAAGATTAAACAAAATTTGAAGACAAGAAGACTTTTTGGGTTCATAATCTTTGGTGTGCACAATACTTGTTTCGGCTGGAAAGGGATCCAACTATAATCGGTTTATCTTTGTGATAGATTGGATTGATTAGTTGAATAGATCGGCATCAATACACTTCTTTGTGATTAATATTATTGATTGCATAGTCTAACAATTACTTCGGTAGTTGTTGAGAGATTGATCTAAGGACCAAACAAAAGAGTTTATTGGTTAAACGAAAGATCCTTTGTCAAACTCATATCACGTTGTTTGAAAAGAGTTGTTACCGAACAAATTTGTTGTTCCTTTACTGTTTTGAATACGAACCAAAGGAATTCCAAGTGCGTGACTTATTTACAAGTTGGAGGCTAGTGGATACTAAGGGAACTAGGTGAACTATAGGTTTAGTTGCTTGGTCTCAACTATACGAAGTTGGTTTGATTTTGTATAGCGGCTTAATTATGAGAGTATTCAATTCTGGTCTAGGTCCCTGGGTTTTTCTGCATTTGCGGTTTCCTCGTTAACAAAATCTTGATGTGCCATTTACTTTATATTTCCGCATTATAATTGTTTTATTATAATTAAAGTAAATTGCACTTTGTACGTTAACAGGGCACTTGATATTAATCCTATTGGTTTCGGTCATTACCGTACCTTTATCAAGTGAACACTTTGTTGTTGTATTGTCTCGATTAACATCCATAGACGATCACACAAAGTGTATTGGATTTCTCCACTTGTCTGATATAAGTATTCACGTGTTAGGCCAGTCCGGACTAACCCTATTTCAAGTGGACACTGTGTTGAAATATTCCTTGAGTGATTGTTGCTCCAAGAGGTTTATACACAGTGGGTCTTGTATAGGTTGTGATCAAAAGTTTAAGATTGTGGTGTGTTTGGGTACCCTCGTCTTTTCAGGCGTAACCGGTCCTGGTAATTGGTGTAACCGATCCTAATGACTTGTGTAACCTATCACAAGTAATACCATGAGAATATGGTCATCGGTCCTGGTAATTGACGTAACCGATCCTGGTAACTGATGTAACCAGTCCAAGTAACCATATTAAGGTAAAACAGATCCTTGTGTTTGGTATAACTGTAAACCCATGATTAGTGATTTGATATTTGATCAATCACATAGTGGTTCTTGGAATACAGATGAACCAATTCTAAACTTGTTTGGAAGTGTGGTATAATCGATTCCAAGATTGTAAATATGAAAAAGGATTTACAAAGAAAAAGATGTCGACATACTTTGAACGTGTTCAGTAACTCTTATCTTTTATTGTTCAAAGATATTCCTTAATAACTCAAGGAGATAACAGACCGAAATAAATTAAGAATCTTTTAATGAAGGTTGTTAGTTTTATATGCTTTTAATTACCAGCAATTAAATGCATATCTCTGGAAAATAAAAATTGGTAACGTGCATTTATTAATTGGAGAATTTCTAGTGAGATTTCGGAAATATTGGACAAAGCATTTCCAGGAATTATGAAAACCGATTTGGGCATTTATTGCATATTTTAAGAATAATTTGGTTTTGGAAATTCCTTGGTGTCCAAACATCCTTGGTCTATAATTACCCAAGTTTTCATTTCGAGCAAACTATCCTAAGAGCCAGGCAAACTTCATCTTTTTGTTGTTTCTGATGGAGCCGTCTATTCGGAGAGGAAAGTACCCTAATTAGGCGAAATCTCTTACGACCGCTCGTTTAAAGACTTCCGTGGTATCAAGAAGCGATCTACGAGTACTTTTGGTGGAAAACTGGATAATTGCAGTTTATTTTAGTTTTCGATTGATTTGATTGACTAACGGTTGTTGAACTTTGATTGCACCTAGTTTGTTTATTCTTGAGAATATTCTCTTCTAATATAAGATTCACTCAAACTAGATCGAAGTGTCGACGGGATCTCTAGAACTGTTTGTAGATCTAAAGACGTCTTGTGATAATCAAGTGTTAACAGACTCCGTTCTGTGTGTGATTGATCACAAGAGATTCAAGTGATGTTGTGCGGGTGTTTATTGAAGATTAAAGAAGATTTGAAGACAAAGAAGATTTCTGATTTGGTTTTTATATCTTTAGGTGTACACAAACCTTGATCGGCTGGGATCCAACTAGAATCGGATTTATTCGATTGTTTAGTTGCGTGAGATCGGCATCACCTTATAGTTTCTTGTTGGAATCTATATTGATTGATTTCAAATCTAAACTCTGCTACTTCGGTAGTTGTAGGATAGATTGATCTAACCAGGGAAAGGAGTTTATTGGTTAAACATAAGAACCTTTGCTTATGACTTGAGATATCTTCATCTGAAAGAATCAAGAGAGTTATTACCAAACAGATTTGTTATTCCTTTACTATTTGGAATACGATCCAAAGGAATTGTTCCAGTGCGTGCACTTATTGAATGTCGGAAGGGCAGGGATACTGAAGAAACTAGGTGAACTATAAGTTTAGTTGCTTGGTCTCAACTATACGAAGTTTGTTAGATTTTGTATAGCGGCTTAATTCTGAGAGTATTCAATTCTGGACTAGGTCCCGGGGTTTTTCTGCATTTGTGGTTTCCTCGTTAACAAAATCCTTTTTTGTCTTTTACTTTTCTATTTCCGCAATTATAATTGTTTATTATAATTAAAAGTAAAATACACAAACGTTAACTCCGTATTACTTGATAGTGATCCTATAGAGTTTGGTTAAGTCCGAACTTATTATCAAGTAATCACACTTTGATAGTTGTATTGTCTCGATCTTGTATCCATAGACGATCACACAAAGTGTGAATACCGATTTGTAGTATTGTCTCGACTTTGTCCATAGACAATCACTTTCGGTAAGAGGACTTATAGGTGGATGATTTAAAGATTGTGGTGTATTTGGGTACCCTCATCTTTTCAATAAGGATGCCAATTCTTAAGAGCTTTAACAAGTGAAATTAATTCTAACTCATAAGTACACCACTTCTTCCTTGTATCTGAATTCTTTTCATTATAGTATACAACTGGATGTCCTTCTTGAGATATCACAGCACTTATACCAACAATAGAAGCATCACAGTGGATCTCAAAAGGTTTATCAAAATTTGGCATGGCAAGAATAGGAGCGCAACATAATTTTTCCTTGAGTAGATTAAATATTTTATTTGTTTCTTCAGTCCATTCAAAAGTATCATGCTTCAAACAATCTGTTAAACCAGCTGCACTGTTACTAAAATTGCTAATAAATCTTTTATACAAAGAAGCTAGCCCATGAAAACTGTGTACTTCATGTATAGATGTTGGAACATGTTAATCAACAATTGCTTTAATCTTAGAATCATCTACTGAAATACCAGTATCTGACACAACATAACCCAAGAAAGTTACTCTGTTTGTAAAGAATGTGCACTTCTTTATGTTCACATACAAAAGAACATCTTGGAGCGCCTTAAAAACTTGAGATAAATGTGTAAGATGTTCTTCCTCATTATTGCTAAAAATTAATATGTCATCAAAATATACAATGACAAATTTTCCAAGAAAATGTTGCAGAACTTGGTTCATGAGACGCATAAAAGTACTAGGAGCATTAAATAAACCAAAAGGCATTACTAACCATTCATATAAGCCTTCTTTTGTCTTGAATGTTGTTTTCCACTCATCACCTTCACGAATATGTATTGGATGATATCCACTATGCAAATCAAGCTTTGTAAACACTTTAGCACCATAAAGCATATCAATCATGTCATCAATTCTTGGTATAGGAAATCTATCTCCCCCCTCTTTAAGGCAAGCAAGCTTAATTGAAATCCTTACTCTTTTTTTTGTTCACCAAAAGGAAAATGGTTAACCAAACGGATTAGGGACTAAAATGTTAAGCAAAATAAGGACTGTGTAGTTAAGAAATAAAAATAAGGACTGAAATGCTTAACAAAATAGGGAATTAAAAATAATAATATATGAAATCATTTATTTACAGAAATGTCATTTTTATAAAAATAAAGATAAACATTTTAAAACTCCGTATCTTCCAAATGGTATGTTGGGTTTTTGTGAATTTTATATATTTGGAAAGCTCTTTCAATCACCTACGCAACGAGTATAAACAACCATATCAAATTTTTACTTTTTAATATATTTATAGTTCTCCGAGAAAATGGCTTTAATTTAAAGGTAAATTGAAAGAGCTTATGTACTTTTTATATGTTGCCTATATAATGCTCAAATACTTCACTCGATATACTATAAAATTACTTAGAAGAATCTATAGATTTTAGTTTCGATACGAAAGATTACCTCTGTCTCATTAAAAGTGATATTTTAATTTGTTCTTTCCATTTTTTACCTAATATTAGGCTAAATTGAAAAGTAAAATGAAGGTACCACATTTCAGAATTGGAATGAAAAATTAATGTTGCCGACATGCATCACACGTGATCACTACTTGTATGGTATACTAACTCTATTTAAATCTCCACAGTCTATACACATACGATGTCCACCATCCTTCTTGTTTACCAAAAAGGCTGGACTAGCACAAGGACTTTTGATTAGCCTAATCAAACCCTTTTGTAACAAATCATCAACCTGACCTTGTAATATTTCATGCTCTTTAAGACTTAACATGTAGTGAGGTTGATTATGAATAAACGTTCCAGGTATAAAGTATATCTGATGCTGTAAATCTCTCAGGGGAGGTAAAGTATTTGGCAACTCATCAGGAAATAACTCACTAAAAGAAGATGGTAATGGTTGTACCTTGTCTGGAATTTCCACCATAGGCTTAGAAACTTCATGAGAACTCAGAGAATGAGTTTGTTCTAAAGAATGAAGAACGGTAGCAACCAAGATGTTTGTCTTCTTATCTGCTGCATGGCTCTTTAACTGAAGTAGAAGATTGTAGAGGCCACAAAACTTTAGTAAAACCTTCATGAAAAAAAGTATAAGTATTTTCATAGCAGTTATAAACAACACGAATGTCATATTGCCATGGTCTTCCCAACAGTAAGCTTACTGCATTCATGTTAATAACATCACATAGAGCATAATGCTCATATTCAGGAAAAGAAAACTTCACCAAACATTGATGAGTGATTTGTTGAGTTGAAGAACTGTTTATCCAACCAACTGAGTATGGATTTGGATGAGCAGTAACAGGCAAACCAAGCTTCTCAAATAACCTTGCAGACACATAATTTTCTGTACTTCCACTGTCAATAATCATGCTACAAAACTTCTCTTCAATAACACAATGCGACTTGAAAAATATTATGTCTTTGTGTAAGACATGGCTCAGTAATTAATATGGGTCGAAGAACACCAAGAAAATCTGCATCATAAGACTCGTGTTCATGTGGATAATTAATTTCGGCATCCTCCAGTGCATCCTCTTCTTGTGTTTCTTCATGATTTTCATTAATATAAGCATGGAACTTGCGGCAGTCACTATAAGTATGGCCAGTTTGGTTGCACTTATTACACTTGTCTCCTCTAAACTTTGAATAAGGATTAAGAGCTTTAGTTAAAGGAGGAAATTGCTATTGATATTTACCTCTAGTATTTGGAGTAATATCTCTTTGTTGTGTACTTGGAGATGGCTTAGCAGATGGAATATGCATTACCAGAGCATTATCTGTAAGAAGAGATGTTTTGTTGGAATTGAAGTTAGGTGTTTGTTGTTGCTGATAAGGTCGACTATAATTTCTTTCTTGTGGATCAACAAAGACTGTTGATCCCCATTCACCTTGGTTACCATAATAAGAATTATATGGTTTTGCAGTTTTATAATAATATTGATAACAAACTTGTCGAGGTGATGTTTGTCTAGAAGTGCTAAGTACACGCCTCTCTATCTTGATATCTTGTTGAAAAGCCTCAACCATCGTATATACGGATTGGGTCATCCCTTGTTGAACAAGTCAGTTTAACCCTTCTATAAAACGTGCAACTAACTGTTCTTCAATTTCATTCAATTGGTTACGTGCAACTAAACTGTAAAATTCAGCTACATATTCTTCAACAAGTCTAGCTCCTTGTCTACAGTTTTGAAGTTTGATAAACAGTTGTTGTTTATAATCTCTCGTAAAAACTTATCTCTTAATAAACCTTATGCTATTCCAAGTACGTATTAGAGGTTTGTTATACTTACCTCGATCTTCACAGAGAGTGTTTCCCACCAAGATGCAGCTCCACCTTTTAGTTTATTTGCTACCAGCTTCATTTTTGAAGAGTCAAGGACGTCTTCCATGAAGTTGAAAAACGATTCTACTTCCTAAAACCAATCCAGTAATTATTCAATTTGTAATCCACCGTGAAAGTTAGGTATACCAGATTTTAATTTATATTCTGGCAGAGTTCCATAAGGATTCATACTAGACTTTAATCTTTTATCGTTTATCCACCTTTGTGCTTGGTTTGCTTCTTCTTTGTCTTCTTCTAATTGCTCTTTGTGTTGAAGCTGATGCGAGTCATTCTCAGGAATAGAAGTATTCTAAACAAAAGAACCGTTAACTTGTTTCATCATCTTTTTGTTCTTCTGTTTTCTTTTCTTCATTATTATCAGACGAACCTGGCATGCCTTCATCTTCTAAACCTGCGTGTTTTAATAACTTGATTAAGAAGTGTTCATGCCCGTCAAGTCTCTTTTCTAACTTCGTTGTCACAGATTTTTCTATCTTCTCAGTCAGAGTTTTTTCTATGACAGAAGTGATACTTGTCTCAAATTCTGTTTTAAGCTCCGTGATGATGGAAGTTTTAAGTTCAGTAAGATTTTCCTTTGTAAGTGGTTGATCTTCCATTGAACTTTTGGAAGATAAAACGAAAATTGTTGATAAAAACTTTTAGGTTTTGAGTTGCGGAAGCAGTGTTAAGGATCTGTCTTTAGATAAAAATCTAAAAACTCCGTATCTGATACCAACTAGTGTAGCACAGATAAGGATGAAAGCAAACTAGTTGCTAGGGATGAGGATAGAGTTTAAGTTTCGTCAGAAACTTAATAAAATCTGATTCAAGGATCAAGATTCTAGAGTTGTAATTTGATAATAATAATAATATTGATTGATATTGATAATAAGATGTGTCTCAAAACAAGAGGGCATAGCCTTTAAATAGGTTCACAAGAACCGACTAAAAGAAAAGAAAAAGGAATTCTACGTAAACTAGGAAAGAAAAGACTTGCAAAGCAAGTAAGCTAAACAAACACATGAGATCAACTGTTATAGTTGATACGGTAGAAAAGGATCAACAATCATTATTGATACAAAAACTATGAATCAACAAAAAGAGTTGACACATAGAAAGATGTACTGCATCACAATAATTTTTATGCATCTGCTACTGTCAGAGATACATACTTTTTCTATGTGATTTTACGAATTTAGCCATCGTCGAGAACCACCATCAATAGATGTGTATCCCCCAAAAATATTCCCCCTATCATTGCCCAATATATGTCATCATTTTTGGCATAGATTGCCAACTCCTTAAGAAAACAAGGGGTCAATTTTATGGAGTCAGACAACTAGTTGTGCGACAAATAGTGGAGGGCGATTTTAGGAGATGAGAAGCATCTGGGTATGGACTCTACTGTTGTTCCCAAGGGGGTGAGGCTGGTGAAATCTAAGGTGTTGATGATGCCACATCATGGGGCAATAAGTGAGGGAGAAAGTTGGAAAGTGTCAAGTAGGCAGAAATGATTTATATTCGATGGGTTGAATTCCGCGGGTTGTCCCAATAGAGAATGGGGTACATCCCATCCTAAACCCACCCCCTACGAAACCGCCGGGTCGGGAGGCACCCCGCACACTAGAGGATCTATCACTCTCCAAGGTTTATCTATAAAAGGATACTAAGGTCTTTAATGAAGGACCATTGGGACAATCCAGGGTCATTAGTAACTCGAGAGGATTAACGTTGAGAGCAAGGGATGTGACCAATGATCCTATCATTCTGAGGTATAGGAGGTGATCTCAAGTAGGTTGGCATGTTTCTCTTATTTTCTGTACGGGGAGCAAGGTAAGGAATACCAAGATTTTGACAATAATGCTACGTCTATCGGGGCTGAAATCCCGTGGGATTTCCGGTAGACACAAATCTCAGTGGGGCCCATATACCCACCCCATATTTTTGGACCTAACTCCAGCTTCATTAATCACTTGCACCGAGTGGTGGGGTTTTCCTTACTCGACTTACAAACATTCCAAGGATTCAGCCCCGGTTGGGAATTTGAGGGATTTTCCGGTGTAAACCTAGCATCACTCCAAATTGAATGCCCCAGCGCCAGCGTTAACAAGTTAGAGATGATTCTCTGCTCTAAAGTGGAAAATGCAGCAACAAAAAGCGCTAGTCAAGCAGGAAAATCTGTACGACTCATTTAGTCATTGGACAGTTTACATAGCCTTGGTAGACTCCAATAGGGACGTTACAATGACCAATAATAGTACGGATGATGTGTACCGATGGAGCCAAGACAAACCAGCCGTTTCAGTACGTAGCTTATCAAGATTAAAACGGTTAGATTTATTCAGCATGCCGAGAATGTGGATAGGATTAAATATAATTTCTCTGTGCACAAAAGAAGAAACATTTCAGAACTACACCATATGAATAAGCCTGTAAGAGAGTTGCCACAATACAAACCGATACAATTAAAAAAAAAAAGAAAATCACAAATTGATAAGCGGTCAAAATTTGTGTCGGTAAATGTCGCATCATATATCGAATTAAGACAATAACAAGCCGACACGCAATAACAAAGTACTATCAAAAAACACTTTCAACCAACAAAAGGAGGTTAGAGGTTATCACCAACAGATAAACACTACAAGAAAACGAGCTAAGCAATCACACTACCTTCAACAGTACTTGGTAATATTACTAGAATTTCCGTTGCAGAGAGCTTCAACAATGGAAAGAAGAGTTGGGATCATTGGAGCAGGAATTAGTGGGCTATTAGCTTGCAAATATGTTCTTGAAAAAGGATTCCAACCCATTGTTTTTGAATCACAACCCGGTCTTGGGGGAGTTTGGACTCACACAGTTGAAACAACAAAACTTCAAACGCCAAAACAAGCTTTTGAGTTTTCAGATTTTCCATGGCCTTCTTCTGTCAAAGAAGATTTCCCAGATCATAATCAAGTTATGGAGTACATAGAATCATATGCTCTTCATTTCAATTTACATCCTTATATCAAATTCAACACCAAAGTTATAGACATCGACTATTCAGTACAAGAAGGACAAGATATGGTTTCATGGAGTCATTGGGGTGGTACGGATCAGGCTTTCGGTAATCCTAAAGGTAAATGGGAAATTGCTACTGTTGCTGGCCAAGAACATCAAGTTTATGAAGTAGAGTTTGTGATTCTTTGCACCGGGCGGTTCAGTGGGGTTCCAAATATTCCTGATTTCCCACCAAATAAAGGTCCAGATGCTTTCCTCAATGGTAAAGTTATACACTCCATGGATTACTCCGCCATGGATGATTCTGATGCTGCTAAATTTGTCAAAGGAAAACGTGTCGCGGTAGTTGGGCTTCAAAAATCAGCTTTAGACATTGCTAATGAATGCGCCATAGCCAACGGTAACATTAAATTCTTGGATTATGTATAATTTATCGAATACTAAGAAAATTTAGGATTGATTATATGGTTATATCCCTTTTTTTTCCTCAACATTTGCATGTGAAATTAATTAGCTTGTTAATGCGACTACAGGGGTGGAAAATCCTTGTACATTGATATACAGAAATGCTCATTGGAATGTACCTGATTATCTTCCATACGGTGTACCTCTTGGTTACCTATACCTTAATCGTTTTTCTGAACTCATGCTCCATAAACCTGGCCAAGGACCATTTCTTAGTCTTTTAGCTACTCTTCTTTCACCTCTAGTAAGTTATTGACTATCTAAATTAACTTTAATTTTCTTGTTAAGAACATTTTTATGAACTTTACCTATTAATGATTGAGATTTAAAATGTAGCTCTAAATTTATCATCATGTTTTATAATGGGAAAATTGGGAATATGTCCCATTTTCACTAATTGAGTTGGGGATCCGTCCCCAAACGGAAAAAATTAAGAAATCTATCCCATCCATCCAAAAACTCAGTTAACTAGTCAATTAGACACACATACGACAACACACGTGTAAATAAAAGACCCGGATGCCCTTAACATGTAAACTGATTTCTTCATCATTTTTGAAGATAACACACTTATGTTCTTCAACTGATACAGACATGGGAGACATGGGAAATGAGAAAACAAAAAATTGAATCGACGCAGTTATGTACAAATTATCAAATCTGAAAAAAATTTTAGTGGGGAAGCATAATATTATGGTCTACTGCTTGGTTGTTCCATTACAAGTTCCTTAAATAATCATCTTTGGTTTCCCAAGTGGGTTTGATATAATCAATCAAGCATATATTTCATGTGACAATTGAACGAAATTAAACACCACGGCTGCGAAATACAATCAATCACGCAAATGGGTTTGATATACTAACCGGTATTTACAATTCATCATCCACATCTCAATTTTGCAAGTAAGATCCATTTGAAGATTGAAAGAGGAGAAGCAGGAAGTCTTGTATTGCTTACGCAGTGATATTCGATCCAAATAGGATCAAACTTAGTGCTTCGATCAGTTTATCATCGGAAAACTACTTTCATTGTATACGATTTTTTTATACCTTCACTGCATGAATTTCTCCTTTTCTTTTCTTTGTTCAGTCAGTTTCTAGTCTTCTCCGTAAACATTTGTTATAAAAAATGAGGGTATGTAGGTAAATTTTTTAGAGAGTATGACCAGTCAAAATGAAATATTGACTATTTAACCGAGTTTTTGTATGAATGGGATAGATTTCTTATTTTTTTCCGTTTGGGGACGGATCCCCAACTCAATTAGTGAAAACGGGACATATTCCCAATATTCCCTTTTATAATTTTGTCTAGAGATGGGCAGCTTCGAAATTTGTCGAACGCTATATCAAATCCAAATTTCCCCTGAAGAAATATAATATGGTACCAGAACACAGCTTCTTACAAGAAATTTCTTCTTGCTCAATCTCAACCGCGCCTGAGAAGTTCTATAATAGAGTAGAAGAAGGAAGCATTATCTTTAAGAAGTCAAGGGGGTTTGGCTTCTACAAAAACGGGTTGATATTTGACGATGATGTAAGGGCGCCTTTAGAAACTGATGTTGTGATCTTTGCTACCGGTTATAAGGGGGAGGAGAAGCTCAAAAACATCTTTAAATCACCAACATTTCAAAACTACATTATGGGATCCTCAAACTCCACTGTTGCATTATACAGGTAAAAGTGTTCCCACATTCGCACCCTTTTTCGCACATATTGGTTTTTAGTGTTTACCATAAGAACGAACGTTGTTAATTTATGCATTTGTATGGACTGTATCTTCGCAGAGAATGTATTCATCCACGAATCCCACGATTAGCAGTAATTGGGTATTCCGAAAGTGTTGCGAATTTGTATACATCAGAAATGAGGTGTCGTTGGTTAGCACATTTCCTCGATGATGGGTTCAAGTTGCCAAGTATAAAAAAGATGGAGAAAGATGTGTTGGAATGGGAAAAATTCTTTAAGCGTTATTCCGGTCAGTATTACAGGCACTCTTGCATTGGAGTATTGCATATTTGGTACAATGATCAGTTGTGCAAGGATATGGGTTGCAACCCAAGGAGAAAGAAGGGATTCTACGCAGAAATGTTCGAGCCTTATGGACCCATGGATTATGCAAATCTTACTCCTGCTAATAATTGATTTATTTATAGTTCAGCTTTGGCAATATGACATTTTCCGGGATGTGGATCATGCCGCTACCGGGGACTTTCAGCATGACTATTGTCAGCTTTAAAAAGCATCCCATTAGCCACATAGGCTCATTGGAGTAGTTCGGTACCATGATTGTTGCTTGGTATTATTAGAGATATTCTTTCTTTTATCTGTTCTTATCAGTTAAATAATATCTGATATGTGAGTCATCGGCTCACACGATATGAAATTAAATTTTTCATGGAGGAGTTCCCACCACAACAGCTTGTTGTTGGGGTTCTCATGCGTCGCTTTTGCGTTGCACTCTTCGCAAAAGCACGGCGCACCCTCGCAAAAAAAAAAAAAAAAAAAAAAAGTTCCTCTCTTACTGAGGTGTAACGGGTATATGATATAACTTCTTTACATGAATAGCCCTCGACCTTTTTTTTTCTTCTCTCGAAACCTTATTTGTATTCACTTATAAATATTTAAGAAGATTATTGTTGTAAGACCAAGGGCTATGAAATAAGTGTTTTAATATTCATTCCATTGAGGGTGGGTTAGCTGGAAGAGTGAAATCTGGACCATGAAAGAGCAAAACTAGAGACTAAGAGGCACATGTTCAGCCCTCTTAAATCTGGACCATGGAAGAGCAAAACTAGAGACTAAGAGGCACATGTTCAACAGTTTGGAGATGGCTGAACATGTGCCTCCTAAGTATTTTTTTTTTTTTAATTTTATTAATAAAAATCACATGGGATCCGCGTCAAAGAGTTTAAAACCTAATTAAAAAAAACTAAAATATCTCCTCAAGAAGCTTAACATCAGTCGTTTCTACTCCATGAGTGGCACAACTTCATCCTTTTGGGTGAGCGGCAGATCTTCAGCCTCCTAGTAAAAACTGTTGGACACTCATTCAATTGAATGATTTTGGGTGAATGGGTGAGAGCTCTCGTCCCACATTAGCACCTAATTTGATCTATTTTGATCAAACTCATTCAAATCAAATGAGAGCTCTCATCCC
Source organism: Papaver armeniacum (assembly GCA_023531295.1). Taxonomy (NCBI): domain Eukaryota; kingdom Viridiplantae; phylum Streptophyta; class Magnoliopsida; order Ranunculales; family Papaveraceae; genus Papaver; species Papaver armeniacum. The sequence continues at coordinate 215,313 of JAJJWW010000596.1, forward strand.
ATAGCTCTTTCATAGAACCCCCATACAAATTTTGATTTTAAGAAAATACAGTCCAACTATTTGAGGGACCAACAAGAAAACACCCACATGAAATCCCTAAACACAGTGGAAATCCTAGCCCTAAAACAAAGCTAAAAGTGGAAATGATTTCGAAATATTGTTGACTGAAAACAGATGAACAAATAATTAGAATTGGAAAAACAATAACAGAATCGTCATAACTTCAACGAAAAAACAACCATATGGTCCATATCCAATCCCATGATCTACTCTTCTCTGTAAAGGAAAATGAACCCCCAAAATGTCATCATAAAAGACTTAAGAATAACAGACCGCCATCACCTATTGTTGTTGAGTTTCGAAACCGATCTAATTTTGATCTTGAATGAAGAAGCAACATAGAGACACCTCCACCATCTTCAAACCTCACAAGTCACAACTAACAACCACCATTGAAACCGTCCAAAAAGAGTTAGGATAGTTTTACCCAAGGTTTTGACTGATAATAATGTAGAAAAGGTAGGAAAATAAAGATGAAGAAGAAAAGGAAAGAAACCCACAGTAGAAACCCTAATGAACCTAGATCTAAAGTTGCAACTTCAGCGACCTAAGTATACATCCTCAAAACAAAAAATGAAAGAATCAGGAGGAAGTAGGGGAAGAAATCCCAGCTCTAATTTGGTCAATAAGGACCAAATTCAAGCTTAAAGAAGGGAGGCGGCTGAAGTTGTGAAGGTAAAGAAAGGAAAAGAGAAGAGAGTGAAAGAGAGCGAAAAGATTTCCTTGTAAGAAAATAATTTTTCAAGCTTACTTGAGATCAAACAATTAAATCTATTATTTTAGAAAGTTTATTACGAATCGAATATTGATTTCAAAAAGTTATATTTGATATTGTTTATTTGGATAAGTTTTATAAGCACTCCACCCAACAGCTATCAGTGGAACTGCAGTTAACGGTGGAACCAAATTCAATATTAAGGGGCCGAACAACTTTTTCTACAAATGTGTCATTATTTTTTTCAAAACGCCCATAAAGCTAGGGATAAAACCAACTACCTTGTTCTTACAATTTTGTCGATTGATTTTTTGTTTATGTTCGAATAATAGGAAAAAAGATGTCGTCCAAATTTCAAGGTTTTTTCTTTTGTTCGCAGATCAGGTAATGTTGTAGGTGACTATTTAGCAAAAAAGACGAAGTTTTATGTTTTCAAGATGGAATACCCCCACTTTATATTGTTTAGAAACTCTCGATAAATCGATTTAATATTAGGAATAGTCATTCTTCCAACTCCATATTCAATGACTCTATTAATGATGGTCCCGGCGTCAATCGTCTAGTTTTAATGAATATCTAATTCAGGAAAAAAAAAAAAAAGGAAAAAAAATTAATCCGATGCAAACTTATTTTTGTTACTATATATGTTTAGAGCTAGAGGTATGATACAAATATAAATACTTAGGTAGATTAAATTATATGTATATGTTATTACTTAGGTTGGCAAAAAAAAAAAAAAAAAAAAAAAAAAAAGAAAGAAAGAGAGAAAATAAAGAGCTAATGATGTATTTTAATTCTTTTGGGGCTAGAGGCAGGAGCAGATAAATCTAGAATTATGAAATCCACAGGATAAACAAAGCTATCAACATGCACAAGAATGTCTTCTACCACTCCTCTAGGAATTTTAATGGACTTATCAGCCAATTGGGGTGTAACATTAGTGGGTTTCAAGTCACCAAATCCTAATTGTTCATACACAGAATATGGAAAAAGATTCACACTAGCGCCTAAATCTAACAAAGCATGCTCAATCTTGTGTTCTCCTATAGTGCAAGAAATAGTAGGACAACCAGGATCCTTGTATTTAGGCGGTGTTTTCTGCGTAATGATAGAGCTCACTTGTTCAGCAAGGAAAGCTCTATTTTGCACATTCAAATTACGTTTCACAATGCACATATCTTTCAAGAACTTAGCATACAAAGGAATTTGTTTAATGGCATCTAGAAGAGGAATATTAATCTTAACCTGTTTGAAAACTTCTAATATGTCACTAGAACTAGCTCCTTTCGAGGTAATAACCGTTGAGGAAATGGAGCACGAGGAACATAAGTATTTTCAGCTTCATCTTTTTCAGACGCATCGGTTTCTTTTTGTGACGAAGGTGTAACCTGCGTCACAATGGGCGTGTTCCTATCATGCTCATTTTCCTTAGGATTACTAACATGATTATCAATGACCCATCCGCTTCTTAAGGAAGTAACGGCTTGGACTTGTTCGGAGGATTTGGTACCAGATGTGCTGACCTCAAAAGAACCCTTAGAGTTAGGCATTGTTTGACTTGGGAACTGTCCCTTGTCTAATATTATGATTTGTCATTCTTCTAACTACATATTAGATGGCTTTACTAATGATGTTATCATGGCATCAGTCATTATCTACTTTCCAAACAAAATAAAAAGTAGAAAAAGCTTTTTTTTATTTTTTAGGAAAAAGTAGAATAAGAATTAATCTAATGCAAATTTTTATAAAGGAGTTTTTTATTTGTTGTATATGTATAAAGCCAGAGGTATGATATAAAAATATAAATACTTGGATGGACTAAACTACATAAATATATTACGAAGTCATCTTCCAAGACAAGAAAGTTGATCCTATTTCTACTGCTAGGAAGGCTATAAGCTTTGCTAATTATATCTCTCACCTGCATTCTAAACCCCTGGATAGCAATAATGATAGTATGATAAGTAGACTAAACAAGACTACTTGGAAGCCTCCTACATATCCTTATTTTACCATTAATTGCGATGCTTCCTTTGTTGCGCATACAGGACTAACTGGCATTGCACTCATTTTACGTGATTGTGCAGGAATCTGGAGGGGATGCAAATCCAAATGCTATGCAGGAATAAAGAACTCTGAAGAGGCAGAATGTCTAGCTTTTTCCGATGTTGTCACCTGGTGTGTGGATTTACAACATTCTCATGTTATTCTTGAAACGGACTTGCAAGGGATTGAAAAATTCATCAACAAATCTTCCCAGTCATAGCACAGGGAGAACGAAGGCAATCTGTTAGATGCCATAGAAAAACTTAAACTTATCCCAAATTGGGAGTGTAATTTCGTTCCCAGGAATTGTAATAAGCCCGATGACAAATTAGCTAAGTTCAAGCAGAAATTTGGCATAGCTAAGGCGTGGCTTGACAAACCACCTAGTATTATTGATAGATACCTTCTATCATTTCGACTTTGAAAACATTTGAATTACTTCCCCCAAATAATATTCATTCTTTAGCTTAAAATCAAAAAAAAAAAAATATCTCCACTTATTAATCACTGGGTTGGCTAAACTCAAATGCTCTCTCTTTGGAAACAAATTTTTTTTTTAAAAAAAAAAAAAAAACCAGCTAATGATGAATTTTAAGTGTTTTTGGGGCAAAAAAAAAAGAGATACTTTTCATCAGGTATAGCCCACCTTTAGTTTTGCGGAAGTGGACCGATTAAAACCAGAAAAAACTCAAAAACGGGTTGGTGAAGTCATATATCTCGATAAACAATTAAGATTACTTATTAACATGGTGTGGCATGTAGGTCTAATCTTTTGCTAAAACCTAAAAGAAACAAAATAAAATAAAAACAATAATAATATTGAATCATCAAAAACACATGTCTTTAATTACTTTCAATTGATATTTGGACTTTTTTTTGCTTTCAATTAGTTTTTATATCCCCCAATTTCGCGTTCTAATAATATTCATTCTTTAGCATCAAAAAAAAAAAAAATATTACGACCTGGGTTGGCTAAACTATGCAAAAAAAAAAAAAAAAAAAAAAAAACTAAAGTTTGTTTTTCTAGACAATAGTCATATATCTCGATAAACAAAAGAAAAACAAACTAAAAAAACTAAAAGAAACAAAATAAAATTTAAAATTGAATTACAATTCTAATTATAGAGATTTAGGAAATTGTTCATCATTGTTGGACATTATGTTCAACGACATATTTTGTGGGATTATGACTCCACACTTGAGAGAGTTGATCTTGTACTCTGTACCATCTCCATAGTCCTTAAAATTCTCCACGAGAAGGAAACTCTGGGACTATTGAGGGTGTTTACTCTTTGACGGTTACCTTCCACTATAACTAAATTGTAACTTTTCTGATTAGCCCATCGAACTTCCAACATGACCCTATTTGCTTTGGTTAGTTTTAGTTTTTGTTTAGTAGTATTGATGAGAGCACCATAATTTCTTTTTTGGTTGCTTCTTATGTAATCCTTTCTTTATAAATCGATAATTGGTTTGTATCTAATCTTTGTCTTTGTTTTGCAGAGTTTGGTATAAAGGTTGAAAAATCTTCAATTCCTTCCACTGATGGATTATCATCTAGATCCATGCTTTCTATGTTGATAAATAGCTTGATTTGCTTTTCTTTGTAAACACATGTCAAATGAAACGACTAGACTACCGTCTTAACTTTGTGAGATTTCTAGCAAACCATCAAATTTTGTTTCTGAGATTTCTGAGTATATCCAGTACGGTGTGAGGTGAGGTGATGCCTCAAGTACCGTACATGAAAAAGAACGTATCCGAGGAGAGGACGAGGGAAGTGGGACCCTCTAATAACAACTTTTAATTCTCCGTTTCGCAACAGCCGTCGGATTACATAACAATCTTAAGTGGGTGTGAATCCCAATAAACAAAATCCAAGATTAATTCATAAAGAAAGGGTGTTATATCTCTCACGTGCCCTGCAGGCCGCAGCTATTTGTAGATGTCGATTTAGTGTGATACTAGAATAAAGACTAAAACAATTATTTGCCAACGAAGAAGAGTTTAAGTAAATAAACAAAATATTTGCCAACGAGGGAGAGTTTAAGTAGGTAAACCAATTCTGGTCATGAGACACAAACGTGACTAAAAAAAAATTCGGTCACATGAAAGCTTTTGGTTCACAATAGCTGATTGTTGACCATGATGAAAAAATTAGATAGTAAAGTACAAATTTTAAGTTGCGGGCCATAACTTAGATCTATAGTAATAAAAAGTAGGTCATGGACTATATATTGGGTCAAGTGGAAAATTTATATATATATATATATATATATATTATTTTTTGTAATTAAATCTTTTACATGATGGTTTTCAATAAAAATAAATACATCAAAAACATGAAACAAATACAAAATAGATGCAAAACGCTGTAAACTTATGAAATGAAAGAGCGATCTACAATATCATCCAAGTTTTGTACAATGAAATTGGAAGAGGAATGATACTTGAAATTATAATTCGACCATTTTGATTGATTTTCTTCTTGGAAAAGAGATGCATATGAGAGAGGAGTGATTTTCCAAAACTCTTCATGTGTAACGAGTAACCCGAAAACTATATGTCTGTGTTCTTGTTGAAGAAGAACTTAATCTTGAGTGCGTCAAATAGACGATCTACCTGTATCCAAGATAACAAATATGTAGGATGAAACTCTATAAAAGTGCAGACAAGCATCACCCTAATGGTGGTTTTTTTTTTATTATAAGCAACAAAACAACTTCTAAATCAAGATCAACTATAAAAATTAAAAATCATTACTCGTTGCTTAGATCGGGCCCAAATATGAGCAAATGGGAAAATATGAGAATATTTTTTTTTAGGTTTTTGAGAAGGAAAGTTTTGAGTTTCAATGCAGATTCAACTCAATTCCATGGAATCAGTTTCCTGGGGGAAACAAGGAAAGACTTTCCATGGAATTAAGTTTAAAACATACTTTAGGCCACGCTGTTTTTTACAATTTCGTGGAAACAGATTTTTGACCAAACGATGGAATACACGTTATTTCCATGGATAGATGATTATTTCCATGGAATTAACTCCTATCAAACACAACCTCATATAAAGACCCTCAAGTAACACAAAAAACTTTGGCGTACAAGACAAATTTTGGGTCACTTAACAAATTTGTATCATGGAGTAGATTTTAGTTACAATAGCAAATTGCATAAAATAATGCATATCTTTTGTTATAATGATAGAATTTTTAGGTCACACTATCAATTTATAAGGCAATATTTGGGTCACAATTTTTATTTTTTTGCAAAAAAAAAATAATTTTGTGTATCTAAGCAACTTTGTGCAATATGGTTGAGTACGGATCATAATGGTAGGTTTCGGGTCACTAGGAAAATTTTGGGTCATGATAGCAGATTTTAAGTCGCCATAAAATTTGGTTCATGAACATGTTTTTTGAGTTACATGGCAAACTTCGAGTCATAATGCTAATTACTTACCCTATGGGCCAAGAAGCAATTTTAATGTCATGAGGTGTAATTTTTGGTAAATGGCACGTGGCGGATTTTTAATCATGAGAAAATATGGAACTGCAAGTATGGATGGCAATGGGGCGGGGACCTTGAATCCCATCCCCTACCCAGTTCAAAAAATCAAAACCCATCCCCTACCCGTTACCATAAGAATCGGGACGGGGACGGGTTTCCCATGGGTTACCCATGATTTACGAAAAAATACTACGTCATAATCCAACGAATTGCTGTCAAGCATATCCACATTGAATCCAAAGTGCAAAAAGAAATTTTATCGACAATAAAATTATCAAGTACAAAGTTTTTTCCTTCTTCTCAATCTTGGTTATAATCCAATATGATTTTTCGTAAATTAGTAACTGAATTAACTCGCTCTGGGTGGCTAGATATGTGCACAAGAAGTATATCATCACCAGCTGGTTGTCTAACATTTCAAACTCGTATTCTTTATTCTGTTCGTAATTGAATTAGACGCTGGGGTGCTGGTTGATCCTTTGACTTTTCTGTTGCTTTTTGATTTGGGTTCCAAACTCATATTTGGAGAGAAATAACTAGAGAAAAATTGGAGAGAAAAGAGAAGGTGTGAAGAGAAATGGTGGAAGGTATAAGTATTTATAGGGGGAATAAAGTCGACTATTGTCGATATTGATTGTTGCTGGCGCTACAGTCAAGATCGCTCGATACCAACTCCATCGCTTATATGTTTTCCCAGAATGACGCGGCTGGTTTGCCAATCCATGTGGCACATCAACTTAATGTGCATGTGAACCGGCCTAACTTCAAGCATATAGGATCCCCCACCTTTTAGTTTTACCAGTGGACAGCGGCACACATTGAGTACTTGAATGAGCATCAAGCCAAGAACTGTTGTAACTAACACGTTATAATAATAGAAAAAGGTCCAATATCGGGGGTATCATTACACACACAGCCAGCAACAAAACATCAGTCCAACATGACTAGAAACAGCAACAAGATCCCACATGCAAATGGTGCGGTCTGTTATGGCAAGAATGTGATCATTCATTGATCCTCTCTGTCAACAAGATCTCGATTAGGCCACTATGAAAATCATCCCATGTTCCCTTTCATATTTAACAAACCCGTATAATTACATCAAACGGTTTAAAGACTGGCACAAGAAGAGATGACAGTAGATCAGTTTATCCTCGAGCAATCTCATCCATTGAACGTGGGTATAATAAAGTAAAAAGAAAACCTCTCTGTTCCTCTTTCACACTGGATGAAATTGGTTTTCTTTTTCCCACATTCAAAGACAAACAGTAACAGAAAAAATACTGTAAAATCAAGAATCTGAAGAAACAAAAACAAATGATCAGAAGAAGAAGAAGAACAGAACGAAAGAAAGAAGAAGAAGGAGAGTTATTGCTTCATATTTCTCTTTCTGTGTCTTCTACAAATGGGTTGCCGTTACTTTCCTCTCTCTATTCTCTTTAGTTTTCTGCAACTTTTGTTGATTGTTAATGGAAGAAATCTATCCGAGTCTTCTTCTACCCCGATCAATCAGGATCTATACCATTCCAGGTATTTACTCTGACTTGTTATTTTCTCGAATATGTCCATTGATTTGTTATTTATTTATGAATTAGCCCCTTGGAATTATTGCAGTGATGCTTTGGAGGAACAAATCAGAGATTTAGCGAGTCGTCACCCTAATAAATTGAGAGTAAGTAATTTCTAATTGGATTAGACAATTCAGCTTATTCAGCTTCTTATGTGAATCTATGATTTTGAAACAGATAGAAACAATTAAGACTCAGAATCAGGGTTATTTGGCAGAGATATCAATAGTTACTTACAGCCACTCCAACAACGAAATTGATAACAAATCCAAGTTCCGGATACTTCTTGTGAGTTATTTTATAGGAGTTTGATTTATCATTTTGTTTTTGGTTTGCAAATTTGTTGTAATTACAATAGAGTCATCTCAGATTTGTAATTCCTGGTTTTGTTGACAGATGATTACTTGTCTTCCAGAGTTTCGGACAGCATGGAAGGGAACTTATTACTACAGAACTCGCTTTACGCCTCTTGTCCATCTTAAGTGAGGAGCAGCGAATCCCAAACAGTGATCCAGTTTTCTTAAACCGTACCCTTGATAATCTTGTGATTAAGGTAATGCTTGTTTCAAAACTTGAGTCAACTACTTCAACTTAATTGGTTTTGTGAAGTCCACAAAAATATGTGAAAGAGTCAGGAATGTTGGCTAGTTCTCTTGCTTCAGAATCCTAACTCAGCTTTTACTGTCAGGTGGTACCTATGGAAAATTTGAACGGACGTAAACTTGTTGAAGCAGGGGATCTTTGTGAGAGGAGAAATGGTAATAAAAAGAAATTGTGATTTTTGAATATAGTACGTTACCTTTTGTAGTTAGTGTTGTTGAATGCTTGTTTGTCGTGCTTTGCAGGAAGGGGAGTTGATCTGAACAGAAATTGGAGTGTAGACTGGGGTAAAAAGGAGAAGGTTTGTCTGTCATGCATATAATTTCGGGCATACTTACTTAGTTTGCACTTCATTTTATCACTTTTCCATTCAGATTTCCTACTTACATATTTGAAACATCACTTTATATGTAGAACTCATTGTATATGATTTCTCTGTCCAAATGTAGGACTACGATCCATATGAAGAGAATCCAGGAAGTGGTCCTTTTAGTGAGCCAGAGACCCAAATAATGCGAAAAATCTCCCAATCATTCGATCCACATGTGTGGATTAATGTGCACTCTGGAATGGAGGTAAGCTGTGATAAGTGCAGATTTGTTTGATAATGTAGAATATCTTTCTATTCCTTATTGAAATATTATATTGTGTTAGGTTCACGTTACCGAATTCCTTAAAAGAAATCCATGAACCAAATGGTGGATAGCAATATAAGTTTCACTTCCCAAGTGAATCAAGAACAACTGAATGTGCAGTTGGCTTGCTTTTTGTAATTCTGTTATTACTACAAAACGGATTCAATTACCTGAACGGATTCAATTACCTGAACTGAACGTGCTAATAAGTTGTACTAGTTCGGATAACACCTTCACTTTTCAGTCTAAGGGAACTGAGCAACACTAAGGTATTAGGGTCCTTCATAGTTTGTATCTTATTTGTACTTATCTTGGTGTTGGTTTCTCTCAGGCTCTCTTCATGCCATACGATCATAGGAACACAACCCCACACGGATTGGCATCCCATGCTATGAGGTCACTACTTGAAAACTTGAATGACCTTCACTGCCAGGGGCGATGCTTAGTTGGATCTGGCGGCGGCTCTGTGGGGTATGTATCTATTATAAAGGGAAACAAGTATAATGCGAGGTCCTAATATTCTAGATGCTAGTCGCTGGTATGTTAGAGGCGAGTCAGTCTCTGAATGGTTCACTAAGTAAACTTCATTCTGAATAGACAATGACATGTTCCAGGTATCTTGCACATGGGACTGCGACAGATTACATGTATGAAGTTGCCAAGGTGCCCATGACGTTCACCTTTGAGGTCAGTGTCTCATGCTGTTCTTTTCTTCCCAGAGTCTCTTTTTCAATTGATTACAGAATGGGTGGGGTTCTCATTGTTAGTTCTGTTGTTACCAGATCTATGGAGACACAGATGCCTCGTCGAAAGACTGCTTTAAAATGTTCAATCCCACTGATACCATAACCTTCAACGTAAGTATGCAAATTCCACAGTTTAGCATTTAGGCTGTTCCACATCCTGATATACACACAAAATTACTAAACTAAATCTTCTGTTTGTTGCGGGTCTCAGAGAGTCCTGAACGATTGGTGTGGTGCATTCTTCACGATTTTCAAAACAGCCAAGTGGAGGTTGGATGAAACTTACTCGAACGCCTCCATTGAGAATGTGGGGAAATTAGAATCTATAGATGAATATTTAGAAGGGTATCTGATGGAGAGAAGCAGTAGATATGGCAAGAGGACGGAAGTCCTTGAGTTAGGAATGCAAGAAATAAGAACGTACTTTAGACTATTTCTATTATCATCAGTTCTATTAATGTTCATGTTCTGTTCTAGAATTTCTAAGAGCAAGTGTCCTTCTATCAGACCACTTGTATAAGCAGTGTCCCTTAGAGCTGTGTTACTGCTACCTTATAAATGTCGTCGAAGATTTGTATCAAGCTGAAGGCAGCAGCAACCATCACAAAGAGAAGGTATAGATAGAGAAAGTAAGTGTAGTTTACCAGATCACGGGCATTCTTAATTTGCTGATTAGATTGGGTCTTCCCTATCATTCTTCATTGTGTTAACTATACACCTAACTGTGTATAATGGAAATTTCTTTTTGATTCTTTACTGCTGCTTCATAAACACCCACTTATTGCAAGTGACATGGGCACCTTCAATATGCTCCAGTGATAGGAAAGAAAGAAACACGTGTAGCTGGGATGCGGGGTTGGTCAACAAGGGTTATTTTTCCGGAAATTACCGTGTGAATGGAAGTAGGATAATTTTTCTCGTCTTTTTTTCTCCACCTTCTAGTGGAGTTTACAGTTGTTGAGGATACTTTCCTTGGTTCATGGCAATGTCGCTCAATGATACTACCACAGAATAATCCATCATGTTTAACATGTGTGCGTCCATTAGAGGCAGGAACCCAGCAAAAAGGCTCCCACTAAACTGCTGGAGTTTTTTTTATGAAAATCTAAATTGCCAGAGCTATTAGAAATTTACAAATACTAAGTAATTCTGATCCTATCGAAGTTTTGAGATGAAAGGTTTTATTTGTATCGTTCCAATTTTATCAGATGTCCCAAGGAACAAGTTTGTTAATTGTTTCATTGATCATCATTGCATAAGGTTTGCGTTACATTCCGAAGACAAATAAAACACATTTTTCTGTCATAATAAAGCGACTAACAACTCGAAATCAAGATGATTAACGAAGGAAAGGAAATTTATAGCCATCTTAATTTTGTGACGTCAGTATGACAAAGACATTTGGCGTGTATGGTTATCAGGGGAAAAAAAAAAAAATTAAGCGTGTAGACCATTTTAGTAGCTGTTGGCGTTGATTATTTATATGGTATATGTCGAATTCGAGTAAGATTGTAAAAGTTTTGATTGCTGGATCACATTTCAAAAAGTTCGACTGTGGGGTGAGTTTTAACTCTAAAAATCAACAGAGTATACACACTTCTAACTACCGACCATTTTAATGTACTAAACTGTTTTTGTGAGTTCTCTTTTTTATTTTTCTGATTTTGAATTCGGCCAACCGGGAATGTTAGTGCCATTTAAATGGTCATGAACAGCAAATAATTTTATCTGTGCTGGTTGGCATCTGCTAATCAAGTAGTCAAATGGGTGATTATCTTTTGCTAATACGCAGTAATTTGACTAGGTGAAGTTAGGCTCTCACCAAACCACAAAACAAGAAGAAGAAAAAAAAGGCTGACATAACTAACCTTGGAAACAAAAGAAGGAAGTCCTCAATGTGATGCAATTAGGTACCTTGCATTTTGGTTTCTACAGACCATCCTCGTAGAAATGGTCACCCGTTATCATATTCTGTGTAAAAAAAAAAATTTTTATAAAAGAGGCCAACCTCATTGCATTAACAATGGAACATCATTTGTTCCATAATTGGAACATTGATTCATCATTACAGATTCATTCCAGTCTTGAATGGTTAGATAGTGTAAAATCGCCCACAGGCTGTGATCAACCCAGTTATGTCTGATCATATATTTGTTACAAAAAATAGCAAGTCTTGCTGCCCAAATAACAGTTTCTGTCCTTACTGATGTAAAGTCCTGAACTATGAAATTGATTTCAAATTTTTCTTTGTTCCCAAAATCTTCACCGATTTTATATCTTTGTTGGCGAGCTTTTGCATACATTCCTATCAACGACAGTAAGGTTGGTTCTGAATCGCTCCTGAAAGAGATTCTATGTCCGCTCCACTGTGTTGCCCATTGGAAAGCCGCATCTGCTCCCATTTTTTCTAACTCATCTCTGGTAGTATAATCAACATAGAATCCTCTAGCTTCTCTGACAGTACCTGTTTGATCACATAGAGTCAGTCCAACTCCAGCTTTTGCTGCATTATGTAACCTCTGAACAACAATGTTTATTGTGAGAGTCATTTCTCTTTTTTCATTTATAATAGCATCATGTTGGGTCCATCTTCTCAGAGAAGTAGTAATATGAAGAGAATCATCGTTTTTAGCATTGTAGTATAAGTCATCCATTATGCTATGTCCAGGTTTATTTATAACATTATAACTATTTATAAACATGATTATATTATTTGCTGTGACTATACTGTTTTGTTTTTCATGTTTAAAAGCTACCTTACACCTCACTTTCCATATGAACCATATAATAGTACTACATAACACCTGCCAATCAATATCATAATCTCCTCTTTGGGGGTTTGCAAAGGAATCAATTAACCAATCATGGAAAGAAACAATACCATTCCTAATAAAATCCATATCAAAATTAAAGTGCATTCATACCTCAGAGACGTAGTTGCATTGCAAAAACATATGGGTAAGGGTTTCTTCATGCTCATTACAGAGTTTACACTTTGTTTCTATATCTGGTATAACATCTTCCACTCGCATACTATTAGGCAGTATGGAATGGGCTGCCTCCAGATGAAATTTTTAATTGCGGGAGTAGTCTTCATATTCCATATCATACTCCATTTTTTCTCTACTAAACCACCTGAGTTTAAAGATTATAAAGAGATTTAACAGTAAACATACCTTTCTCGTTTAGGGTCCATCTAGGAGTGTCCAGTTTATCTTCCTCTGGAATTTTCAGTTTCTTTATCTTTGAAATTGTTTGTTTATCAAAACACTTACCCAATTTTTCCAAATCCCAAGTTTTCTGATCATTGATTAGATCACTAACTTTCTTTAGGCCTTCAATGTTTGTACTAGGTCTCTGCATAGGTATTTTAGTATCTGGGATCCAAAGATCATACCAGATGTCAAAATTCTTACCATTTCCTATTTCCCAGTAGCAACATTTTTTGATTTGATCTATACCATTCAGCAAGCCTTTTCAAATCCAGCTATCTCTTCTTTTTGGTTTACTGTCTATATGTAGTACATCACAATTGGGATAATACTTCTCTTTCAGAATAGTAGCACACAGAGATTTCGGGTTTTGATTTAAATTCCAGCCCATTTTTTCTATCATAGCAATGTTAAATTTCCTAACATTTTTAATACCTAAGCCTCCTTCTTCCAAAGTTTTACAAATATAATCCCAATTTTTCAAGCACACTCCTTTTTTCCCATTTTCATTTAAACCTTTCTCATTTTTTCCCCACCAATAGTCCCGCTGGAGCTTTGTTATCTTGTTACATATTTTGACTGGGATTTTAAAGCAGTTCATTTGGTAAACGTACAACGAAGTGCTTACATTTTTTATCATAACCGTTTTACCTACATTATTTAAATTGCCACCATTCCATCTATGATTCTGGTTCTCATTTTATCCACTAAGGGTTCAAAGCATTCTACCTTTGACCTATTTGTAAACAGTGGTGAACCAAGGTACTTATCAGTTAAAGGTATAGCTGTTACACCTAAGATATCCTTCACCCTCCTTCTAATGTTTTTATCCGTCTTAGAGCTAAAGAAGACCCCTGACTTGTTTAAATTTATTAGTTCACCAGACGCAATACTAAAATCTTTAAAAAGTTTAACTAAGCTTTCACAAGTCTTTTCACTCACTTTGCAGAAGAGTAAACAGTCATCAGTGAAAAGTAAATGGCTTACAGAGGGAGCAATGTGGACTAGTTTTATACCCTTTATCAGCCCTAAGTTTTCTGCATTTGAAATCGTTCTAGATAAATCTTCCATGCAAAACAAAAAGAGATAGGGCCTCAGTCCCCTAGTAGGCTTAAAAAACTTGGTAGGGGACCCATTTAACAATACTGCTAGAGTCGTTGTCGAGATACATTGGTGCACCAAATTACACCATTTACTGTTAAATCCCATTTTTTCCATGATTTTAATTAAGAAAACCCATTCTAATCTGTCGAATGCTTTCGACATATCAATTTTTAGTCACATAAATCCCTTCTTGGATTTGGATTTTTTCATTTTATGTACTATCTCGTGAGCCAAAGTAATATTTTCAGATATCTGCCTTCCTGGGATGAAGGCAGACTGGTAGGGAAAAATTAGTTTTTCAAGCAGTCCCTTCATTCTCCCTGCCATGAGTTTAGATATAATTTTATAACAAGTATTAGCTAAAGCAATTGGCCAAAACTCCACTGGAGTAGTGGGGTTTAAATTTTTGGGAATTAAAGATATGAATGAAGCATTCATTTCTTTAGAAATATTCCCAGTTATGAAAAAAAAATTGTACCATTTTTTTTTAAATCAGTTCTGACTATATCCCAGTTTTGTTGAAAAAAATTAGGTGGAAAACTGTCTGGTCCTGGACTCTTGTCTGGTTCCATTGAAAACAGGGTTTTTTTTTAATCTCATTTTCAAGAGGAGTGACACACAACATTTCATTATCCTCTTGATTTACAGTAGTAGGGATAAGATCTATCATACTCTTGTAGATTTTAGGGTTGACATTGGTAGCAACTTTATGAAAATGTCCTGTTATACATTTTGAAATTTCTTCCTTAGTGTTCAACCAAACATCATTTTCATCTTTAATAGTTTCAATTTTGTTTCTCTTCTCCTAAATCTATCCGAAATGATTATTCTGTGTAAATTAGACGAAACCTATGCTTCCCATTTGAAATTAAAGCTATCCGAAATAATTTTTTTTCTTTTTTTTGTAAAAGAGGCGAACCTCAATAGATACATTGATAGAGCCGATTTTGGAAATCGGAAACCTTACAGAAAACTTTCAAGATCTTAAAACAGTCATACAAGTTATAGTATCTCCCCCAATTCTTGCCTATCCAACGTATCCCTTCTTAACTAATACAGACATATTTTTCCCTTAAACTAAAACCTTTTTTTTGTCTCGCAAAGGAGAGGACCAAACATTCGGGCCAAATTGTCATTCGATGATTTTGAAAACAAAACCGGTATATTGTCGATAACGCACAAGTAATAATATAACATTAAATAGGCTAGTGGATCAAATCCAACCCAATATTCCTCATAACATGTAAATAACATGAACTGGAATTTTTTAAGTTTAGATTGCCTAATGAAATCAAGGTAGCAAAGACCCGTCTAATGGTAACAGTAGCAAAGTAACCATAGTGTCTCAAAAGGTAACCAAAGTGTCTCAAGTCGTTGTAGTAATCTGAATCGGTCTTGAAGTATATGTACGAGAACGAATTGGGCTGACTCGACTTTGAAGATGTTGTAACAGTTGAAGTAATAGATGAACTGGATGACGATCTTGATCGAGTTGGTGCAGATTTTGTTTTCATTACTAAACCTAAAACAAATAAATCTAAAACTAAACCAACATGGACTAACATATTAACCATACACATTAAATCTAAAACAAGCCACAAAGGACTCATATCAAGAACTACAACTTGATTTGAAAACATATTTTGGGAAAGTTTAAAAGATAGTAGCGTATATTAGATCTTTTGAACCGATTTTTGGAGTAATTGAAGCCAGTGCAAAAGTTGATGCCGAAACTATGTATAGCCCAAAGAAAAGGTCCGAAGATGATATGTTGTGTTTGTTTCTCTGCCAAAGGACACACACCATACCTTTGAGCTTTTCTTCCCACTGTAACAGACCACGAACAACAACCCACTGTGAGAGAAGGATCTCATGAATGCTTAACAATGGTTGATTGGATGATTTTCTCCACTGGACACCTTGAACATGCCGGAAAAGACGTCGGAGCTTATGAAACTGCCGGAGAAAATCCCAACCATACTTGAAGAAAATGACGATCAAAGTATAACCCAATCTTAAAATCCAATTACAGAGGAGATTACAAGACTCAAATAGGAAAACAGAAAAGCAATCACAGAAAACATAAAACTAGTACTTTCAGACGAAATCTGCGAGTCTTTATCAAAGAGATATAACTTGGATGGTACCAAAGACCAATATCCAAGTGTCAATCAATTTAAATCAACAACCAAAAGGTCGGATATTCTAATTGATTGAATAACGCACAACATGTGATATTTCAATTATATAAACAAATATAATGCGGAATAGAAATAACACGGACACCAGAATTTTGTTAACGAGGAAACTGCAAATGCGAGAAAAACCCGGGACCCAGTCCATATTGAACACACACTGTATTAAGCCTCTATAGACACTAGCCTACTCCAAATTAACTTCGGTCTGGACTGTAGTTGAACCCCAACCAATCTCACACTGATCCAAGGTAATATTATGCTCCTACGTATCTGATCCCAGTAGGATGCTACGTACTTGATTCCCTTAGATGATCTCACCCATAACTAAGAGTTGCTACCACCCAAAGTCGAAGACTTTAATAAAAAAAACTGTATCACACAGAAAAGTCTACGGTAATAGATAAATCCGTCTCCCACAAATATACCTACGAGTTTTTGTTCCGTCTTTTGATAAATCAAGGTGAATAGGAACCAATTGATAACCCAGACTTATATTCCCAAAGAACAGCCTAGTATTATCAATCACCTCACAATAATCTTAATCGACGCAGCGAAAAAAAATATTGCGGAATCACAAACGATGAGACGAAGTGTTTGTGATTTCTTTTCTATCTTGCCTATCGGAGATATAAATCTCAAGCCAATTATTTAAATTGTACTCTTACGATAGATACAGCAAGATCAGATCACACAACTACAAGAAAAGTAGTATCGATCTGGCTTCACAATCCCAATGAAGTCTTTAAGTCGTTAACCTGGTTTAGAGAAGAAAACCCAAGGTTAAAGGAGAATCGACTCTAGCTTATGCAACTAGCATCACACGTAAGGTGTGGGGATTAGGTTTCCCAGTTGCTAGAGTTCTCCCTTATATAGTCTTTCAAATCAGGGTTTGCAATCAATGTTAGCTTGGTAACAAAGCATTCAATATTCACCGTTAGATGAAAACCTTATTAGATTCAAGCTAATATTTCTCAAACGTTGGATCGAAACCTTAGCTTGTTACACACAAACGAAATGTCCAATTTTGGGTTTAACATTGACATTTGTTGGTTCAACAATAGTTAACCAAATGGTTATCCATATGAGCAATTTCATATCAACCATATTCTTCTTCACCATAACTAGTTCAAATGACTCAAATGAACTAGTTAGAGAGTTGTTCAATTGCTTAGGTCTTATGTAACTACACAAGACACAATCAAAGTAAACACGGTTTGATTCACTCGAATCGGTTCATGAACTTTATAGCCACGGTTTGCAAAAGCATTCCTTAGTTTATATAAACATGAGTTCAAGAACAACCGATTTTAGATATAACCTACTCAAGTTCGCGGACTGGGTTCGCGGACTTAAGCTCACGGAAGGAGTTCACAAACTCCAGCAGAAATTCTCGGGTCGAGAACTTCCGCCAGTTCGCGTACTTGGCTCGCGCCACATTCCGTTTCTCTTGATCAACAAAGTTTGCAAACTTTGGTTTAAGGAATAAGGACTTATACATATATGTGTTTCCACAACAATGCTTATATCCTACCAATGGTTATGTAATCTAAACTCTCATTTCAATCATTGAAACATTCTCAGAGGACGTTATATAGCCATTATTCACAAACCATTTTTCGTCAAAGCAATTTTTAAAGTGATTGAAACCTAACATGACATTTGTCACTAGGTAAAGATGAATTTGGCTAAAGCGAAAGCTTACCAACACATATTTCGAGAAATAGATAGACGAGTTAAACTCGGCTCGAAATAGCAAATGTGTATAATGAAAATCTATATATCAAAACGACTTTTGTCTCAAGAATAGGAGATAGAGTAAATAGACTTTTGAGTGACAGATAAGTTCAAGTCTCCACATACCTTTTAGTCGATGAAGTCCCACCAGTTCCTTGAGTAGTCCTTCGTCTTGTATGATGATTGCCATGCAGTCTTGAGCTCAACTACACTTTCTATCCTAGTCCAAGACCTTTAGCTATAATAGGCTAGAAATCAAGACTTATAGTTTTGATCACTAACATTGACAAGCATGCTTGATATAGCAACGCATGCGAGTTCGACCGAGCAATGCTCTAACAATCTCCCCATTTGTCAATTTTAGTGACAAAACTATTAATACATATGGAATACAAAAAATAAATTAATTAACTTTTGTAGCTCCTATTCCACATGTCTAATCTTCAACATTACTCGAAATCTTCGTTACTTCCAAGTACTCCAATGATCCCAAAGGTTGTAAGTTTAGCATCATCGTTGTTGAAAATCCGTAGCTAGAACAACAAGAAAACAAGAGTTCTCAATCATTGTTATACAATGTCATAGTATCATTACACAGCGTCAAAGTCCAATTGTATCACAACTTCAACAACAATACTATGGTGATATGTATCACTCCCCCTTTGTCAATACTCCATCTCATATGGAAACCACTCCCCCTTACATAATGATCCGAAAACCATATGTATTTGTAGTGTGAACTACATATTAATTCTCCCCCTTTTTGTCAATAAAATTGGCAAAGGTACAAAAAACGGGATCCTAATGAAATTTCCGAAAGAGACATTTCATGACCAAAAGAAAGAAACACATATCATCTTATTTAGATGCAATCATAAAGCCGAAGCTAAATGCATTCATCAAGGAGTTTAAAGATACAAGACAACCCCTATAATATTCCACAGCCGCACTCCCCACAAAGATTTAGCAATTAAGCACAAGTTCAAAAAGAACTCTCCCCCATAATATGTCATTCCTGAAAGAACAACAAGAGCGACCTTAATTTCGAATGAAAAGAAGGATTTCTTTGGACATTACAAATCACATACAAGTATGAATTTGAATCCAAAATACTCAATTAAATTAACCACAAGAAATTCATGATTAATTTAATCGGTAATGCTCAACATAAGTGAACTTATGGAGACTCAAAAACACTCAATTAGATTAATCACAAGAGAACCCATAATTAATATAATCGAAATACACAATCAAACTAATCACAAAAGTAATCATTTTAATTGGTCATACTCAACATAAGAGAATCCATGGAGCAATGACTAAGTTAATCATGAAAATAATCAACCCAGTCAAAAATGCTCAAACATAAGAAAACTTACGGAGTCATAACTAAATAACCAAACAAGATGATTAATTTAGTTCAATATGCTCGACATAAAGTACCTTACAGAACAACAACAAAGCTAATCATAAAATAATCAACTTGGTCATTTAGTGCTCAACATAAGACACATTACAGAGCCTCACAGTAATACATAAAATATGGATCAGGGAAGATCAATTACTGCGGAATACACAAGGATTCATTCTATTTTCCATAACCATGCACAATGACAAACAATAGACATAATCCCTGAAAACAAAAGATTTTAACCTATCTTGCGTCAATAATTGACAATATAGGCTTAACTTTTGTATTTGTCAAAGTCCATTCATTCCTTTATCAACATATGAATATCGACTTATGAAAGACTTTACTTTTGACAAGATATGGGACAATCATAGTTCACGGGTGCAAACACACATATCCCATAACAATTGCAATATATAAAACCATAAAGATTAATACTGCAAAAATCATCTTCCAAACAAATTTAGAGTTTAAAACAATAAATCTAAACACATGAAGATGAAAACGTTGGACATAGCTATGTGTAATCACAATAATTTCTATTCCAAACTCTAGTAATCCTTCTCAAAAACAAGAATAAATTCTCATAAGAAGTTTCCTAGGTATCAAGACAAACTCGTAATGCACATATAAGATGATTTGTCCTTAGAGGGTAGAATCAATCTTTTTCGCCCGGATTTACACCAACAATAGCTACCAAAGGCGTATAAAAATATTTTCTTAACAAAGAAGAACATACAAAGTCATTAACGACCATGCACCATAGTTCACAAAGGATGATTGTGAACATTCAAGAATCCCATAGCAATGCGTACTACTGCCCATTCTTGAACTTCCTTCTTTGTGATTCACCAACAACATTCTTGTAAAAGCTATAAATTAGCTTAGAATAGTATTACTCCAAGAATCCAAGTGCCCAAGTTCAAGAGAAGTGGAACAAGTGTGACGAAACAGAGCAAAATACTCAAAAAACAAGAGACAGGACAAATACCAATCTTAACTCATCCAAATTCAAGGTTTCTCATCTCCATTTTGAAGAGAATTCAAAGAGGAATAGAATGCAAAAATAATGAGGTCAATCCGAGTTTGTACGAAGAAGATACGGCCAAAACAAGTTTACCGAATATCGACGTCTACAGGCAAGTATGCACACGGGTTTGCAAACGAATTTTCATGACCTTAACGTTTAAGAACCTCAAACAAGAGATCAAGTTAGGTAGAAATGAAAAATAAGCAAGGTAAATAGATAATCATAAAACTTTCTCAAGTTTAGAGACATACCTTTTTAGAAGAATCCGATCGAATTCTACAGCGATACCAAACATTCAAAATCATACCCAACTCAATATGTGTGCCCCAATTCTTGTGCTTCCCTCACCGTATACATAATAGGTAATTTCTTGGTGAGGATGCACTTACAACACAATCAAGTTGTGTTGGGGTGAACAATGTCCTGCTCACCACAAGTGACCTTTGGATTATCATGAAAGAGATCGCTTTTAGAACCTTTCACATCCAATTCCATTTTTCCAAAAAACTTGTTAAGTTCCAACATCATGGATATTGCCTTCTCCATAGTCATGGAATTTTTTGGAAGATCATTCCTTTTCGCACTCAAAGCATCATCGACTTTCTTTGGTACCCACATCTGAGTGCGTTTAGGAACAACCGGAACCTTCTTCCCATTACTCTCTTCAAGATTTCTCGGAAGAGAATTGGATTGACTATTCTTTTGCAAGTTAGTCTTTCTCCAACTGGGATCATCGGATCTTGTCTTTGTCTTTATGAAGTTATCCTTTTGATAACCATTACGATTGTGAAAAGGATTCGTATGATGTTTATAGGCAAAACTAGGATTATCACAGCACTGGTTCCTTTGCCTAAAGGTTGGACAGTTATAACCTGTAACGTTAAGGGGATTAGTATTAACATATGATCTTGGTTTCACAACTTCTTGTGATGCCCAAACAAGAACATCATGAAGTTTCTCATTCCTTATACGGAAACGACATCTCCTTTCCAGGTGACCTTTATTTTCGCAATAGTGGTAAACATAAGGAATGTTCTTACCTCGATCCGTGTGTGCTGACTTTGGAGGTTGATATACTTTGCTCTTTAGAACTTTAACTTCCGGTGAAGGTATTTCACTTTTGCCATCAGTGGAAACCTTTTGATGAGAAGAATCACTAGCCTTGACAAATTTTACCTCTTTGCTAATACTTGGAGCATCTATTCCCTTATAGCCCAATCCTCGTGTATCACGATGATTTTTACTTGCTCCTAGCATAGTGGTTAATTTGCTTGAGCTAGTATTGAACTTTTTCAAGTCATCTTCCAACATCTTGATTTTATCAAGAGCAGCAGCTAAATCAGCCTCAAGACGTTTTTCTCGAGCGAGAGAAGCGCTTTCTCTGTCAACAAAACTTGCTTGCAGGGAGTTAATCCTTCCTTCAATTTCTGCAAGTTTCTCTTCTAACAAGAAGTATTTTTGATAAACACGATCACATTCAAGTGACTTTCTACTCAAGTTTTCCTCGGTATTTTTGAGGACTGATTCGCAAGAGCGATTCCGACCATAAAGACCTCCGTAAATCCTTTTCAATTTCTTGTTTTCTCGACAGAGAGGAGTCATAAGAGGTGTGACATGAGAAGTTGTAATCTTCTTCATTTTCTACGAATCCAAAAACTCAACATACTCTGAGACTTCTCATCAACATCTCTATCAATATCTGAATCACCTTCATCAGAAAGTTCATCCAACTGTTCTTCTAGGAGTGTTTCCCAATCAACAGTTTTTACATCAAGAGAAAGTTTAGATATTGATTTATCCAAGCTTTCAGAATCATCTGGTAATTTCTGGACTGGTGCGTTATTAGAGATAGACTCGTCCATAATTAGATCGCTACAAACACATACTTATGAGGTCTTAAACGTGTTTGCCTGCTCGGATACAATTTGAAAAAGCGGGGGTACAACAACCACACCCAATATTTCGCTTAGCAATCTGTATGGACAAACTCCAATATACTTTCTAAAGAATAAACTAGTCAGTCAGAATCAATCTATAGAAAAGTATATCAAAGAGTTTATATCTCAATCTCTCGATTTGATCTTTACTCAAGCAAATAGAAATCTGCGAGTCTTTATCAAAGAGAGATAACTTGGATGGTACCAAAGACCAATATCCAAGTGTCAATCAATTTAAATCAACAACCAAAAGGTCGGATATTCTAATTGATTGAACAACGCACAACCTGTGATATTTCAATTATATAAACAAATATAATGCGGAATAGAAATAACACAGACACCAGAATTTTGTTAACGAGGAAACTGCAAATGCAGAAAAATCCCGGGACCTAGTCCAGATTGAACACACACTGTATTAAGTCTCTACAGACACTAGCCTACTCCAAATTAACTTCGGTCTAGACTGTAGTTGAACCACAACCAATCTCACACTGATCCAAGGTACAGTTATGCTCCTACGTCTCTGATCCCAGCATGATGCTACGTACTTGATTCCCTTAGATGATCTCACCCACAACTAAGAGTTGCTACGACCCAAAGTTGAAGACTTTAATAAACAAATCTGTATCACACAGAAAATTCTACGGTAATAAATAAATCCGTCTCCCACGAATATACCTACGAGTTTTGTTCCGTCTTTTGATAAATCAAGGTGAATAGGAACCAATTGATAACCCGGACTTATATTCTCGAAGAACAGTCTAGTATTATCAATCACCTCACAATAATCTTAATCGACTTAACGAAAAAAATATTGCGGAATCACAAACGATGAGACTAAGTGTTTGTGATTTCTTTTATATCTTGCCTATCGGAGATATAAATCTCAAGCCAATTATTCCAATTGTACTCGTACGATAGAAACAACAAGATCATATCACACAACTACGAGAAAAGTAGTATCGGTCTGGCTTCACAATCCCAATGAAGTCTTTAAGTCGTTAACCTGGTTTAGAGAAGAAAACCCAAGGTTAAAGGAGAGTCTACTCTAGCTTATGCAACTAGTATCACACGTAAGGTGTGGGGATTAGGTTTCCCAGTTGCTAGAGTTCTCTCTTATATAGTCTTTCAAATCAAGGTTTGCAATCAATGTTAGCTTGGTAACAAAGCATTCAATATTCACCGTTAGATGAAAACCTTATTAGATTCAAGCTAATATTTCTCAACCGTTGGATCGAAACCTTAGCTTGTTACACACAAACGAAATGTCCAATTTTGGGTTTATGTAACCGTTCCCAAACATTGACATTTGTTGGTTCAACAATAGTTAACCAAATGGTTAGCCATATGAGCAATTTCATATCAACCATATTCTTCTTCACCATAACTAGTTCAAATGACTCAAATGAACTAGTTAGAGAGTTGTTCAATTGCTTAGGTCTTATGTAACTTCACAAGACACAATTGAAGCAAAAACGGTTTGATTCACTCGAATCGGTTCATGAACTTTATAGCCACGGTTTGCAAAAGCATTCCTTAGTTTATATAAACATGAGTTCAAGAACAACCGATTTTAGATATAACCTACTCAAGTTCGCGGACTGGGTTCGCGGACTTAAGCTCATGGAAGGAGTTCACAAACTCCAGCAGAAATTCTCGGGTCGAGAACTTCCACCAGTTCGCGGACTTGGCTCACGCCACATTCCGTTTCTCTTGATCAACAAAGTTGGCAAACTTTGGTTCATGGAATAAGGACTTATACATATATGTGTTTCCACAAGAATGCTTATATCCTACCAATGGTTATGTAATCTAAACTCTCATTTCAATCATTGAAACATTCTCAGAGGACGTTATATAGCCGTTATTCACATACCATTTTTCTTCGGAGCAATTTTCAAAGTGATTGATACATAACATGACATTCGTCACTAGGTAAAGATGAATTTGGCTAAAGTGAAAGCTTACCAACATATATTTCGAGAAATATATAGACGAGTTAAAATCGACTCGAAATAGAAAATGTGTATAATGAAAGTCTATATATCAAAACGACTTTTGTCTCAAGAATAGGAGATGGAGTAAATAGAATTTTGAGTGACAGATAAGTTCAAGTCTCCACATACCTTTTAGTCGATGAAGTCCCACCAGTTCCTTGAGTAGTCCTTCGTCTTGTATGATGATTGCCATGGAGTCTTGAGCTCAACTACACTTTCTATCCTAGTCCAAGACCTTTAGCTATAATAGGCTAGAAATCAAGATTTATAGTTTTGATCACTAACATTGACAAACATGCTTGAGATAGCAACCATGCAAGTTCGACCGAGCAATGCTCTAATAATCTCCACTAAAGGTGATCACAACTCTAATACCAAATATCTTTGCTGCACCTAATTCGCCCACCGGCATGGTTAAATCCAACTTTAACGCTCTAACAACTAAGAAACCCGATTGTGTTCTCTAGTTCTTCCAATTTCAGTTATTTCAGTCAGACTCCCTGTGTAAACATAGCTAGAATCATGCTAGTAACTCTAAAATCTATACAAGTTGGAGGTTTTATGCAAATATTTACAAAAAAATTGAATAATTTTTTTTTAAAGGTGCAAAAGACTAAAAACTATATATGCAAAATACTCCCCCAAACCTAAATTTAACATTGTCCTCAATGTTTCTAAAGATGATAAGATTTTAAACAGGAACATACCATGAGAACCATGCTAATTAGAGAAAAAGGGAAGAGATTACCGGATGTCGGTGAAAGCAAGATAAGGGCTTCATTATTAACGGCTAGAATCCAACGGTAACTCATGTGATGTCACATTGGTTTAGCACACATATATACAAGAAGATATAGAAAATATAATTACCTACTGGATTATACAATGATGATTCACCATATACCAGCAATCTAAAAAGTTGAGGATCAACCCAAAAGACGGTATGTAAAGATTTTAGTAGCCTCACACAATTATAATAGGACAGAAGTGCAAGTGAGGCTGTCAAACAAAATGAGCCACCCCCAAACCTAGATTTTTCAACGGAGAAGCTTTTGGGCACAAAATCTAATAATTTCGGGGGTGCATCTTTGATGTGACTCAATAATGTTGTAGAAAGTGGTAGTGAGGTTGTCGTTCACTCGGACTTGACGAGATTGATTTTAAGAATTAATAAAAGAAAATAAAAGAAAAATATATACAAATATTGTCACAAGATGAAGAGATGGGCTGGGACTCAGGATTCGGCCAAACTCATAACAAAAGGTTCAAATATTAATTCTTTTAACAATTATCGCTCAACAAATAAAAACATGGACTCTTATTTTTGCCAAGGTAGATTCTCAAAATATTAGTTATAAATCGTAAGCATGGGACATCAAACATTTAAGCAA
Organism: Papaver armeniacum; assembly: GCA_023531295.1. Lineage (NCBI taxonomy): Eukaryota > Viridiplantae > Streptophyta > Magnoliopsida > Ranunculales > Papaveraceae > Papaver > Papaver armeniacum. The sequence goes on from JAJJWW010000596.1 coordinate 241,206, forward strand.
GCATGACCCATCTAATAAAATAATAACTAATTTAATCAAATCATAATTCAATTTATAATTAGTGCAAAAGTCATAAAAAGAATTAATTAAAATTACCCATGTATGAAATTTGTCTTCCTCCGTCGTCCCAGTAATGGGGGTCTAGCTCATCATGTTGGAAACACGCTCAAAAGTCGATTTCATTGCTCAAAAATGGTTTCCAACATGATGAACAAAGGAGAAATGATGAAAACAGGGTTTGCAACTGTGATTATAGTTGTTGCAAACAACGTTACAAACTACGATAGAGATAAAGTCTTCTTTATTCTTGTAGCTGCGACCCACGTTTGGTAGTCGTTTTTCACTGTTGAAAAACGATTGTCTTCGATAGTCTGTTCTTCACGTTCTTCAGAGATGCAGCAACAGAAATGGTGATTCTGCAACTCGATTTTCTAAGCTCTGTAATGCTCTAAACTGTCCCCTAACTCTCCATCCCCGCTCTAATACTCCTCACCACCTTTTATAGCCTCTCATGCACGAGAAATCTCCTCCATAACTCCATATATTTTCTTCATTACTCGGCTTTAAAGAAAATATTCCGAGAATATTTTCTTAACCTTTTTAATCTCCTCCAGAGCCTTGATATGCTTCAAACACACTCCCTACACGCCGATACATCTTCCGAAGTGGTATAACACGGTGCAAAACACACACAGCTGACAAACTCGTGACAGTCCGAGTAATACTCCACCTCTGTTTTGCTTTACTTCGGGTTTTCTAGCCAATTTCGGTCGAGCCAAAGACCCAAACCAATCTGTTAGGCCCAATAAAGTCGTCCCGAGAGTTTGCCGATTGAATCTCTCCCGAAGTACCCAAAAATCCATCTCTAAGTTCTGCCAGTGAAGAACCAAATTTCCCGCCAAATTCATAATTTTGAAATGATGAAGATGGTCAGCCCTTATCCAACAGATGGGGGTGCGAATATCAATTGGGTGCCCCTTAGTAATTGGGTTACCCCTTATCCAAAGTGGGAGTCCGAATATCAAATGTCCTCAGGGGTGTTAGCGCAACTTTTCGAGTGATTTTTCCAAAAATATTTATTTCCAAAAATACCTAAAAATACATAAAAACACAATATTAGTACAAAAATCGAGTTCCAACAATACCAACATCGAGGACAATTCGGACACAAAAATGTGTCTATCAAATACCCCCAAACTTATTATTTGCTAGTCCTCGAGCAAATTTATTCTATAAAATAAAAATCATTTGAACCCCTAGGTGGCCCTAGTGGCGGAGTGTTGTCTCGGAGGGTTTACCGGAGGTGTACCCACAAAACCTTTACTCCGGATCCTAGCTATCTACGAGAACCTTGGAAGGCACTAAAGAATCTCCTTGGTTGGCATACTTATTGACTACGGGGAGGAAGTACCACGATGCGAAATTCCAATTGTTGTACACGAGTTTGCTCTCAAGCATACTAAAATTCATATAAAGTGACAGAGCTCTACTCGGATAGTTTCTGGACATCATAAACCGGAGTCAACCAATCACATGGAAAGATTAAGAAGATGGATGTAGAGAAAAGCGTGGATGATGTTGACTAAGGTGAACCTATCCTAATGGATCGAGATACCGGGTCGGACTAATATCAACACACCTTGGCATATACAAGGGAACCAGTGGTCGATAATCCTAACTCTAGGTCAACACAACTGGCATATACAAGGGTTCCAGTGGTCAACTTTATTGAATTTATTCCGGTTGGTCTGATGTTCTGGTCTCATTTTTTTTTTTTTTCATCTCAGTCACTCTATTTCACCCTAGCAATGGTAAAGAGAAAAATAAAAAAGAAGTGATCAGGATTCTTTCGATGTTTCCATCACGAGGATATGGCGAAACTATCATGTTTTCTTTTCTCTCTGTGCTTTTATGAATAGACTCTTTAGATGTTTCCATCTAATCAAATTGGTTCCTCAACTCCTACAACCAAAATGCTTCCATCCACTTAGATTGGTTAGTGCCGACCTTAATAAACTTAAATTTCTAGTCTCTGGAGTTTATTTATTGCAACTAAAAAGTTTCTCCCATACCCCCAAACTTAAATCTAACATTGTCCTCAATGTTCTAAAGATGAAATTAAAAACATGAACAAGGAGAAACTGTTGCCATTTGAAGCAAAAGAGTTAAGGAAAAATATTATCGTGTTGCAAGAGCATGGGTTACCTCCCAAGAAGTGCTAAGTTTAAAGTCTTCAGCCAGACATTGGAAAGGATTAGTCACCTCGAAGAATCATAAAGTAATAGCCGGAATAGCTGCGGATCACCAAAACCAAATAGGGCTATCACCAGTAAAAGGAATCTACAACATCCCAAGAAAATTAGCAAATAAAACACACCCTTGTCTAGTTTCTGTTTAAGACAACTACATCTAGTTGTGGTTCGAGTTCGGAGTTCTATAATCGGATCTAGATAACATATTTTCATGGGTTGCATTTCCTCAAAAGTTGAATCCGAATGTTTAGGTTCTAAAGTCTGGAAAAACTCAAATAAAAGCTTATAAGCACATAATAATAACCTAAATAATTGCGGATCCTCGAAGTCAATCAGACTTGACTCATACAGTTGACCACAGTAGTGGTCATTCTTAAGCAAATGTGTCGACCCTAATCTGCTAAAGTAATTAGGTTTAGTCTCAAAACTTAATAATTGGCACATCTTATACGTTCCCACAATTGGAAGGAAGGTTTTTGGTGGGAAAACAAAGTCAATCGTGGTATCATAGCACAGGTTAACCACATCAACCAGAGGATGGGTTTCTAACAACTGAACTTCTTTATGGACACAACTAGGTTCAGGAAAAAGTGTATGAAGATAATCTTTTAGAATGGTTGAGGCACATATGTCAAGTCCCAAGTTAGGGACCTTTCTAAGAGTTAAAGCACATGGAGAATGATAATCACCCCCAAACTTAGAGTTTTCAAAGTGTCTCTAGAAAGACTAGTCACAACTTCCCTAATTTCAAGGTCATCTGATTCCTGAAAATGGTCAATTGATTCTTCTAAGTCAGGTACATCCTCACTCATATCTACGAGTTCATTTTCTTTTTCTAAGTCTATTGTTTCTAAATCGCTAAACTCAAAATGTACTCGTTCCTCTAAACCATCATTGACTTCGTAATCTAAAGGAAATACTACATCGTCTAAAACGGGGGTGTCTCTAGTCAAATCCTCATCCTTTTGAATAGGTGAATAATTATTAAAATTATTTGGATTTGAACTAGAAATATTATCATTATTAAGCTCAATTGGGGTGACAATTTCCTGATCACTATGCCTATTTATCTCAAATTCTTCATCAACACTATCCTCATCATAATCATCATTATAATAACATGAAAATGGTTGAACCTCATATAAACAAGTAGTGTTACCAATTCTAACCTCGTCATCTTGATTATGTGAATAAAAATTATCCTTATTTTCAAGGGTGGTATTGGGAACACTATATTGGAATTTAATACTATCTTGAGCAAATTTTTCCACAATCCTATTTGTACTCTCAGTAAATTGCTTGAGGACTCTTCTAGAGATATCTTAGTTGATTGCTCTACGGACTCTTTCGAGACGGAATATTATAAGTCTCATTCATAAATAAGTGAAACTTCTGTGTTGACTCATTGAAACTCTTGAGAGACTCTTCTAAAGAAATTGGAGGATCGTTTTGCTCGTAAGACTGATGCACGTGTGGATAGTAATTGGGATCACCATGGTATGACCCATAACTTTCAAAAGATTGGCGTTCCCAACCACTATTCACACTATGGTCATAAAAAGAGTAATGTCCATATTGTTTAGTTGGATAATCATTGTATTGGCTGTTATAATACCAGTTTGACATCCTAACTACTGTAGGATCAGAATATCGCAGCACCAATACTTCGCGAGATTAATAAACAACTGCGTCGCGAAGGAGTCGCATGGAGGTAAATAAATGACGTAATGGATGACGACAATCAAAACATGAGGAAAGTGTGAAGACTTGGCGAGATTTAAGAATGTCGCGAAGGCAAGCAGTTGCACATTCGCGAGCATTCGCGAGATACTTCCGAAAATAAGGGACAATATAGCTGTCATCCACTATGTAATACCCTATATAAAGGGTCGAGTAAGTCTGTTGTAGGGGGAGGTCTTTCGAATTGTTAAGCAAGTCATTAGGAGAGAGAAAATTAAGAGTGATTGTAATTTCTTTAGCTCTGTTCTACATTTCTTTGTAAATCTTGGAAGAAAACAATTAATAAAACACATTATTATTCATCTTCAAATGGATTGAATAAGCAAATTCGAGTGAGGTGTGTAGTGTAGGATTTCCTGCAACTACATATGCGCTAGAAACAAGGACTGAACAAGATTGAAGATCGAAGAGTACAATTAAAATCGTTTAAATCAAGAAAATGAGAAAGGAAAATGTTAAATCAGATGAGATAGAGGAGTTAAGAAGTAAGGAACATAATGAAGATATGGAATACAATTCAATTACAAAAGCGAAGGTTAATGAATTCCACGAAAATATTAGAGGAAGGATACATAAACGAGATTTTGAAGGAAAGAAGATTATAGATGAGGAGAAGACATCGTCTTTGAAGGATTGGGAAAAGCAGAAAATAACATTCACAGCCGCAGAAGTACCTAGAGAAAATTTGAATCATATATCTCCACTAGTGATCACGATAAATGCAAGCAGAAAAAGAGAAGAATCGAAAAAGCAGGCGGAAGAATGGGAAATAAATAGAACTTTGGTGGATACGGGGAGTTTGGTGAGTATCATGTTTTACCATACCTACAAAAAATTAGGATATAAAGATGAAGAAATGAGTTCTCCAAGATATAATATTCATGGTTTTGGAAAATCTATAACAGTACCTAAAGGGGAGATGAAATTGCGAATTTTACTTGGAGAAATTGAAACACAAGTGACATTAAGTGTAGTGGATATGGAATCGCCATACCACATATTGTTAGGGAGACCTTGGGTACATGCGATTAAGGCAGTAGCATCAACACTTCATCAGTGCATCAAATTTCCTATGCCGAGTGGAATTGGTGAGATCAGAGGAGATATTGATAAAGGAAGAATATATTATCAAATCGAGGTAAAGCATTATGAAGGGCAAATGAAGAAGCGAAAAGATCGCAGGAAGATGATAAAAGCAGCTAAGAAAGAAGAGGAATTTAGAATTTACATGATAAGAGCAAAAGAAGGAAAATGAATACAGCGAAATCATGGGAGAAGGGAGTGAGTTCGCGAAGGAAATAAGAGGACCAACTCCTATGGGAGAACCGAAGTCTAGCTATGTCGCAGCAGAACAAACAAAAGAAGTGAATGTTGGAACTGAGGAGGAGCCTAAAATCTTAAAAATTGGGACTAAAATGGAAGCGGATGAAGAGAAAAGAACTGTTGAGTTGTTGCGAGATTACAAAGACATTTTCGCATGGGATATGGATGAAATGCCTGGTATAGATCCATCTGTGGCTTGCCATAAATTGGAAATTGACAAGAATGTAAAACCCTTTAAACAAAGAATTAGAAAGATCGCGACAAAGATATCATCCTCAAATAGAAGAAGAATTGCGAAAATGTTGGACGCAGGAATTATTAGACAAGCAAAATATCCCGAATGGATAGCAAATATGGTTATAGTTCCAAAGAAGAAAAAAGGAATAAGAATTTGTATAGACTTTACTGATCTAAATAAAGCTTGTCCTAAAGATAGTTTCCGTTACAGATATTCCACAATTGGTTGAAGCTTGGCAGAAATGAAAGGATATCTTCTCTTGATGGATACAAGGGTTATAATCAAATTCCTCTCGCCGAAGAAGACTAAGAACATCTTGCTTTCTTTGCTCCAAGAGGATTGTACTTGTTATACAAAAATGCCATTTGGTCTGCGAAATGTTTGGTGCGACATACCAAAGGATGGTGGAGAAGGTATTCATGCGAGATGGATACATAAAACGTTGGAGGTATACGTAGATGATATGTTAATAAAAAGTAGAAAAGCAAAAGACCACGTACAGGATTTGAAAGAAATTTTTGAACAAATGAGGCAATTTAATATCAAAGTAAACCCAGAAAAATGCACTTTTGGAGTTGCCTAACGGAAAATTTTTAGGGTATATTGTATCCAAAGAAGGAATTCAAGTCGACCCAGAAAAGTACAAGCAGTTCGCGATATGCCAACACCGGCGACAATAAAAGATGTTCAAAAGTTAAATGGGTTGTTAGCTTCGCTAGGGAGGTTCATCTCGCGATCATCTGACAAATGCAAGCACTTTTTCAATATCCTTAGAAAGGGTCGAAGTTTAAATGGACGGATGAGTGCGAGAAAGCCTTGCAAGGAATAAAGGAACATTTAATGGATATATCAATTTTGCAAAAAGCAAAAGAAGAAGGAGAAGAATTGTTGATCTATCTCGCGACAACCTCGCATGCGTTAAGTGCAGTGTTATTGCGAGTGGACGCGGGAGTAGAAAAACCAATTTATTACATCAGCAAAACTTTCAACGCTGCAGAAAGGAATTATTCAAAAATTGAAAAACTAATCTTGGCATTAGTTTATGCAACATTTAAACTTCGTATATATTTTCAAGCACATGTTGTCAAAGTGGTGACAAAAGTACCAATAGAATCAGTGATGAAGAATTCAAAGAGGTCGGGAAGAGTTGAAAGATGGAATGCTCAAATAAGTCATTGCAAACTCAAATATGAAATACTATCTTCGCCAAAATCACGGTTGTTGTCGCAGACTTTTAGCAGAATTTCCTTTAGAAGAGGATGAATCAGTAGAAGAAATGATGGATGTTGAGGAAGAACATGGAGATCCGAAAGATTTGTTAACGGAGCCGAATAGATGGGAAATATTGGTAGATGGGTCATCAAATGGAGAAGGAAATGGAATAGGAATTGTTGTGATATCGCCAGAGGGTAATAAAATAGCTCTTTCTTTCAGATTGGAGTTTGCATCAACAAATAATGAAACAGAATATGAAGCTATAATACATGCTTTGCGATTTGCAATAGAAATGAAGCTGGAGAATGTAAGGATTACTAGTGATTCACAATTGGCAATTCGCCAGATAAAAGAAGAATATGCTATAAACGAATTGTCTTTGCAAAAATATAAGAAACTTGTTGACGAGTTGTCGATGCAGATACCAAGAATAAAGTGGAGACATATATCAAGGAGAAATAATAGGCTCATGACGCTTTTGCCTTTATATCAAGTATGATGGCAGATCCGGTTGCGAGAAATATTAAAATACAAACACTTTTGATGCCGTCAATTGACAAAGAAGAAGAACAAGAAACCGACGTAATGGTAGTAGAAGATGGAACACAAACACTCTGCGAAGAAGATTGGAGAGCGGAGCTTCATGCATATTTGATGACAGGAGAAACACCAAAAAATAGATTGGAGACACACAAATTGAAAAGCCGTGCAACAAATTATGAATTAAGAGATGGAGTACTATACCGACGATCTTTTAATGGGCCTTCACTTAGATGTTTAACAAGAAAGGAAGGGGAAATCATATTAAAGATGTTGCATAGTGGGGATGCTGGTAATCACAGTGGAGGAAGATCTTTAGCATATAAAGAAAAAATGCAGGGTTATTATTGGCCATATATGCATGAGGACGCGAAACAAGTGTCAAGGCGTTGCGAGGATTGCCAAAGGCATGGGAAGAAAATACATGCACCGGGAGCTCCGTTAAATTCTTCAACAAGTGTTTGGCCATTTGGAAAGTGGGGATTAGACATCGTAGGACCATTTTTACCAGGAACAGGGACAGAGAAGATATTTAATCGTCGCTCTCTGATTATTTCACAAAATGGGAGAGGTGAAAGCGGTACAACATATTCGTGATAAGGATGTTTTTACTTTCATATTTGAGAACATTATATGCAGATTTGGGGTTCCAAAGACGGTTGGTATCCGACAATGGGAAGCAGTTTGAAGGACAAAATATAGAATTGCTACTTAATGCATTTCGAGATACGGTGTGGGAAATCAACTCCTCTATACCCATGAGGCTAATGGTCAAGCGAGGCGACAAACAAAACAATAGCAGATATATTGAAGAAAAAATTGGAAGGATACAATAAAGGATGGTGCGAACAAGTACCCAATGCGGTATGGGCTTATAATACAACTAGAAGAGAAGCTACGAGGCATGTCTCCTTTTGTTTAACATATGGGGTTGAAGTCTGTACTCCCCCAGGTGAAGTTAAGATTCCAACTACAAAGAAAGAAGCTTGGGAGAAAAACCTCGGTGCGGGTAACATCTTAATCAAGTTAGATGAATTAGAAGAAAAAAGAGAGAGAGCACTACAAAGATATGGAGAATTACCAGCGAAGATTGGCAAGAGAATATAACAAGCGTGTCAAGATACGTGAATTTCAGCCAGGTGACTTGGTGCTGCGAGAAACACCTATATATCGGCGAGAAAATGGTGGCAAACCGGCAAGAAAATGGGATGGACCTTATATCATCAAGGAGATAGTTGGTACGGGGGCATATAGATTAATGGATCCCGAAGGCAAAGATGTAGGGCAAAAACTAGATAGGCCGTGGAATAGGTTATATCTTAAGAAATATTACCCATAGAAGATGGAAGAAATGGAGCGAGCTTTTGTGATGTAATGTTTTCGCGACAAATTGATTACGAGATCAAAGGAAATAAAGCAAAATTGTGCGATGACCTCGCAAACAGAGAATGAACGCTTGAATGAATTGACAAAAATGAATGAGTGAGTGAATGGGACAAACCTTTTATGGCGTACACCCTAGTTCGCGAATGATATTTCGCAAGAGGCAAATGTAAGACCTAAAGTACGTCATATAAGGGGTATCTCTTAACATGGCTCGAGGTGGAAGGTTACACCGCTCCCGAAAACCGGGTCATGGAGATTTGGGGCCCATAAAAGCCTATCCGGGGAGATACCTTGGATTTCCAACTATATATATAAGGTTATACCCTGGTTGGACGCCCGAGGGTCTCTTCCAAGGAGTCGAGTGTATGACCAAGGCGCCGAGGTACACGGTTGAGTCAAGAGTGCGGGGAGCATGGAACTTCCTTACCACTCTTGACAAGTCTTGGCACATGCTGCACTCGTCCCGAAGAAAACTCCACTTAGGGTGCAGTCTCGTAACCATAAACCATATAGGTATAAGGGATAAGAGGCTGCGAAAACAACTGGTTGTTGTTAAGACCGGATGGGAGGAGCTAGTCTTGTATGGCCGATGTACGCCTCCTTGAAGGGGCAACCAGGGGAGAAGATAAGGCGGCACCCTCCATTAGGGAGCTGATAAGTGTCAAAAGACGCAAATGTCATGAGGCTTTATTCTCGCAAGAGAATTTAGGCTTGTCATATTTGTGCAATGATCCTGCAAAGGCAATAATACTAACGCAAGGGTAAGACGAGATCAATGGGTTTTTACATGAAAGTGTAAGAACGTCCTGCGATTTCATCGCAAAGACGATAATGTCGCGGGATTTTATGGTCGCAAGAACATTTAAACCTGTCATATTGTTGCAAATATAATGTCCGCAGCAGAGGCAAAAATACTTAAGACATGATAAGACAAGGTCAATGGGTCATTACATGAAAATGTAAAGACGTCCTGCGATCTTGTCGCAATGAGGTGGCAAAATAAGACCTTTACTTAGGAAGGCAAAATAAGACCACACAAATAATGATAAGGCAAGATCAATGGGTCATTACATGCAAATGTAAAGACGTCCTGCGATCTTGTCGCGATAACAAACATTCAAGAAAGATCTTTAAATATCTTGAATATGGGCAATTGAAATCTTTTCATCGCAAGAAAGATTACAACAAAAGACTTAATGGAAAATAAAGGAATTGCATAATAAGGTGGCGAGAAGAGTTCTTATAATAAGAAAGAAATAGAAACTAATTCATCCAAAACCAGACTTAGTACTTTACAATCAAAAAGAAAAATTCAACAAAGTTACAAAGAAACTTAATTCTCTATATCAACTTGCTCAATTTGAAGGAGATGGTAAAGATTCTTCAACAATCTTGTCAAACTTCACCTCGCTGGTTGAAAGGTTTTCATCAGAAATTCTTTCGCAAGGTTCCTTATTGATAACTTCATTATTAGCGAGGTCTTCGCAGCTTTCATAATCATAATCACTGTCAGGAGAGTTGGGTACTTCATCATCTTCAACATCCAATGGTTCAACATAGACAGGATCAAGGGATTTAGAAAGTAAGATATTATTCACAAGAACTTCTGCTTTGGGAGGAAATTGACGAAGAAGTGCTTTTTGTTGATTTCTACTCTGGATATCTTTAAGATGATTAAGGTAGTTAAACCTCCTTCTGGCTCGGTCGCGAGATTGGGCAAGGGAAGCAACTAGAGTTGCATTTTCCTTGCGAATTTTAGCATGCGCTGCTTCCAAAGTAGATAGAGAAGAGTGAAGATTTTTCTCAGATTCTGCAGGAGTAAAGAAAGACATTAAAATTATAAGATGGAAAGTGGTATAGAAAATTAGAAAAGAAAAATAATGGAAAAGGCAGTCAAATTTTATGACTACCTTCCTTCTGCGAGACAAGATATTGAGTAAGGGCCAAGCAATTATTCCCCAAATTTTCCATGGCATTATCAAAACCATCACCGACAAGACCTTTTAACCGCGACCGCAAACTCTTTTCGTTAGAAATCAATAACTTATTTTGATTCGCAATAGAAGAATGGGATTCTTTTAACTTGGTATAATCATCCTTGAGTTGGTTGGTTTTCACACTTAGATTTATTCTATTCTGAATAAGTTTATCTCTTTCAATGGTAGTATCTTCAAGTTTAGTTTTGGAGGCGGATAGATTTGTTCTTGCTCATTCAATGCTTTTTACAAGCATCAAGTTGTTGCGAGGATATCGCCACTTTATCCAATAAAGTTCGCTTCTCTTGAGATAAAGTTCCATTTTCATCTGATAAGGTTTCCAACTCCAAATTAGATTTATTCAAAGCATATGAGAGACGCGACACTTCATTACTTAATAATTCTTGGTTTTGAACTAAGCAGATGTTTTCTTGAGAAAGATTATTTATTTGATCCATAGAAAATGTATGGAGATTATCTAAACGATTATATTGCTCCATCCAGGCATCTCTTTCCACTCGAGTTTCTTCTACAATAGATTCCAGTTGATATATCTCCATCTTACGTTTCTGGTGCAAAACTTGAGAGTCGAACCAAGTTTTTTTTTTAAAAAAAAAAAAAAAAAAAAAAAAAAAAAAAAAAGGGGGGGGAGGAGAGATACCTTTTAATTCTTCATTTTTCTTGCGAAGGTTATCGCGATCCAGCGAAGTATTATGAAGGCTATTTTTCAAGGTCTTAATTTCTTGTTCCAAGGATGCTCGCGATAACGTATCGGAACCAAAGAATTTACCCAAAGATTCGAAAACACTAGATTTGGTGGGATCAGTGGAGGCTTTTTTGACATCATTCATGGTATCTGATAAAATTTTAAAAGCTATATCCATCCCTTCCAAATTTTCTTTGCTAAGAGAGATAGATTTTGAGGAAGAAGAAATAGTAGAGGAAGAAGGAAAAGTTGAGTCACCCATGGTTATAAGACCGCCAATTGGAGAAACCTGATCAATAGGTGGAGGCGAGGTAAAAGTAAAAGTGGGAAGAGGCGTATCTCGAAGAATTTCATTCGCGAGAAAATTTAGGGATTGATTTATCTGCGATGATATCGTAGGGAATGGTACATTATCTTGCGAAGAGGTCGCTACGGAGAGGAGATTTGCCTTGTGAAGGTACTTTGTAGGGAAAGTAGAATGCTTGAATCCCGAAAAGGAAACAATAGGAACAAAAGAGCAGTTAAGCATCGGGTTTACTATGGCGAAGCCTTTTGGGAGATCTATCATCATTCTTATCATCCTGCGAATGATAAATCAATTGACAAACAGAGGCAATAAAATTGCTATTAAAGGAGTAAATATTTCTAAAATACCTTACTACTTTGCAGTCGTTTTTTGGAAGCGAGAGACTTCATTTCTGAAGAAGATTTTGGTTGCGAACAAAGTAGGGATGTTAGGGTTCACCACGGTAAACTTAGAACTGGATTTATTCTTCTGAAACAAAAATGGTGAAAGAAACATCAAAAGAAGAATAGAATCAAGATGAAGTAATTTCAATAAGGAAGATCAATCAAGAGAATAGTCAAAATTAATGAAATTAACGAACCGGATGCCATGAAAACGATAACGAGAAAGATAATAAAAAGAAGACGATGAAGATGAATAGCAGGAAATAGTTGCGAGACGATGAGGAAGATAGAGAAGAAGAGAAAGAATGTTTTTTACGAGCGTTTTCCTTTAAATAGAAGAAAAAAGAGTGACCGGATAACATTAAATATACCGGTAAAAGGGGTAATTTTAGACACGTGTAAACGGTCATCCCAAGATTCAAGGAATTAAAGTGAAATAGATTTTTGTGGGAAATTGAAAATATATTACTTCTTGTTCACTTCGCAAAGATTCAAAACTTCGCAAAAGAATAGAGGCAAGTACGTACTTTTCAAGTCCAGTATTCTTTCACTCGTTCCTTCATCAACAAATGTCAAAGATCAACACAAGTAACAAATTTTTCCTTAAAAATTGCTCTCCAAGCAATGTTCAAGGAAAAAGAGGCAAGATGTAGGATCGAATATCGCAAACACCAATACTTCGCGAGATTAATAAACAAGCTCGCGTCGCGAAGGAGTCGCATGGAGGTAAATAAATGACGTAATGGATGACGACAATCAAAACATGAGGAAAGTGTGAAGACTTGGCGAGATTTAAGAATGTCGCGAAGGCAAGCGAGTTGCACATTCGCGAGCACATCGCGAGATACTTCCGAAAATAAGGGACAATATAGTTGTCATCCACTATGTAATACCCTATATAAAGGGTCGAGTAAGTCGTTGTAGTAGGGGGGAGGTCTTTCGAATTGTTAAGCAAGTCATTAGGAGAGAGAAAATTAAGAGTGATTGTAATTTCTTTAGCTCTGTTCTACATTTCTTTGTAAATCTTGGAAGAAAACAATTAATAAAACACATTATTATTCATCTTCAAATGGATTGAATAAGCAAATTCGAGTGAGGTGTGTAGTGTAGGATTTCCTGCAACTACAACTACAACTACAAGGGAATTCTACACAAACACAAACAAGGCTGACTCGACCACAACAAACCTACTGATTTCTAGCAAACAAAAAGCATGATGGCTCCACTTAGATTGTTTCTAGAGAAAGACTTCTAATCTTTCGAAAGGGAATTCGTTACAATTTAAGCAGACCCCTATGGAATCAATCCGAGTTGAAGTAAGTTGAATAGAGGCGAGGGAAGCTGCGTGGAGCTTTGATACCCAAGGCCTCACCGCATTACAAGGCGGCGCAGTCACGCATTCAACTCACAAAAACCATCATGAACTTCGAAGTATGCTTAAAGAGTAACCAATATTTTTCGAATGACTTTCCTGTTAAGCTCGTTACCCTATCGGTCTCGTTCTAGTCAATATTTTAAGGCTTAGGTTCGCGTAGGTTACGTGTTCCTAAGGCGGGCAAGAAGGAAACGGTGATGAAATCCGAGTCCTTATCTTGATATGGCCAGGCCTTGCCCTTTACTAGAAAATTAAATCCGATTTGGGTCCTCAACATATATGCATACAAAATCAGCCCAGTAAACCCGCTGACAGGGGATTCGCGGGTGTTTAGAATTCTTACCTCCCGTTCCAGACGGGGGATGAACCGTTGAGGTCGACTCGGGCCACGACTCCTATGTCGTGTACGAACCCGAGGGGCCGAGGTGATATCGTAATCACCGTCCTTCCCTGTGCAGTTTATATTTAAATTACCCTTCCTTAGGGTTTAAAATTAATAATGTCCGATAGTCCAAAAATAAAGTCCAAAAATTAAAAAGTCCAAAAATAAAAATTACAAAAATAATTACCTAATTACAGTTTCTAAAAAAATAAAAAATAATAATAACACTATATACAGAATTTTCTTCTTCACTCCATTCGGATCTCTCTTTTCTTTCCTATTTTGGCTTTGCTTTTCTTTTCAGCACTTTCTCTTTTTCTTTCGCTCCACTCCAAATCTGAAAGCAAACAGAAATACCAAAACGCGTAAAAAAGAACAAAAATAATAATAAAAAAAAATTAATAATAAAACCTAAAAACAAATCTATACACAAGTCCGCGTCGGCGGCGCCAAAAATTGATGTGACTCAATAATGTTGTAGAAGGTGGTAGTAAGGTTGTCGTTCACTCGGACTTGACGAGATTGATTTTAAGAATTAATAAAAGAAAATAAAAGAAAAATATATACAAATATTGTCACAAGATGAAGAGATGGGCTGGGACTCAGGATTCGGCCAAACTCATAACAAAAGGTTCAAATATTAATTCTTTTAACAATTATCGCTCAACAAATAAAAACATGGACTCTTATTTTTGCCAAGGTAGATTCTCAAAATATTAGTTATAAATCGTAAGCATGGGACATCAAACATTTAAGCAAGCATGACCCATCTAATAAAATAATAACTAATTTAATCAAATCAAATCATAATTCAATTTTTAATTAGTGCAAAAGTCATAAAAAGAATTAATTAAAATTACCCATGTATGAAATTTGTCTTCCTCCGTCGTCCCAGTAATGGGGTCTAGCTCATCATGTTGGAAACACGCTCAAAAGTCGATTTCATTGCTCAAAAATGGTTTACAAATGATGAACAAAGGAGAAATGATGAAAACCGGGTTTGCAATGATTATAGTTGTTGCAAACACCGTTACAAACTACGATAGAGATAAAGTGTTGTTATTCATCGTAGTCTGCGACCCACGTTTGGTAGTCGTTTTTCTTCGTTGAAAAACGACTGTCTTCGATAGTTTGTTCTTCACGTTCTTCAGAGATGCAGCAGCAGAAATGGTGATTCTGCAACTCGATTTTCTAAGCTCTGTAATGCTCTAAACTGTCCCCTAACTCTCCATCCCCGCTCTAATACTCCTCACCACCTTTTATAGCCTCTCATGCACGAGAAATCTCCTCCATAACTCCATATATTTTCTTCATTACTCGGCTTTAAAGAAAATATTCCGAGAATATTTTCTTAACCTTTTTAATCTCCTCCGAGCCTTGATATGCTTCAAACACACTCCCTACACGCTGATACATCTTCCAGAAGTGGTATAACACGGTGCAAACACACACCAGCAGCAGCAAACTCGTGACAGTCCGAGTAATACTCCACCTCTGTTTTGCTTTACTTCGGGTTTTCTAGCCAATTTCAGTTGAGCCAAAGACCCAAACCAATCCTGTTAGGCCCAATAAAGTCGTCCCAGAGAGTTTCAGCGATTGAATCTCTCCCGAAGTACCCAAAAATCCATCTCTAAGTTACGCGGTGAAGAACCAAATTTCCGCCAAATTCATAATTTTGAAATGATGAAGATGGTCAGCCCTTATCCAACAGATGGGGGTGCGAATATCAATTGGGTGCCCCTTAGTAATTGGGTTACCCCTTATCCAAAGTGGGAGTCCGAATATCAAATGTCCTCCGGGGGGTGTTCCGCGCAACTTTTCGAGCTGATTTTTCCAAAAATATTTATTTCCAAAAATACCTAAAAATACATAAAAACACAATATTAGTACAAAAATCGAGTTCCAACAATACCAACACTGAGGACAATTCAGACACAAAAAATGTGTCTATCAATCTTGCATAAGGTCTTGTTCAAAATGAACTGTGTTAGGAACGGGCAGAAAAACAGGAGCGCATTCCAAATGTGGCTCCTTAAACACATTATATTTAGCTGCAAAATGGTCCAAAAGAATTTGAGAAGCACACAGTTCCAATCCTAGATTAGGAACTCTCACAAAATTGGTTTTAGAATTTCTTTACAAACTAAATCTAGGTTGGGTGGAAGAGTCTCAGTTTGTGACATGGGCAGGGAGCTAGATACGTCCAAGTTACATTCATTTTTAAGCTCAAAAATATCACTACGCAGTCTAGTTTTTACCCAGTCAGAAACAAGTAATGCAGTATCATGCTCACAGTCATTAAACAAATTAGCAAGCCCCAATTCAGTGTCATCAACATCATTCAAAACTTTAGTCTCATGCATAGGCAAATCAAAAGAGACATCATACTGTGACCTAGGCAGGGAATCAGACACATCAAATATATTTGGGATTTTTACAAATTTAGGCCTGTTTTTTTTTTTTTATGGTTTACAAAACTAAGCCTCTTTTTTATTTCTTGCAAAATTAGGCCTTATTTGACCAAAAAAAGTGGATGGAAAGTTAGCACCGTTAAGTGTACCTAAAAATGAAAAAACGGGGGTCTAACAACCACACCTAATATTTCGTTCGGCAATCTGAATAGACAAACTCCAATATACTTTCAAGAGAATCAACTAGACAGTCAGACTCAATCTATAGAAAAGTATATCAAAGAGTTATATCTCGATTTCTCAATTCAATCTGCAATCAAACAAATAGGAATTTGCGAGCCCGATTGAATAAGAGAAATAACTTGGACGGTATCACAAACCAATATCCAAGTGTCAATCACTTCAATCAACAACCCAAAGGTCGGATTCAAGAACTGATTGAACTTAACGCACAACCTATGATATTTCTATGATATAACAAAATATAATGCGTAAAAGAAATAACACGGACACCAGAAATTTTGTTAACGAGGAAACCGCAAATGCAGAAAAACCTCGAGACCTAGTCCAGCTTTGAACACCACACTGTATTAAGCCGCTACAGACACTAGCCTACTACCAATGAACTTCAGACTGGAATGTAGTTGAGCCCTAACCAATCTCACACTGATCAAGGTACAGTTGCGCTCCTTATGTCTCTGAACCCCAGTAGGATTCTACAAACTTGATTCATTTAGCTGATCTCACCCACAACCAAGAGTTGCTACGACCCAAAGTCGAAGAATTGATAAACAAATTTGTCTCACACAGAAAAGTCTATTGGAATAGATAAATCTGTCTCCCACAAAAATACCTATGAGTTTTGTTCCGTCTTTTGATAAATCAAGGTGCACATGAACCAATTGATAAAACAGACTTATATTCCCAAAGAACAGCCTAGTATTATCAATCATCTCAAAATAATCTTAATCGAATAGAAGCGAAACAAGATATTGTGGAATCACAAACGATGAGACGAAGATGTTTGTGACTACTTTTAATCTTACCTATCGGAGATAAATCTCAAGCAAATCTTAGCAAAGATAATACTCAATCACGATAGTATAAGTAAGATCAGAACACGCAACTACAGAGAAAATAGTTGGGTCTGGCTTCACAATCTCAATGAACTCTTCGAGTCATTAACCTATAGTGTTTCATGATAAACCTAAGGTTAAAGGAGAATCGACTCTAGTCGCAATTAGTATCACACAGAAGGTGTGGGGATTAGGTTTCCTAGTTGCTAGAGTTCTCCCTTATATAGTTTTCAAATCAGGGTTTGCAATCTAAGTTACCTTGGTAACAAAGCATTGAATATTCACCGTTAGATGAAAACTTGATTAGACTCAAGATAATATATTTCAACCATTAGATAGAACTTAGCTTGTTATACACAAATGAAATGTACCTTCATTTAGGTTTGAGTAACCGTACCTAAACGTGTACACTAGGTTGGCTCAACAGTAGTTAACCAAAGTTAGCTATATGAACACTCTCATATCTACCTTATTCATCTTAACCACAATTAGTTCAAATGACTCAAATGAAACTAGTTATAGAGTTGTTCAATTGTTATATTCTCATAGAAGTATATAAGAACACAATTGAAGCAAAATCGGTTTGATTCACTCGAATCAATTCATGAACATTATAGCCACGGTTTGCATAGAATGCATTCCTTATTATATAAATGTATTAGTTCATGAACAAACCTATTTTAGAACTTTAACCACTCAAGTACGCAAACGTGTACGCATACTTAAGTAGCCGGACTGAGTTTGGGTTCTCCAGTATGCGAACGGGTACGCACACCTCCAAACACAGCAAAAATTCCCGGACCCAAACCTTACGCCAGTACGCGTACCGGTATGTATACTTAGGCTCCCGGAATTTCACAACTAACATGTACACATACTATAGTTCCGGTCATGGATCACATATATGCAAGAACACATACTATGTTCTTAATCGAATGATGGTTAAGTGTTATAAACTATATTTCAATCATTGAAACATTCTTAGAGGATGACAATAGTTTTTTCACGAACTATTAACATCAAAGCAATTTTCAAGTTATTGAAATGATCATTACGAAACATTCCAAGTCAACACCAAATGATTGTATCACACAAACCATGTAAGATGTTACTCGGCGATTTTCACATGATCATCTTTTGACTTTCGTCAAGAATATAAGATGAACTTGGTTGAAGCGAAAGCTTACCAACACATATTTCGAGAAATATGTAAGCAAGTTAAACTTATCTCGAAATCTCAAATGTGCATAATCGAATACTATATAACAATACGACTTTTGTCTCAAGGTGAACATGAACCAATTGATATACCGGACTTATATTCCCGAAGAACATACTAGAAATATCAATCACATTACAATAATCTTAATCGTATGGTAGCGAAACAAGATATTATGGAATCACAAACGATGAGACGAAGATGTTTGCAACTACTTTTTATCTTGCCTATCAGAGATTAAATCTCGAGCCAATCTTAAAGAAGATAGTACTCAATCACGATAGAAAATAGCAAGATCAGATCATGCAACTATAGAGAAAATAGTGGGGTCTTGCTTCACAATCCCAATGAAGTCTTTAAGTCGTTAACCTATTGGGTTTTAGAAAAACCTAAGGTTAAAGGAGAATCAACTCTAGTCGCAACTAGTATCACACATGAGGTGTTGGTATTAGGTTTCCCAGTTGCTAGAGTTCTCCTTTATATAGTCTCTAAATCAGGGTTTGCAATCAATGTTACCTTGGTAAGAAAGCATTCAATAATCACTGTTAGATGAAAACCTTATTAGACTCAAGCTAATATCTTTCAGCCGTTAGATCGAACTTAGCTTGTTATATACAAATGAAACATACCTTCATTTAGATATGAGTAACTGTACCTAAACATGTACACCATGTTGGCTCAACAATATTTAACCTAAGTTAGCCATATGGACACTTTCATATCAACCTCATTCTTCTTAACCATAACTAGTTCAAATGACTCAAATGAAACTAGTTAGAGAGTTGTTCAATTGTTTATATTCTCATAGAAGTATACAAGACACAATTGAAGCAAAATCGATTTTGATTCACTCGAATCAAGTCATGAACATTATAGCTACGGTTTGCAAAAGATTGCATTCCTTATTATATAAATGTATTAGTGTTGATGGTGGATTTTAGTTTAGTGCTAAAATTGTAAAACCATTATTTTTACGTGTTGTCACCCTGCAAAGGGAAAGCTGATTAAGAAGTGATGAGTTCAAAACCTCTTCACTTTATTTATTTGAAGCAATTCAATAAATACACAAAATTCACCCAGAATGGTGCGTGCAACAGCAATCCCAAATATTTGTGAATTTTACTAGCATTAACAATTAATGCATGATTTGCCTGGTATTTTCCATGTTGTGTTCTCAGCCGAACTCTCATCATTGACATGACATGAAGACTGAGTGCTCACTCTCAGCAGAGTAGCATGAATCTTCGTGCCAATATTGAGACATGCATGAAATACCCACACTGGCTACATCACTCTCTGACAGAGAGTCGCGCATCGATGCGCTTTGGTTAGCCGATCGAGCATGCTTAATTTCCTTAAGGAAAATCTAGACTGTCCAAATCAGTCTCGGAAACGATCACGGCCACACAAGTTGGCCGCGCAATTTAACAAGCCTAGCCAAACCCTGGCAAGAGTAGGCCATCATCGTGATGACCACCGGTGGGCCCGTTTATGCCATAGCCATTCGAACATCACACGAACTCCTCCCAGCACGTCAAACGCCAGCCCTAAAATAGGGTGGTTGTGTTACTTTGGAAGAAGCTCGATGAGCTTAGACTGTTCAAGGCAGTCTTAAAATCATCACGACTGTACAACTTCACCACCCTGGTTGGTCGGTCTAGATCATCCCGCAAATGATCATGGAAGTGCCAACGCACACGTTGGCGGGCCCGATTATCACCTACCCTCCATCGGCCTTCTCACAGCAATGCCCTAAAGCAATGAACGTTTGCTCGAAACATGGCTGGCTGATGCTTTAAAGGGTCGCGAAAGCTCCACTAGTGTCTTAAATCGATCACAACCATCCAACTTATCCAGCTTATTCGGATAGCTTAGATCGCGCCTAGGACCATCAGATAGGTACACATATGTTCACCGTCGGCCCAACGTGGGCCCCACATGGTCGGTCTCCCCAAAGGAGGAGCATAGCCTGCCTAAACGTTTGGCCAAAGTTGCGCACGCATGACTGATCCAAAACCCTAATTAGGGTTTGCGGCATTACATATATGTCGCAGTTCGATCATGACCATCCATCTTCGCCAACCTAAACGGAAGGTGTATATATAGACTTAAGAGGTACCAAGAGTATCAACATGATCACCGTGGTCCCACCTATGCGTGTGACCGACCGTCCTAGGCCAACCATGGCCGAGCACCTCGAAACGCGTGCCCAAATGAGGCATGTCACGCGGTTCCCAATTCCTTTGCGGCAAAATATTTCTATCGCAAATCGATCACGACCACTCACCTTTGCCAAAAAAATTGATTGGTCTAGATCGTACCTCCGCGAGACAGAATGGTATGGACATGTGCACCGGCAAGCCGTCTACACGCATGCCCGGTCGGTCCCACCAAAAACATCGTCCATGCTTGATTTCGGTCAAGCTGAAGAGTGATGCTTGCGCACCTCTTTAAAACCCTAATAATCATCAACGGTCGCAAATATGTGTCGTAGATCATCTTGTTCGTCCAACTTTGCCAACTTGGTCAGGCAGCCTAGGCTAAGAGTTAAACAACCAATGAGGTACCTTGGTGATCACCGCCCGTCACTCTACCACAAGGAGTAATCGGCCAAGGGATGGCCCGCCCATGCGGCCTCCAAACAATCACTCGAAGATGGTTGGGCATGCAGCCATTTTAAGACGCTTAATTCACGACTTACTCCGTTAAGCTCTAAAAACAACAATGCTTCATACATATTGATTGTATTCGATGCATGAAAGATGCATGAAGTATACACGATATTTCATGAATATCGACTTACTAAATAACTCAGTTATTTAATCTAGCATCGTATGCTACTTCCTGTGGGTCCCACGATCCACTCATTCGAGACATCAAGGATGTCACAAACTGGGGGATACTTACTGGGGTATTGGTCTGGCGGTTTACAGCGTGCAACGCGCCATCACAAGAACGTGTCAGGAGGTATGGACGGTTAAGATGGTGAGGGAAGTGGGCTAAGACGTGATCATGCAATCACCAACACGACCCCACTACTCCATCACTCAACTTCCTCCACTTCCTACGAGATGAGGGTTTGCGCTCAATGAGTTGTATAAATAGGTCCTTTGCCTATTTCCAAACAACACATACGAACACATAAAAACCAAGTGTTGTCATCAGTATCCAGAAATCACCATTCTGATACAAGTCATAAACAGCCAACACCTTCACAATCTCAACACCTTCTTCGCCTCCCTCCCTAAGATCAACCCCATCTCCTTCACTTTGTGACCGAAGCAAGTCTGGAACGGCCATTTCTTGGTTTAGGCCTGAATTGTACAGAATGATCTCTCGAATCAAAAGCACTCCCGTGCAGTGCATTTGTTTAGGGTTTAGATTCGTTTCTCATACACACACCCAAATTTACAAAAAACCGCAGAAACAGTTTTCACCCATAAACAATTGGCGACCACAGTGGGATATTAATCTCTCGGTTGCAATATCAATTTCCAAACTCCCAATTTCATTTTTCGAGCCCGATTTCAAGATGGTGGAACTTAGGTCAGGAGCAGCAATCAATTCCGATGGAACTAGCGTCGACAACAATCTCGGTATCGATGTCTTTGTTAGTGGAGCTGCCATGCAGAATGTGACCAATACATCTCGTAGAACCGTCTCCTCTACCACCAACACCAGCGGAGCAGGAGATATTCCATTAGGCGTGACACCTCCCATCACCAGAGCCAGAGCAGCCGCAAATCCCGACATTTCTTCAAGTGTAACGTCTCCAATCGTCACCAGGGAAACCGCTACTCCTCCGTCAGGACGAGGGGCTGGAGGAACAAGAGGAGGACAACCCTCTATTACCATTGTGGATTTGATGGAAAGGCAAGAAGTTCTTGTTAGAGCCCAAACGGATATGGCCGCAACTCAGAAGGAGGTACTTACTTTTCTCAAAACTTTAATCGAACGATTGCCACAAGGGTCACGACAGTCCCTGGAGCCAACAAGGAACGTGTTCAATACACCCGGAGCAGGCACTTCAACGCCGCGGGCCCACATGGATGAAGAAGCTCGTGACGTTCCTGAACGCCCAAGAGAAAGAGACCAGCCATCCAACTTCATTACACGTGAGGACCTGGAGCAACTCCTCCAAAACCGGGGCAAAGGAAATCATGCGGACGTGCACCAACATCAACCAACATACCCTCAGGATGTACAACGGATTCCCCTGCCAAGAGGATACACCTCTCCTCAGTTTCCCCTTTATGATGGTACTGGTAACGCTCGTGAACACATCTCCCGATTTTTGGAATCTTTATGGGAACACGAATATAATCATATTATCCGCCTGAAAGAGTTCTCAAAGTCACTTACTAGAAGAGCGTACACCTGGTACAACAACATTGCGCCTAACATCATATCCAATTGGAGCGTGATGGTCAGTGCCTTCTACAGAAAGTATTTCTTCGTGTCTGAGCAGATCACCTTTTCAGACTTAGGAAGAATGTTTCAACGAAACAACGAACATCCAAACGACTTCGTTAAGAGGTTCAGGATTCAAGCGTTGGATTGTCATGATCCGAATGTCACTGAACGCCAATTAGTGGAGTCATGTATCAACGGAATGGTGCCCATATACCGTGCTTTATTGGAGAATCTGGGATTTCAAATATTTTCCGAGCTCCATGAAGCCGCTAAGCGTTCAGCCACAATGGCCCCAACATTATTGGAAAGAACCAGAATTGTTCGAAATGAAGATGCACGTGAGAGTCGAGGAAGAAGACGTCTCATTAACAAGCAATATAACACCGGTCCTTCTGTGAGTGTGGTGGGCGAATGAGGAAAAAGGAAAGCCCCGGCAGCAGAACATAAACCTAAACGTGAAGCACCAGCGCAGACAACTCCGTCCTGAAAGAGCGCGGACAAAACTCCTGTGCAAGAAGCAGGAGACGCAATCATAGACTTCCCCTTCCCAATGAATGAAGTCATAGAGCTCTTAGAAGCGTGGATTCAAGATAACGCGATCAAGCTACCTCCTATCAGACGTCTGCTGACCGAGGAAGAGATGGCAAATCCTAAATATTGTCATTATCATAGATTTGTCCATCACCCGACTAAGGATTGCAACAAATTGAAACGCATTTTCAGAGAAAAGGTGGAGGCAGGAGCTGCATGATCTCCGGGGATTCTGTCCACAAGACTGTACACTCTATGATGGAACATTTGTGTGAAATCTTGTATTTCTCCAAGGAACAGCGTCAAGACATCTTCGCAGCCCTCAACCGCATTGTGTCAGGCAAGCGCTTATATCCATAAAAGGAATCAACAAAAACTCAGTCTTTCCTGGAAGATGCAACTAGCAAGGGGAACTGGAGACTCTTGACCGTTACTCGTTTGAAGGATGCCGAGTTCGACAACACATTGATTGATGCAGCCTCCGAATTCAACATCGTCACCGTCAAGACTCTGAGAGCCGCAAAGATTTCGAAACAGGAAGCTACTCGCAGCCCAACCGTGATCAGAGGTTCAGAAGGAGAATTCAGAGACGCCTATGGATGCATTGAACTTGAGGTTAAAATCGGTGATGCTCTAACACAGGATAAATTTTACATAGTAAAAGAGTATCTGAATTACGACATGGTCCTGGGACGCCCGTGGATACATGATAACAAAGCAGCACTAGGAGTGTGTCCTTTGCCGATTTTAGTACCTGAGAGAATCTCCAATGAACCGTCAAATCCTGAAGATTATTTGTTGCCGTGTCGACACCTTGCAAATGTGACGCAACTTCCGGGAGAAATCCCGAACTCATACCTTAAAAGGTTCCGAGCCCAAGTAAGTCTCATTGAACAACCCTTTTTACAAACAATAAAACCTTTTCCTGCTGAGGCTCGGGGACTTGTTTCGATCAACAATCTAATCGCCACTAGGAGATGTGAGTGGGGTGCCGGTCCTTTCAAGCGTTTTGCAAAGAGCTTGGAAGCAGTCAGAGACAACACGTCAGAGAATCAAGGAGTTGTATCGAGTCCAAACCCGTTTTGAATTGGATATATGGTAGTGAAGGTGACCACATTTCAAGTTGGAAACGTAACAGTGAAGATGACCGCTCAACCTGATTTGCCAATAACAAAGGAGGATGAACCGTACCTGGTGGCAGATATCGTCCTAGGAGGCTATTGCAAGATCATCAACGCTGACGAGCTCGAGGGCGTGATTATTCACTCACGATGGCTCAAGCCCTATATAACCTTAAAGCATTGTGCTACCCTTTTCCTCCAGTATTCTCCGTAGAAGTTCCTCCAACAATTTCCCTTCAATGCGATGTTTGTAATTCCTCCAAATGATTGCACTGTTTTCTTTCATAATTATTAGGGTTTCAATTTTCAATTAATCAAAGTATCATTTCCTTTAGGAATTTCTTCACCCCTAGGCATGACACAAAATTCTGAGTCATCCTAAATCATCATTACCCAGAAAGAAAACCCTCAAAAGAAATCTTTTGTATCTTTTGAAAACAATTGGAGGAATAGAATATGTACGGAGAAAAGGGGGAAAACGCCTTGAGCAGTCTACTCCAACAGAATCAGACTTACGCCAGGAGAGCGCAGACAGGTTCGTGGTGTTTTATTATGGCATTACTTCTTTTATCACAAGAATCACATGCAATCATATGAAGGCACACCACTACACCTGAGAAGACTCAGATGCAGTCTTAATGAAAGATTTGTCTCAAAAATAACATAAATAAAAACCCTTGTTCAAACGAGCAAGCAGAAAATAAGAAGACCTTGAACTCAGGCGCCACTGAGTACAAGGAGAAAATATTCACAAATTACGAGAAAATACTCAGAAAAGAAGAAAAGAGAAGGAACAGGAACAGGAAGATTTAGTCATCAAGGAGATCGACTGTGTCTTCCCCACCGCTGAAGTCTGCTTCAATATCATCATCGTGGGTTGCTATTGCTTCTTCCTTCGGATCTGCCTCAGCTTCCACTTCGGATATTTCTGCAACAATGTTCTCCGCTTTGACAACATCCTCAGTAGGGACAGCTTCCATACCTTCCCCAAGGACCTCCGCAGAGATTGTGCTGAAAACCTTTGGGTGCTCGGGTTCATCCGTGTCAGAATCGAGGATTATCACACCATCACGGATCGAATAATCACGCATATCTTCCTTTGGACGCCGTTCATGTTCAACCCTTCGCCTTTTCAACCGTGTTGCAAACCTCTCAGCTCTTACGCTCTCCGGTAGTAGTAGCGACGCTTCATCATACCGCCATCTCTCATCCCTATCGATTGAAGCTAAGAGAGTTTGAATGGTTCTCGAGCGATGCGCAAGTGTAGAACAGACATGCCCCGTATAGCACGATCAGCCTCGCAAAGCGGAAGATCAATTTTAGCCATCACCTCCTCGAACGCATCATCGACCTCAGGTTTATTGACTTCAAAGCTCCTTTCTGGAGAAGTACCAGAGTAGTCCTTGCCAGCTGCCTCCATGAGATTCCGCGGGAAGAGAGAAGGAGATGTTTCTGCGATGGGAAAAGAGTTTTGGAATATTCTTTATATTTCACAAACCAACATGACCCTGGGAAGAGAATGAGTCTTTACTTATCATCTATAAAGGCTACAAATGCGGGATAGTGATCAACAACGATTATCGAATATATTTGAAGGGAGCCACTGTGCGGTGAAAGGAAACACATCTAGTCCAAGAAACGGGCCAGAATCTATCCTGGGGACTTGTTTATATCAATGTTCGGCCGTGGGAGAATATGAGCACAGCGGGCCCGCGTCCACGTTCGAGCAAAGCAAATATAGCAAGGCCTACGTTTGATCGTGGCAGACAAACAGTGGACTCATGTTTGACCAAAGCATGCACACGGTGGGACCCACGATTCGTCATTGAGTATTCGTATTTGGGTTTTATTTCTATAGTTGTTAATGGGGTTGCATGTAACTACGCAAAAGGCAAGTGGCACGGTTAGGGATATATGTGCTTATTTAAATGAGGATTCAATTCTATGGGCGGGTCAAGTCACGACCTAAGGATAGGTTTTGCATGCAATAACAAAAAAAATATGAAGCACCTACCTCGTTGATGGACGGATGACAAAGAATGCAAATTCCACGTTTTTGAAAGCAAGATCCATGGAATATGAGAATATTTTTGGACTTCGTTTTGGAGAGCAAAGATGAGTGGCAAAAGCAAAGCCACGGATGGGAGGATCTAGACGAATAACAAAAAAAAGGGGAGGAAATAAGGAAAATATGAGGGTTAGCATCCCTTTTATACACCAGTAATTGAGGAATTCTAATAGAAGAGGGACTCCCTTCTTGGCTTAAACACTCAAGGAAGGGAACCGGTCCCACCAAGGCCCATGATCACGCCTGGCATACTCGCACGGATGATTGCTAATGTGACCGGCCAGAGTCCTTCCAAGTAAACTTCCTTTATCTTGTCTTTTTACGTTATATACGTCACCATCTCATTCCTACCCCACAATAATGCAACCATTATGTGCTAGGCAGCGGACTTAATGTTGATGGTGGATTTTAGTTCAGGGCTAAAATTGTAAAACCATTATTTTTACGTGTTGTCACCCTGCAAAGGGAAAGATGATTAAGAAGTGATGAGTGCAAAAACCTCTTCACTTTATTTATTTGAAGCAATTCAATAAATACACAAAATTCACCCAGAATGGTGCGTGCAACAAGAATCCCAAATATTATGTGCATTTTACTAGCATTAACAATTAATGCATGATTTGCCTGGTATTTTCCATGTTGTGTTCTCAGCCAAACTCTCATCATTGACATGACATGACGACTGAGTGCTCACTCTCAGCAGAGTAGCATGAATCTCCTTGCCAATATTGAGACATGCATGAAATACCCACACAGGCTACATCACTCTCTGACAGAGAGTCGCGCATCGACGCGCTTTAGTTAGCCGATCGAGCATGCTTAATTTCCTTAAGGAAAATCTAGACTGTCCAAATCAGTCTCGGAAACGATCACGGCCACACAAGTTGGTCGCGCAATTTAACAAGCCTAGCCAAACCCTGACAAGAGTAGGCCATCATCGTGATGACCACCGGCGGGCCCGTTTATGCCCTAGCCGTTCGAACATCACACGAACTCCTCCCAGCACGTCAAACGCCAGCCCTAAAATAGGGTGGTTGCGTTGCTTTGGAAGAAGCTCGACGAGCTTAGACTCATTCAAAGCGAGTCTTAAAATCATCACGACCGTCCAACTTCACCGGCTGGTTGGTTCGGCCTAGATCATCCTGCGAATGATCATGGAAGCGCCAACGCACACGTTGGCGGGCCCAATTCTCGCCTACCCGATCGGCCTTCTCACAGCAATGCCCTAGAGAAATGAACGTTTGCTCGACACATGGCTGGCGTGATGCTTTAATAGGTCGCGGAAGCTCCACTAGTGTCTTAAATCGATCACAACCATCCAACTTAGCCAGCCTATTCGGATGGATTAGATCGCGCCTAGGACCATCAGACAGGTACACATATGTTCACCGTCGGCCCAACGTGGGCCCCACACGGTCGGTCTCCCCAAAGGAGGAGCATAGACTTCCAAACCGTTTGGCCAAAGTTGTGCACGCGTGACTGATCCAAAACCCTAATTAGGGTTTGCAGCATTACATATATGTCGCAGTTAGATCATGACCATCCATCTTCGCCAGCCTAAACGGAAGGTGTAGATATAGACTTAAGAGGTACCAAGAGTATCAACATGATCATCGTGGGCCCACCTATGCGTGTGACCGACCGTCCTAGGCCAACCATGGCCGATCACCTCGAAACGTGTGCCCAAAGGAGGCATGTCACGCGGTTCCCAAATCCTTTGCGGCTAAGGATTTCTATCGCAAATCGATCACGACCACTCACCTTTGCCAAAAAAATTGAGTGGTCTAGATCATACCTCCGTGAGATAGAATGGTATGGACATGTGCACCGGCAAGCCGTCTACACGCATGCCCGGTCGGTCCCACCAAAAACATCGTCCATGCTTGATTTCGGTCAAGCTGAAGAGTGATGCTTGCGCACCTCTTTAAAACCCTAAAAATCATCAACGGTCGCAAATATGTGTCGTAGATCATCTTGTCCGTCCAACTTTGCCAACTTGGTCACGCAACCTAGGCTAAAAGTTAAACAGCCAATGAGGTACCTTGGTGATCACCGCCCGTCACTCTACCACAAGGAGTGATCGGCCAAGGGATGGCCCACCCATGCGGCCTCCAAACAATCACTCGAAGATGGTTGGGCATGCAGCCATTTTAAGACGCTTAATCCGCGACTTACTCCGTTAAGCTCTAAAAACAGCAATGCTTCATACATATTGATTGTATTCTATGCATAAAGTATACACGATATTTCATGAATATCGACTTCCTAAATAACTCAGTGATTTAATCTAGCAAGGTATGCTACTTCCTGTGGGTACCACGATCGACTCATTCGAGACATCAAGCATGTCACAAACTGGGGGATACTTACTGGGGTATTGGTCTGGCGGTTTACAGCGTGCAGCGTGCAACGCGCCATCACAAGAACGTGTCAGGAGGTATGGACGGTTAAGATGGTGAGGGAAGTGGGCTAAGATGTGATCATGCAATCACCCACACGACCCCACCACTCCATCACTCAACTTCCTCCACTTCCTACGAGATGAGGGTTTGCGCTCAATGAGTTGTATAAATAGGTCCTTTGCCTATTTCCAAATAACACAGACGAACACATAAAAAACCAAGTGTTGTCATCAGTATCCAGAAATCACCATTCTGATACAAGTCATAAACAGCCAACACCTTCACAATCTCAACACCTTCTTCGCTTCCCTCCCTAAGATCAACCCCATCTCCTTCACTTTGTGACCGAAGCAAGTCTGGAACGGCCATTTCTTGGTTTAGGCCAGAATTGTACAGATTGATCTCTTGAATCAAAAGCACTCCCGTGCAGTACATTTGTTTAGGGTTTAGATTCGTTTCTCATCCACACACACACAAATTTACCAAAAACCGCAGAAACAGTTTTCACCCATAAACAATTAGTTCATGAACAAACCGATTTTAGAACATCATCCACTCAGGTATGCAAACGGGTACGGATACCTTAGTAGCCGGACTAAGTTTGGGTTCGCCAGTATGCGAACATGGTACACATACCTCCAAACTCAGCAGAAATTCCTGGACCTAAACCTTACGCCAGTACGCGTACCGGTATGTGTACTAGGTTCCCGAACATGGATTACATATATGCAAGTACGCATACTATGCTTAAATCCAATTGTTCTAAACTCTCATTTCAACCATTGAAACATTCTCGGAAGACGGGAATAGCTGTCTCACACAAACTATTAGCTTTAAAGCAATCTTCAAGTGATCGAATGATCATACGAAACATTCCGAGTCTACACCAAATGATTGTATCACATAAATCATGTAAGATGTTACAAGGCGATTTTCACATGATCATCTTTTGACTTGCGTCAAGAATAAAAGATGAACTTGGTTAAAGCGAAAGCTTACCAACACATATTTCGATAAATATGTAAGCGAGTTAAACTTATCTCGAAATATCAAATGTGCATAATTGAAGTCTATATAGCTATACGACTTTTGTGTCAAATAGGAGATAGAGTAGATAGACTTTTGAGTGATAGATGAGTTCAAGTCTCTATATACCTTTTGTCGATGAAGTTCCACAAGCTCCCCTTAGTAGTTTTTCGTCTTCAATAGATGAACGTCGTGAAGTCTAAGCTCAACTACATTTTCTATCCTAATCCGAGACTTAACTATAAGTAGACTAGACATCAAGACTTATAGTTTTGGCAACTAAACTTGACAAACAAGCTTGAGATAGCAACGCTTGCGAGTTCGACCGAGCAGTGCTCTAACAATCTCCCCCTTTGTCAATTTTAGTGACAAAACTATCAATACATATGGATTACAAAATAAATAAACTGTGTAGCTTCTCATCCAAATGCTTGATCTCCTTGGTTCTTCAATATTACTCGAAATCTTCGTCACTTCCAAGTAATGCAGTGATTCTGAACGTGTTCAACTCAGCATCAATGTTGTTGAAGATCCGTAGTTATAACAATGAGATAACGGTTGCTCTTAATCATTGTTATATAGTGTCATAGTATTATTACATAGCATCAAAGTTCAATTGTATCACAACTTTGACAACAATACTATGGTGATATGTATCTCCCCCCCTTAGTCAATACTTCATCTCACATGAAAACCACTCCCCCTTACATAATGATCTGTAAACCATATGTATTTGTAGTGTGAACTACACATTAATTCTTCCCCTTTTTGTCAATAAAAATTGGGCAAAGGTACGAAAACTAGTGGGATCCTAATGAAATTTCCATATATATACTTCATGACCAAAAGAGAACAAACATATCAACTTTTTTATATGCAATCATATAGCCGAAACTAAATGCATTCATCAAGGAGTTTATAAAGATACAAGATAATCCCTACAATATTCCACAGCCGCACTCCTCACAAAGATTTGGTAATTAAGCACAAGTTCAATTAAGAACTCTCCCCCATAAAATGTCATTCCCGAAAGAACAACAAGAGGGACCTTACTTTCATTAGAAAAAAAAAGGATTTCTTTGGACATTAACAAATCACATGAAACATGAACTTGTATCCAAAATACTCAGTTAAATTAACCACAAGATAACCCATGATTAATTTAATCGGAAATGCTCACATAAGAGAACTTACGGAGCCGCACAGTATATACACAAAGATGTGGATCAGGGAAAGACCAATACTTCGGAATATTCAAAGATTCATTCTATCTTTCATCACTATTTGCATAGAGACATATAATAGACTTAATCTTTGTAGACAATAGTTCAGCCTATCTTCCATCAAAATTTGCATAATGACACAATAGCCTTAACTTTTGTTGTCAAAAGTTCATTCATTCTTTTATCCATATTTGCATAATGATATGTGAAAGACTTAACTTTTGACATATATGGGACAATCATAGTTCACGGACGCAAACACACATATCCCATAACAAGTTGCAATATATGAAACCATAAAGATTAATACTGAAAAAATCATCTGCCAAATCAACTTTAGAATTTAAATAAATAAATCTAAAAACATTGCAAGATGAAAATCGTTGGAAATAGCTATGTATACTCACAATAATGGCTATTCCAAACCCTAGTTATCCTTCTTAAAACACAAGAAGAATATATTTTCATAAGAAGTTTCCTAGATATTAAGGCCTCTAAAAAATTCTTTATCGTCCCCGAACTCCTTGTCGTCAACAGCCATTGGAACATAAGGTTCATGAAGAAATGATTCAATTCCAACAAACCTTCTATACTGATGCCGAATCAAGGCCTTCTGAATTTCGAGAGTCCTCAAAACAATAGCCTTTATTTGCTGAATCTCCATTCTTATTTCAATCAACTCTTCAAGAAAACCAGAAAACTTCTAAAGATTTGAAGGAACAACCCTTGGTTTCCTCACATTCCTTCTTTTTATTTTCAAAGTTGGTTGAACATGAGAGTTAACATTTTTCTTCATGATTGATGGCTTAAATCTCATATTAACATCTTTTCCATCAGAAGACATAACGCTTGGATTCTCCATACAAGTGTGAGATTGTGGGAGGAATTCACAAATCAGACTCAACAAGCAATCTTGTGATAGAAAGAGTTTTTTAGGGAAGGAAAAAGGAATGTAGGATTACAGAACCTTTATACACTAAAAATGATTCACGTACGCATAACTCACAACCCTAAAGAAGGCAGAATTGTCGATATTAACCCTCTTTTATTAATCAAACAGGGAAGGCCCTTTCAATATCAATTAGATATGAAATTATGGAAGAATTCCAAAAACGTGAAAACAAGACTAAAAAGACATAACAAAAATATTTTTCTCTTTTCCTTAAAGCCTGAGGTGTGCAAATCCTTGTCTAGTTTGAATCATTCACATGAGACAAGACACACAACCAATACAATTAAGTTGTGCTGGGGTGAACAACAATCTGTCCACCACACCCTTCTTGAATGGAATTCTTAGAACCCTGTTTCACATACTGTTTAGATCGTATTCTTTTCTCTAGAGGTCTAGACATTTCTTTGGAAATTAACTTCTTTGGAGAGGAGATAAGATTACATACCTTAGTCGACTTCTGAACAAATTTGAGCTTGTTTGCTAATCGATTTGCTCTCCGTCGTAGTTTATTGACATATCTTATCTTATGTTTATACTTGAAATAATTGGAGAGTTCATGACCCTTGAGAGTACAATAAGAACATGTCAATAGAGAGAATCATTCAGACGCCATGGCTGTGCAAGCTACTAGACACACGGTAGAATCTGAAACATTAGAAGAAGAATTTTTAGTAGACATGGAGAAATCCATTTTATCCTCCAAGGTGGTTGAAGTCTCTCCCGGAAGAATATCGAGGTTGATGTACAAATACAATTATCAAAATCAATATTTTCACAGAGGAGTGCAACATTTGATTTTTCATCTTCACTAGAATCATAGTGATCAGACGTTTCATCAAGAGTTGCAGCAAGACCCTTGTTTCCAGTGTATTTCTTACGATTTGGACACTCATTAGCAAAATGACCAAAACCTTTACACTTGAAGCACTGTGGCATATCCTCGTCACCAGTATCATCAGAATCCTTGTTTTTAGGAGGAACACGATTATGAGGTTTTAACTGATGACTTAGGTTTGGCTCTGGTGAACCGTTTACTTCTCTTTAAAAGAAGATCTCTAAACTGTCTTGTGATCAGAGAGACTGACTGGTCAAGATCTTCATCTGATGAATCAGTCTCAGAAGGATCATCTTCAGAGATGCCAACACTCTTACTTTTATCAAGTAATTTAGTGTTCTTTTGTGCCCTGAAAGCAATATCCTTTCCAGATTTGGATGTATGCTCATGATCAAAGATCTTTAACTTCCCAACCAAGGCGAATCTGGAAAGAGTGTTAAGGTTATTTCCTTCAACGATGGCATGCTTCTTAGAATTGTATTTGGCTGGCAACGATCTGAGAATTTTCATCACAATGTCCTTTTTAGGAATAGTCTTACCCAACGCAAAAGATGCATTAAAAATTTTAGACACTTTGTGATTAAACTCATCAAATGAATCCTCATCAGCCATACGAAGGTTTTCCCAATCAGAACATAGGTTTTGAAGCCTAGCTTCTTTCTCAGAAGAATTTACTTTGAATACAGTTTCTAAGATATCCCATGTATCTTTAGACCGATTGCACGTAGTCACATGGTGCATAAGATCAGGGGTAATGGCATGTATGATAGCATTTAAACCGTCAGAATTCTGCATTACAGCGAGAATCTCGTTAGGTTCGTATCTACCAATATCCTTTGCAATAGATACACCGTCTACTGTAACAATTGGAGGATCATATCCATTAACAACATATACCCATGTTTGAAAATCACGCGCTTGAACAAAGGAACGCATAGCAAATTTCCACCATGAGTAATTTGAGCCATCGAAGACTGGTGGTACATTTATAGAGATAACACCCATAGAGTCGATCTCTCCATAGAGTCACGGGATATCTCTACAAACACGGGATTCGTCAATTTTTAAAAATGGGGATACGGGATACGTTGGGATACATGTATTAATGAGGTCTTAAACGTGTTTCTAAACTCTCCTGACCGATACCAATTGAATAAAAGCGGGGTCTATAGAATAATTTTTGATAAAACGAATATAACCACACCCAATATTTCGCTTAGCAATTTGTATGGACTAACTCCAATATAATTCAATGAGAATTAACTAGAGGTCTTAAACGTGTTTGCCTCGCTTCCGATACCAATTGAAAAAGGGGGACTCAATCAATGGAAATATATCCAAGAGTTGTATCTCAATGGAAATATTCCAAGAGTCGATTCAATTTCGATTCAATCGCAATCAAACAAATAGGAATTTGCGAGTCCGATTGAATATAAGAAATAACTTGAACGGTACCAAAGAGCAATGTTCAAGTGTCAATCAATTTATATCAACAACCAAAGGTTGGATTATCTAATTGATTGAACTTACGCACAACCTGTGATATTATATAATAAAATATAATGCGGAAAAGAAGTAACACAGACACCAGAAATTTTATTAACGAGGAAACCGCAAATGCAGAAAAACCCCGAGACCTAATCCAGATTTGAACTCCATACTGTATTAAGCCGCTACAGACACTAGCCTACTCCAAGTTAACTTCGGACTGGAATGTGGTTGAGCCCTAACCAATCTCACACTGATCAAGGTACAGTTGCGCTCCTTACGTCTCTGAACACCAGCAGGATTCTACGCACTTGATTCCCTTAGATGATCTCACCCATCACTAAGAGTTACTACGATCCAAAGTCGAAGACTTGATAAACAAATTTGTCTCACACAGAAAAGTCTATTGAATAGATAAATTTGTCTCCCACATATAAACCCATGAGTTTTGTTCTGTCTTTTGATAAACACTACACCATTTTAAGGGATTAGCAACGGAGCCTGGCCGTTGATGACTGGGGTCGCAACGGCATATCCCTGTTGCAAAACACGGTGTTGCATTTTTTCGCAACGGCATAAGCTCCGTTGCGACTCTTGGTCAGCAACGGGGATTCGCAACGTCCCGTGCCGTTGCGACTTTGTGCATTCGCAACCAAGGTCTGCCGTTGCTAAGTTTTTTCTAATTACAGGAATACCCCTACCCAAAACTAAAATGTTCTTTTTATTGGTTCTGGGTTCTAATTCGCAACCAAGGTCTGCCGTTGCTAAGTTTTTTCTAATTACAGGAATACCCCTACCCAAAACTAAAATGTTATTGGTTCTGGTTCTAATTTACTGGTTCTGGTTCTAATTTAGCAACATATGAAAGACGTTGCTAATGTTTTGCAACATAAAAAAAAGGTCAAGTCTTCATTGACCTGGTCAAAATCCATTTCCCCCCCCTGCAGATACCCAGTTCCCCATATTCATCATTTCCAAAGATATACAAACTATGTCATTCATTCATTCAACATACAAAACTGTATCATATTATGAAAAATGGATTCTTCAATTGATGTTAACAAAAAGTATGAGTATTTGATACAAATGTATTCTAAGTATCACAACAAACTAGTGTACACATTAGAAACATACTTGGTTCCTAAGTTCAGTTCATGGAAAGTTACGAAATTCCTAAGTTCTTCTAACTAAAATCACTATAAGGAGATACAACATAAACTTACAAATCTTGCAGCTCCTAAGGGACCTAATGGCTGTTGCTTTGTTCTCCAACCTTAATTTCTGATCTCACAACAAAGCATCATTCAATTAACCTGCGAACAAAGCATCACAAATTCTTCCAATCAGAGTCTTTTGTCAAAGTCTTTACGATAAGCAAATATAAGGCAGCTTCATGTATGTGAAGTAATAAAATAACAAAACTGACCTGTATGATCCAGATAGTTAGGATAGGGACCATGAGACAGGTAAACAATATGGGTCCTAGACTGCTAAGCTGGCTCTCTTCATATTCATGGATATTGTTCACTCCCACAAATTTACTAAATTCATCATAAATGCGATCCACAATCACATTAATCCTGTTTTAAAGCTTCTTTATCTCTTTCTTCCTTTTCTCAGTTTGGTTTTGCAACTGCAATTGAAGTAGCAAAATAATCCAAGTCAGTAGGATTTCTACGTAATCTCAGTGCTAAGAGCTAGAAAATAAAGGTAGGATAAAACGGGCGTCAACAAACCACCTTTCGAAGTTCAGGCTCAATCCTACTAATTTCTTCTTTAACATTAAGCTTTTCCTGCTTGAGCTTTGCAAGCTTGTCCTTAATGTTCACCTGCAGCAGCACACTCCATTTAAACACACATATTAGATATTCCAATTAAACAAGCACATCAGGAACTCCAATTGTTATCAATACTTCACAAGACTATAACAAGAGTAAAAATCAATCTATAGCTATAGTAGCAACCTAACATGCTAGAGAGTTGACAAAACTGTAATAGACATCGGCTCAAATGTTGTGACCAACTCATACTCAATTTATATTAATCTAACGCTTCAAACTTTTATGGGTCAAACTAAGAACATAAAGCTTAAATTAATTGTGTCCACCTATTGCCTAGTGGGATTATATAATTTTAAGAATTCAGCTACCTTCTCGATTTCTGAGTACTGGATCTTCTTATCAAGACCAGAGATTTTTCCAGATGCCTCGGACTCTTTCATCTGCATTTCTCTGATAGATCCAAGGCTTTCCATCTCCAACTCATGTCGTTCTTTGGTTTTCTTGATATCTGTGCAATCAATAAATTAAAGCTAGAACTTACATGTTTACCATTTAGAAACTTAATTTCAACTAAACAACTAAACAATATGAAGGTGTGACCTCCAATTGCTTTATCATCCCACTGCTTTGACCTAGCCTCCATCCCACCACTAATCCCACCAGTCATTGTACCTGACTTGGTTAGAAGAATCCCATCGACAGTCACCACTGCAAAGCACAATCAACAAAAATTAGCTTGAAAGCAAAACAAAAACTGGATACTGGAGATCATTGAGCGGACAAATAAGCATTACCCTTGTACCTCTCCCTGCTCACTTAGCAGCCCAGAAAGTGTATCCAGTCAACGAACAAACCACAGCTGATGTCAAAACGAGTGCTTGGAGAAAGATTCTTCCTGTAAACATACAAAACAAAAGAATGAGACTCGCCTTTAAAACTTATCATCAATTTAAAGTATCAAACAACAATAGCTCCAGTACACAATCCAAATTAGTAAGGTAAATAGATTAAAACCTTCAAAGATAACTTAACTGATCATTTAAGGTGCAAAACATGAAACATGAATACTCAAGTGTACTAACCATTATAAATAGATATTTTTTTTTTTTTTGAAATAACGAGGTACAATGTTGTTATCTAATAAAACTATTTGATGCTTCTACAGGTCAATAATCTGAAAACTTAGCATAATTATAGTACACCAAGTGATGTGATTTTTAATTGTTGTAGAAAGTGGTAAAAAAAGTATCGTTCACTCAGACTTGTGAAGATTCAATTTTAGATTCAAACTCAATAGAAAACATACGAAGTTGTTATCAAGATTATAAAAAGCACCGAGACTCGGGATTCCACCATTGACCAATTAAGTGATTCAATCTAATCAATATTCATGCAATTCTTTGCGTTTGAAGTGACTCTAATTTATTGCCTCTAGTAGATTTTCGAAGTAACAATTGTATACATCAAGCATGAAACATCAAAAGTCTTAAACTAAGCATGCTCCATCAAAACGAATCACAATCATTCAATAAATATCAATTTTCCAATATTAGTTCCATGCAAATAATCATAAAAGAAATTGCAAGAATTAATTAAAATAGAAATATACCACTCTTCATGGAACAATGGCTTCCTCCGTCGCCTCGGCAAAGGGGTTTAGCTCCTCATGTTATTCACGTGCTCAAAATAGGTGTCCATAGCTCAAGAGGGTGAAAAACAAGAGAAAACTAATAAAAAAATGAGTTTGTAATGAGATATAATTGTTCTGAGTAACTCACTTATTCTGAAGAGAAACCTTAAGAGACTGTTGCGAACTCAATATAATTGTTGGAAAAATTGTTACAAAGAGAATGAATTTGAATGAATAGGTGACTGTTTCTGCGACCTTCCTTGAGTGTTGTTCTCTGTTCTTGTTCTTCCTCTTCTCTGCAAGTTATGAATTCATCTCTGCAAGTCTTGGTTTTTCTCTGCAGCTACCCCCGAAGTGTACCTCCTTTTTAATGACTCGAACCAACCCTTATATAGCCAGCAGAAACCCTAAACTCGATTTAATTCCTTCCTTTCTTTGGCACAAAGTCTCGGACTTCTCCACTTTCCAAATTCTTCTCCACACGTTTCTGAGCCGTACAGGTCATTCCATTCCCTCTATTAGATTGATACAAATCTCAGGAAAGGTTATCTTGCCTTAAATCCCCCGTAACTGCCAAATATATTCAATAGAATTCTCGAAACTTCCATCACCTCTGTTTCGCTCTAACACGCTTATACATCCCAATCTGTTCGATGCAAACACACGTATCATCCCTGTTTTGCTCTAAGAAGTCCAGCCCAACAAAAATATGCAGTTGAATCACGCTAAATCCGATCCATGAAATCTCAACAATCCCGTGAAACTCCAAGCCTCTGTTTTGTCCAATCTCGACGTACCGGCCTATCCTCTCTAATCTAATCACATAACATTCCCTGTTTAGTCGTAACAGGGTGTATCCAATCCAAATTAGCAATTAAATCCGGCTAAAACTCCAGCAAATCTCGCCTGCAAAACTGAATTTTGAATTCAGTTTTTCCCGCCAAAATCTGTGAAGAAGAAAGGGTCGCCCCCTATCCATAGTAGGGGTGCGAATGGCAACTGCCTTGGGGTGTCCCGAGGGTGCCCCTTAGTAATTTGGGTACCCCTTATCCATAGCGAGAGTCCGAATAGCATGTATCCTCCGGGCGCTTTTACCAACTTTTCGAGCCGATTTTTCCAAAAATGTTTATTGGCCAAAAATACCTACACACGCATAAAACACCATAATAAGTACAAAAATGAGCACTATCAATATAAAGAATCGAGACAAATTAGACACAAAAATGTGTCTATCACCAAGTATATACCTAAGGAAAAAGGTTAGAATTAATGAGGTGCTGCATAAAACAAAAAAAATGATTTACTTTTTTGTATACAACTTGTGCTACTGAACAACGCGACAATACTCAATACAAAAGATACCTAATCATGTGTTATCATAAATCTATGATAACCACCAGGGACTAACAAGATACCTTTAAGTCAAATAAACATCTGAGTAGGGATTATTTAGAAACTAAAATGGACACTGTGGACACTTGAAGTACTAGAATGGAGAGAGATTGATGTAATAATGTAGTCACCACGCGAATTATGTCACATATCCTATGCTAATAGCCTAATATAGTAGAATGAGTATAAAGTACAAGGATTGGAGGCTCAAACTAGTAGACATTTAAAAATTCACCTAAGGTAGAGACAAAAGGTAATTACATTAGTGGCTTCAGATTCCCAGAACCTAAAGACTCAAATATTTTCAACACATTATCGACAGTGTCAGGAGAGCAGCTTCTAGGAAATGTAAAAGAAGCAACCCACTTCTTGTTAGCTTGACCAGGGATAAAATTCCTTTTTCCTCAATCACATCCATCTTAGGAGATGATGGAGTAGCCTCTCTAGCACTTTCACCTGCAATTCAAAAATTAAAACAAATTACATGCAAGCTTGGAGATCTCTTCTTAACCAAGTACAAGAAAATATGCAAGCTTGGAAATCTCGTCCTAACCAAGTAGAAGTAAATCACTTAATAAGTGAAGATGAAAATAAAACCTCTTCAATACAAAATTACCACTTTCATCATTAATCTTTTTGCTCTCGGCACCTTCCTAATTTCCCAGAGAGTATTTTTCTTTTCTTTGCATTAGACGTTTCTTAAATTTCAGAACTATATGTACTCAAAGACCTAATATACTGCAACAATTTGAATGAAATTTTAACAACTATTAAGAGCTAAAAATATGCCCTATCAGAAAGCTATAAACACTCAGAAGCAAGTACCATAGACAAATTATACTATGCAGGTTGAAAAGAATATGCAGTAAAGTCAGTGTGTCAGATTCAGACAGACAAAGGGAGGATAGCTTTGAGCTCGTCTGTCAGAAAATTAAAGATTTATTAACTGATAGTCTGATACTAAGATGTGTTCGGTGACTCAAAAAGCTATCTCTGTGTAGCAAGGAAGCTTTTACTTTCACTTCTTCCCACCCACCCCCACCTGAATCCTTACTATACCTGAATCATTTGCACCTGAATACAACCACACCCTCAACAGCAACATCTTCTTTGTTACTTTCAACATCCACTTCATCTCCTTCCTACGAATATCACAATTACAATTGCAATCACATTCAATAAAATCAAAAAAATCATACCAAAAACAACCCAACAAAAGATTATTGATTGATCCACTTACTCATAACACCCTCAACTGGTTAATCCTCGTATTGTGAGTTCGACAAATCGATTCAAAAAGCTCGAAATTACAGAAAATTGGAAACCCTAATTGAAAATTTTAGGAAAAATTGATAAAAAGAATAGTGAATAGAGAGTTATATGAAATACCTCAACACTTAAATAGATATAATATACCTCAATTAAGTAATGAAAGATTACCTCAAGTACGAACTCAAATTCCCAACTTGAACTTTTTCCCTGAGATACAAAGAAACTCATAATCATTATCAGTTCTTTTAATTTCTTCTTCAACAGCTTCAACCCATCTTATAATAAAAACCATCTCCTCGACTGGTTGATCAGTTTCATCAATTGATTCCCAAATAAGAAACTCAAACCCTAATTTCTTCAATTCATCTTCAGAACAGCTTCAGAACATCTAATTAACCATAAACCTTTCCTCAATCAACTAAACCCATCATGATCCTTCTTATACATCACCAAAACGAATTCCTAATCTCCATCTACAAAAACCCTAAACCTAACTTCCACTGCTTTCATCTTTATTCAATCTCCAAGAAACTCTAACCAATCAAGTTTACAAGTTCATCTATAAACTGGATGTTGATTTCTGTGGTTTTAGAGCCGAAAGAGATGAAGTTCTTCATGCAGAGATGGAGAGGAGATGAAAGAGTTCAGAGATGGAGAGGAGATAGAAAGCAGCGGAGATGAAAGAGTTTGTGGCGGACAAAAAATTGAGAAGGGAAAAAACGATAAGGCAGGATATAGGTTAGATTAAGATGAAGGGTGGGAAAAAAATAAGGAAGTCTTGACCGAAGTTTGACTGGGGCGTGTTTATCATCTCTAGTGTTCCCGACCACGCACGTGGTTCACGCGCTTGAACCGAGCGCAGTTG
Organism: Papaver armeniacum; assembly: GCA_023531295.1. Classification (NCBI taxonomy): domain Eukaryota; kingdom Viridiplantae; phylum Streptophyta; class Magnoliopsida; order Ranunculales; family Papaveraceae; genus Papaver; species Papaver armeniacum. The sequence continues at coordinate 282,734 of JAJJWW010000596.1, forward strand.
CAATTCGCAACCTTGTGTGTGAGGTTGCAAAATTCACAACGACAACCCTCTGTTGCGAAAAAATAGCAACGGGGATTAGCAACAAAAATTTCGCAACCGACCTACTGCCGTTGCAAAACTGGGTTGTGAATCCCTTAAAATGGTGTAATAAAATCAAGGTGAACAGGAACCAATTGATATACCAGACTTATATTCCCGAAGAACAGCCTAGAAATATCAATCACCTCATAATAATCTTAATCGTATGGTAGCAAAACAAGATATTGTGGAATCATAAACAATGAGACGAAGATGTTTGTGACTACTTTATATCTTGCCTATCGGAGATTAAATCTCGAGCCAATCTTAAAGAAGATAGTACTCAATCACGATAGAAAACAGCTAGATCAGATCACGCAACTACAGAGAAAATAGTTGGGTCTGGCTTCACAATCCCAATGAAGTCTTTAAGTCGTTAATTGGGTTTTAGAAAAACCTAAGGTTAAAGGAGAATCGACTCTAGTCGCAACTAGTATCACATAGGAGGTGTGGGGATTAGGTTTCCCAGTTGCTATAGTTCTCCTTTATATAGTCTCCAGGGTTTGCAATCAATATTACCTTGGTAACAAAGCATTCAATATTCATTGTTAGATGAAAACCTAATTAGACTCAATCTAATATCTTTCAACCATTAGATCGAACTTAGCTTCTTATACACAAATGAAATGTACCTTCATTTAGGTATGAGTAACCGTACCTAAATGTGTACACCTTTTTGGCTCAACAATAGTTAACTGAAGTTAGTTATATGAACACTTTCATATCAACCTCATTCATCTTAACCATAACTAGTTCAAATGACTCCAATGAAACTAGTTAGAGAGTTGTTCAATTGTTTATATTCTCATAGAAGTATACAAGACACAATTGAAGCAAAATCGATTTTGATTCACTCGAATCAAGTCATGAACATTATAGCCACGGTTTGCAAAAGATTGCATTCCTTATTATATAAATGTATTAGTTCATGAACAAACCGATTTTAGAATATCATCCACTCAGGTATGCAAACATGTACGCATACGTTAGTGGTCGGACTAAGTTTGGGTTCGCCAGCATGCGAATGGCTACGCATACCTCCAAACTCAATAGAAATTCCCGGACCTAAACCTTACGCCAGTACGCGTACCGGTATGTGTACTAGGTTCCCGGACATGGATTACATATATGCAAGTACGCATACTATGCTTAAATCCAATTGTTCTAAACTCTCATTTCAACCATTGAAACATTCTCGGAAGTCGGGAATACCTGTCTCACACAAACTATTAGCTTCAAAGCAATTTTCAGTGATAGAATGATCAATACGAAATATTCCGAGTCTACATCAAATGACTGTCTCACACAAATCATGTAAGATGTTACCAGGCGATTTTCACATGATCATCTTTTGACTTTCTTCAAGGATATAAGATGAACTTGGTTAAAGAGAAATCTTACCAACACATATTTCGAGAAAAATGTAAGCGAGTTAAACTCAGCTCGAAATATCAAATGTGCATAATTGAAGTCTATATAGCTATACGACTTTTGTCTCAAATAGGAGATAGAGTAGATAGACTTTTGAGTGATAGATGAGTTCAAGTCTCCACATACCTTTTGTCGATGAAGTTCCACAAGCTCCCCTTAGTAGTTCTTCGACCGAGCAGTGCTCTAACAAAGTTTGAGAATACGATACCGCTGGTATGATCCAGGTTTAGGCACTATCACAGATTGTGCTGCTTTTTTTTCTCTCTTTTCTCTGTTCGAAGTACAATATCACAGGTACCTAGATACTCAAAAGAAGTTATCAGTTTCCAGAATTGTACAGGTGAAGCAAATTCAGAGGGTATCACTGGTGATTAACAGCTGAGAAAGATCTATAGCACACAATTAGCTACAGGTGCAGACAACACAAGCCAGAGATGATATAAAACAATGATGCAGTTTATGCGACTGATTTGAAATTTAAAATTATAGCTACAACTATAAGTTTATGAACAAATGGATTAATCAAACTACTATACAACAGCAAAGTTAGAGATGCAAGTGAACTACAAATTGAAAAACAACAGGAGCCGAGATATAGGAATGAGATTATTTTACTAAGATAATGATGCTGGTATGAGAATGCAGATATGAACAGAATGCAAAAAGGTTGAAGTTTAAAAGCTAAAGCTACAACTAAAATTTTACAGTGCTAAGCTACAGTTACAAATTCCTAACCTAATCAGCAAAGTTCAACAAGAGATTTTTACACAGGACCAACAATTTTGCAACAACTTAAACAACTAAAAAGGGACATACATGAAAATGGTCAGATGCAAACTGATAAAAACTACAGAGGGCAATATATTACAGGTTGAGAAAGTTAAAAACAACTGAAAATTAAACAGATATACAAACTAAACACATAAAGCATTAGATACAGATGAACTGACTCACTGGATTTGACTTGCAGGAATGGAATGATACATGACAATGATGCTACAAAACTATAACTAAGATTACAAACCTAATATGCAAATGTGGAGCTAAATGACATATTTTCTAAGTTACGCTAACACAGTATCAAGAAGGAACTTTTTCACATAAACTACAGTTTCACCACACCTAACACGAATCAGGAATTAGCCAGCACAATGGAAAATTTTCAGCAAATTTTGGATTAGTACCACAATGCAACTGAGATGGGGACAAATCAGGCTTGCAGATTCACAGTTTAAGTGCAGGTGACTAAATTCTAATAATTGTGATGAAACCTAATATTGTGTAAGGAAACAGTTCTTAGCAATGCAACAATAAATAACAAAAACAATACTTACAGACTCCTATATGACTACTTACTAAAGGGAATATATTACAAACCGAGAAAGTTGCACACAGCTGGAAACTGGACTACATGATGTGACCAGTTACAGATGAAATTGACTGATATACAATAACTAAAACTACAAAAATAAAGATGCAACTGAGGATAGAATGATAAAAATTACAGCTAACACTAGCGACAGGATGCATGTTATATAGCAGATGGATTACAACTAAGTTATACTAGCAATGACTGAAAACAGAAAAATCTAAACACATATATACAAAAATAAAAGATAAAAATCAATAAAGTGGACTGCAGATCAACTACACCGCTACCGAGTCCCCGGCAGCGGCGCCAAAAACTTGGTAGGTCTCTAAACAGTACCTACAATGACTGCAAGTGCACAGGTCAATTGTGTAAGGTGCAAATACAGGTCGATCCTTAGGGACAAGATGGGTGTAAGTTGAAGCCTTACTAAAATTGATTCTAAACAAGAGTAACAGGAATAGGGGGCTTGTGTCGATACGACAAAGTTGTTGGCAGATATTAACTAAGAATGCAAATAAAGTTGTAAACAAACAGATAACTAGGGTGCTAGGGAAATCGAATCCACCGCTTAACCCATACTAAGCCAATTCAGTCTCAATACTATTCTTGTCCCTTATATGGACACCGATGATCTTCTAGGCTCTGCCGACTATCCAGATAGCAGTGAAGATTCTAGTCTGCTGCACATCAAAGGGTAGTTTTAGGAGGATGGTTTAGTGTCACTAATATAATTACCTAATCCTAGTATTAGTTGTCCTCTCACAAAATAACTAACCGCAGATCAATCACTTAGATGATTAAACAATCCTGATATGGATATTCTAATCGCAACTAAGGTGTCCCTCCGAAGTACTAAATGTCTACTTAAAGCACAACTAGTCAAAGGATCGAACAACAATCAGTTAAGCATGAGTTGCAGCACAAACAACGCAGTGGTATTCTAACTACAATGGATACATGACATACACTGTGAGAGAAAAATATTGAAGCGCTCAGATTATAATTATCCAAAACATTATAACACAACAAGAACAATACTAGAACTTGAATTAAACTTAGAAATAGATTAATGGTTTCATCTAAACCCTAACTATGAAATTAGAACATGATGAAAATACTGAAATTAAACCTAACTACTGCTTGGTGCACCGACTACTCCGGACATGATTTTTACATCACAATCTCCTCCATATTTATACACAATTTCACTCAATTCCTCTTTAATTTGATAATTGGAGAATACCCACTTACCCATAACAAGTTTTCTGACAAACCCCTTCTGCAATTCACTTTTATAGCTCCTTGATTTGATGTTTGCTTTAGCTTATTGAAGATAACCCTAACTCTATCTCTCTCAATCCTAGATTCTATGGTTACTGTTTTTGATAAGAGATAAGCTAAGATGGAGATAGAAAGAGATTGGAAGTTTGATTGATGGCTAGATGATAGGGTGGTTGTGAGCAGAGATTGTCGGGGATGGATTTGATGGACGGGAATTGCAAATGGTGCTGGTTATGTAAGAGAAAAGAGAAGAAATGGAGAAGATATGCTTCTGGTCGATTTTGGAGAGAAATATGGGTGGCTAGAGTGTAGGAAGGATGCACCAAATGTTGATGTACCAAGGAGATGACATTGGGTGTTGAGCGACTACATCAAATCTGATATCTCGGGCACAGATATGGGTTTGGATCTTGGGTCCTCTTGGAAACTCTTCTTCTAGGTCCAATTTCTCTTGAAAGTTAGTATCTTAAGCCCACTTCTAGTTTTGGGTCGTGCAAGCGACATTCTTCTCATGTGGATGAGGTGCAAACGATATTCTTCACTGCCTTCTAGCGGGAGCTTTGTTGTCTCTCTTGCATATTCACCAAATCTCTCTCTCTTTTGGCTTCTCCATTCATCCAAGCTTTATTTAGTACCTAAAAACACAAAATTAATTAGTACAATTATTTATTCTTGAAAACAATGAAAATACAGTATTTGGGATAATATATGATTTTAAAGCACAAAAGATGAGATAATTGCCAATAAAAAGGTGTAGAAATATGCAATATTTGACACTCGTCAACATACCAAAACTTGTGAGTTTACAGAACGATGCCCTAACACTACTAATCCTACTTCTAGCTTTGTTGCCCAATGGAAAGTAAAGTTGTTTTGCTTTTTCTTCTATATGTTCTTTTGTTCTACTAGTGAAGGTGAGTCTTCTTGCATTACTGCATCTAGATACACAATTAATATCTCGTATCATCTTCAGATCTTTTGGATATCTTACATATAAATCAATGTTTTGAGAACTTCGACTATTCTAGATCCAGTTGGAACTATAGTATGAGCTAACTTCCAAGTACAAAAAACCTTCATACTAAAAATCTTAATACTACAAATGGTTTAGAGGTCCCAGATGTTGTCCCACTTTAGTTTTGGGTTATACTAATTCTTTGAATGAGCTTATCATATAAAGATATAGAGGTAGAATTACCTTTCTTGGTCATGTCAATTTGACTCTATCATGAGAGGTGAAATCAAAAAAAAAAATTCTAATTAGAAAATACATTCCAGTCTTACCATATTTACTTCACAAATTTGATTTTTATGGTACAGAATTTGATAATTTTATCTGAAAAGGAGAGGGTACCAAGTACACCACCAACCTTTTCGTTCGGAAACCTATATGGACAAACCTAATACAGTTGAAGGTAGATCTAATTAAAGATCCTTGAAAAATATATGTATATAGAGTTTTATCTTATCTCTTCCACAATCAATATATCTAGACAACAAAGTCCGTGAACTAGATTGTATATAAGAGTTCTTGTATAATCTCACAAATATATTCCCAAGTTCAATCTAGTCGTATCCAAATCAAGAGGATCTGAATTCTTCCAAGTATGAAACTTGTTATCTATCTTTCAAGATATGAATTTTGCAAGAACGAGTCTCTTAATTGATCACAATTAATAAGGACTTAAACTACGTAGATCGAAAACATACTACTTATGTTATTCCTATTATGAAGATAAAACTATATAATGCACAAAAAGAAAAACACAAGACACAAGAAGTTTTGTTAACGAGGAAAACTGCAGCAGAAAAACCTCAGGACCTCGTCCAACTTTGAACACAAAAGTGTATTAAGCTGCTACAGACACTAGCCTACTATATAATACTTCAGACTAGAATGTCGTTGAGAATGAATTAACCCTCCAAGAAATTCATCTAAATTCGTGCTTCTTACGTCTCTTGAACCTCGCAAGGCTCTACGTAATTGATTCCATTAGCTGACGTCCTTTACAACCTAATAACTACTTCAACCTAAGTGAAGATTTTTTGATACCAATCTGCCTCTAACAGATAAGCCTATTTGATTTCCGTTTAGATTGTTTAGATCAAGGCTTGAAAATCTTTTTGCAATAGACAAAGCTAGTAAACCTCACGAATCTGAAATACTTATACTCAATTAGCTAAGATCCTGGATTACTAACCACCTTTCAAGAATAATCTTAAAACCAATCAACAAATAAGAGTTTTAGTATCTGTATTGAGGAATCACAAAGTATGAGACGAAGAGAACTTTGTGATTTCTATCTATCTCATTCTTTATTGGAGATTGACAACCTCAACAATCAATAAGAACAAAATCAGGATACATAGACTATCGAGGTAAAGATAGTCGGACCTGGCTTCACGAATCCCTACATGAAGTCGTTAAGTCGTAAACCTAATTATGTTTCTTAGAGGAAACCCAGGTTAATAAAGGATGACTCTAGCAAGCAGCTAGGACATATAAGTGTCAAGGATTGTAATTCCTAGTTGTTTGAGTCAGACTTTCAAGACTAAAGGGGGCTTTGAATTCAAGCTAAGATAACTTGACATTGAAGAAAATACTTTATCAGTTTAGATGAACTCTTGTTAGGGGTTTATGTAAGCATGTGACAAGTTTGTCTTGAAATTACATACAAGATTATACACTATGGTCCAGGGTATTGGAGCTGTTTATAATGATATTTCATGGCAAGTATGCTACACAAACGTATAAGTATAATCGTGTTCATTTAATACTCAAGATTTGAATCGTGATTCACAAACACCGGGTGATCTAGTGATCAAAGATGTCTTAGAAGTGTTCATGAGAGTTGTAGCAATGACAAACGTATTTGTGAAAATAGTTTATGAGCATCTTATTAATTAAATCGAATCTAGGACATATAAGTGTCAAGGATTGGAATTCCTAGTTGTTTGAGTCAGACTTTAAAGACTAAAGGGGGCTTTGAATTCAAGCTAAGATAACTTGACATTGAAGAAAATACTTTATCAGTTTAGATGAAACTCTTGTTAGGGGTTTATGTAAGCATGTGACAAGTTTGTATTGAAATTACATACAAGATTATACACTATGGTCCAGGGTATTGGAGCTGTTTATAATGATATTTCATGGCAAGTATGCTACACAAACGTATAAGTATAATCGTGTTCATTTAATACTCAAGATTTGAATCGTGATTCACAAACACCGGGTGATCTAGTGATCAAAGATGTCTTAGAAGTGTTCATGAGAGTTGTAGCAATGACAAACGTATTTGTGAAAATAGTTTATGAGCATCTTATTAATTCGTACTGGAAGGTATGTGTAGGGGTACACGTTCCCATGAAACAGTTCTCGAATTCAGGATGGTACGCATACTGGGTCTGCATACCCTTAAGTTATTCACGAACTCAGGCCCTTGGGCTACGCATACTGGGTATCCGTACCTTTCCCTTTACGAATTCAGAACCTTAGGGTACGCGTACCTACATACGTTCTGGAACTCAGATGTCTAGGGTACGCTTACTCGGTATGCGTACCTACCCTATGTACAAATTTCAATAGTTCTTAAAAACTCTCTTTCATAGTTTGAAACATTCCCAATCGCTATAGACATGAAATATCATTGGTTGGGCAATTTCCAAATGATTAACTTGAAAGAAAAATTGTTCTTGAACAATAATTTGTTCTTGAAAAATAAATTGTTCGTAACTAAGATTTCTATGGATCTATGAACATCTATTGCTTGAATCATATTTCGAGATGTTTAACAAGACAAGCTTGACTCGAAACTTCAATATTAAATCTACCAAAAATCATACGACATGGTCTCATATAGATAAAAACGTAATGTCATGATAAAGTGATAGTTTTAGTATTAGTGGTGGGTATGGACATGAAATATCATTGGTTGATAATGGTGGTGGTACACTGATGGAGGTGGTGCACTGTTAGAGAATGAAAATAAATAAGAACTTAGGATTAGGGACCGAGTGAAGCAAAAAAGAATGAGCCTATAAGGGAAAATTCGATGGACAAATTAGATTTTGGAAATCAAATCTATGGTAAGGCATTATCTGCTTTACCACCGGTTTTCGGTTCAATTTTATACTAAAACAAAACAAAACCAAAAATATCCGTTTTCAGCTCTCTAAAACCAAAACTAAAACCATCAACATATGGTTCGGTTCTCAAGATAACGGTTCAGTTTGGTGCGGCTTCTTGGTTTCTCAATCAAAATAAAATACTATATTTACTGCAAGATGTAAAGCATTCAAAAACATATGTGGATCCGAAGGAAGAAATACACAACCAAAGTCATGCGGTATTATTACTATTCCTTTCTTAAACTACAGTGGACTTCTTTCGTTTCATTTTCTTGGGGGCACTAAACAGTGGAAATTGATTTTCTTAACAAAGCGCCGTGGAAATTCAAGAAAATAGAGCTTTCCCATGGACATATCCCAACCCAAACAGGCCAAATTGCTGAAACCAATCCACATACGTACCCCACCAAGGCACCAACCCACTCCCTGCCCCACCATTGTCTAAATCAAGTCTGACTGTTATCAGCTTGATTTTATCTTCTTTGCATACAAACATTTTCGAACTTAAACTATGAAGAAAACGAAACAACTCCAACAGATCTTGATTTGGCATCATCTCCACCTCTTACTTCTGCTGGCTATGGTGGTGATGGAATTTTATTTTGGATTAGTTTTAAGAGTTGGTTTGAATGCGATGCTATAATCTCCGTGACGGGGTTTTTATATTTGGGTCGCTCTTCTTTCGACTTTTGCTTTAAGCGTGAGCCTGATAATCTTCACCGGGTATTACCCTCCGACGTCTTCTCCCAGCGGATCCCGGCGAGCTTATTGTTTTCCGTTCGGTAAAGATTTAGTTCGATCAGAAGGAGGTATGGTGAGTGTGAGACATATGCAGAGTATGTCGGAAAACTATATTCAATCCCTAGCAGCAATCCTGTGTTATTTATTCAATATGATCCTATGAACCAGCTAAGCAGTCATACATTAGTCTTTGTTTTTGTTGCTTTAGATTTAACTATTTTTATATTAGTCTTTGTCTTTGTTGTTTTAGATTTAACCATTTTAGATTTAGTAATGAAGGTTAAGATAGCAGTAATTCCATCAGCATCAGTATCCAGTTCAGTTGCAATTGTTACTGCATCCTCAATGCCGAGTCAGCCCGATTCTTTCCATCACAGACACGTAAAGACCGATTCAGATTACCATGGTTACTTGAGACACTTTGGTTACATTTTGGCTACTGTTACTATTAGTTGGGTCACTGTTACCTTGATTGCACTAGGCAATCTAAACTTCAAAAACTCTGGTTCATGTTTTTCACATGTTCCGATGAACATAGGGTTGGATTTGATCCAGTCACTGCCTTGTGCTTTGACACATCTTTGGTTTTTGTTTTCAAAATCGGGTTTGGCCCGAAATGTTAGTTCCTCTCCTTGCGAGAGAGAAGGTTCTCTCAAACCGTTTTAGTTCGAAAGGATAGAATTGATAGGCAAGAATTGGTGGGGATATCTGAATTTGTATGAACATTATCTCGATCTTGAAAATATCTCTATTTCCTATTGAAAAAAAAAAATTGCAAAAATTCTATATGAACCGGGAGATTCAAACAACGCCAAAACTACCTCTCACAGAATTTCCAACGGCCCCACCATAAATGGCCCCCCGGCTGTCCTCCGGCGGGGGCCCACCGGAACCCACCATACCAAACTGTGAGAGAAAAAGGCAATTCGGTTTTGGTGTGGTTTGCGGGTGGTGGTCTGTGCAGAAGCACTCTTTAAATTGGTGACAAACAATAGACGTAATTAAAATGTTTAATCACCTTACAAACCAAAAGTGTATATGCCATCGTCGTCAAGGTTAATTAGTAAGATGAATTACATTATTTATTTTTTTGAGGAAAATGAATTACATTATTATTATGTTTATTTTATTCACAAAATTGGTCAATTAACCCAATAATAATAATTCCTGGGTTGAAAAAGACATGTAGAATTTGATACTGTTTAAGTGGACGAAAATGTAAAAATAGTCAGGATGTAAACAATTTCATCCTACCCATTTTCAAATACTTTTTCTTATTTTTAATTTACATCAGGATGCATCCAGTTTCACCCTCGTTATTTTTTAAGTTTAAGCCAGGATGAATCCAGATTCATTCTTGCTATTTTTTTTGTGTCCATTTCACCTATACTAATTTTTACTCGTCCATTAAAACCATGTTTTAAAAATATTTGAACAATTGACCCAATTTCTCTATTTTATTTTATTTTTTTGACACGATAAGCTGGGGTAAGGGAACCCAAAATGAATTACATTTATGTAACTATAATTTAGTGATGCTTGAACCAGACATTTTTTCTAAAACTAAACGAGTAATTGTGACTTGTGAGTGAACTTGTTGCTTGAAGAGTTCTAGCCCATCTGATTCTCTCATTCTCTTATTTGTAATCCTTTGATGGTGATAAATACATATTCTTTTCTTTATCAATCCAAAAAACAAAAATACCAGAATAAATTTGGAGAAAAATAATTTTGCATTTAAAGAGGTATAATATTTAAGTTTAAAGTTCAATATTTTATTAGGAAAGAAAAAATTGATTCGATCTTGTAATGAGTCAAATTGACGCCCCTCATTCATGAATTTTCAGAAAACTTAATTTGTGCCCTTTAAGAAGGTATTTTAACAAAAGAAAGAAAAATGAAGGATAGGGTGAATGCAAATAAAGCCATTGATCCTGAGTCGTTGATTGCATTAGGTCTAATTAAAAACCATTATGGTGAATACCAGAATTTGGGGACCGCGACATGAATTTTATATTTCAAAAGACAAAAAATAAGAACATTAAAGCCGGCAATCAAAACCAAAATTAGCTAGAGAAATAGGATCACTGATTGGGAAACTTGAAAAATCAAGTAGTAGTATTATTTTCCAAAGACATGCTTTCAAAGAGGTGGAATTGACGGACGATGAAAGCGATCGAAAATTGTCAAACTTTTAGGCTGGGTAGTATTTCTCCCTTCATGCCTAATGTCCACATGACATTACATAAGCCGCATTTTTGGGAAGTCATTTTCTCCCTTTTGACTTAAGTTAAGCATGCAACCAAGGATTTTCTTTTCTTTCATTTTTTGATCAAACAGATTTTTTTTATGTGAAAAGATCATATATTAACTAGTATAGTACAAAAGATTCTGGACGGTAGACATACGGGGACTTTAACCAGTTACTAATTGGACGCTCACTCAGACGTAAAAATTATTATGAGATGAGACAAAATAAAAAAACCTAGTATGACGTCAAATGTTGGTAGAGGTACCCCACAAAATCTTTGACAGAGACAACGTTATCAGCGGGGAGCTAACACAAGATTTGTTAGGGATTAAATATATGAAGATCTAAGAAACCTTCGTTCGTTCGGCAACTCGAAAAATTTATGATAATCAAATGGAAGTGATGATGATATGATGACCAAAATCATACCTCACCAATTAGAAGGAAAACTGGCAAAGACGCACTCAGAAGCTGTTTTACACACTCCAGTCTCGGGAGTCTTGGCATCAAAATTCAAATATATTTATCAGATAACGCGGAATACACCTTCAGAGGTGGGTAATTTTCTTAAGTCTTGATAACGTTCCAGCATTTGTCATAGTATTCCTGCAAAACAACTATTAGGGCCAGTCATGATAAAGCACTTAGGCCAGCCATAAGTGAAATTTAAGTTATATATCAACATGTGAGCCATTTTTTAAATAATATATTTTTTTAATCCGAACCCAAAATAAAAAATCTTATAAGGCAAATGAAGAATCAAATTAGACATATCATGAATTTATGTTGCAAATAGTCATGTATAACGTCTAAAATGAGTTGGAATGCCATTTTTATTTGAAAATATGGAAACATATTAAAGTAGTCTCATCTTTCTTCTTGCATCATCAATGACAAAGTGTGCTTTGCATGCCCCAATATGCATTGAACTGTCCCTCTTTATAGCATATTCAAAATGGGGAGAGAGTGATGAAACTTTTATGAAAACATAAAGCTTACCTAAGGAGGAATATCCCTTTTCCAAAAAAGTTTCTCACAGCCACGAACACTATTATCTTACAACTCATAACATTTTTGAACTGAAAAGGACTCCAAAATAGAAACAACGTCATCTTTATTCAGTAACTTATGAACATCTGAATCTTGATTTGAAAGTCATAAATTTAATTCTTGATGGACAATGGGTTGTGATTGCTTCTCTGCAGCAATTCATCCCTGCCAATGATTTTCCTTTCATATCTGGACTTGAGGATGAAAGAATCTGGAGTGCAAATACTTCTGGTTGGCTTTCTTGTTGATACATGTAATAAGGTAAGAGCCAAAACTGCAACTCTTAATATCTATAAGACAATCTGGAAATATTGGATTCATCCCTCTATTTCTGGTAATTTTTGGAATCTTTGTTAGTGGTGTTTGTGCCGCTGATGATAATCTCGATGGTTTTGAATTAGCTTCTAAGTTCCATCTCCGTGGACATCATCAAGAATATCTTTCGCATATTCTTTGGAAATGCAACTTCAATCTAAATGTCTGGAATTGGATTTGTGGTCTTTCAAACTAATTTATTGTTGGAAGCACAAAAGTCCCATGTTGATTAAGATATGGTTTGCAAGGAACAAACATGTCTTTGAAATTATTTCCCCAACTATGGGTAAAGTCAAGAAAAGAGTTTTGCAGTTGACTCAAGATTTGAGTTTTAGACTAAATGGTTACTAGTGGAATACATCTCAAGACATTTGTATTCTTCAATATCCTGGTGTTCAAATCATGAAGATCAGACTTTCCAAAATTATTTAATGTTTCTTCAGATTGCCTGAGAATGATTTCACCATTTTATGTTGTGATGGAGCTTCGTACGGTAACCTTGGAATTGATGGATATGGATTTGTTTGCAGGGATTGTGGGAGTTATTTTATTTATGCAGAATACGGTGGTATTGGGATATCGCTTCAAACTTTTGTTGAGTGGGCTGTGAAAACTGGAAAAGTTAAGCCGGTTATCCAGTCTGGTTCTAAAACTGTGATTTATGTGTTTCAGTCTAGTTGCATTCATTGGTACATTCATGCAAGATGGGCTGGAAGCAGTTCCCATCTCCAGGATATTCTATTCAACATGCTTATAGAGAAGTAAATTTCTCAGCATACTTCTGTAACACCCGAATTTTTCGCATGGCGCATGCTCAAAGAATGCGTTATGTCCTGGGATGAAGCTTCATATGAAGCTTATATTGCGCGTCTGACCTGGGCTAATATGGCGCCAAAGGTGGCGCATTATGTTGGGCATACTGGCCAAGGGCCAGTATTGCACCAAGATGGTGCAAGTTGCAAGCTACATTGTGGTGTGACTCAATAATGTTGTAGTAAAAAGGTTCATTGAGACTTGTGAAAGCAAAAGATTTAGACTTATCAAAATTAATAATAAAGAAAACTTAACACAAAATTGATTCAAGATATGAGAAAATAACCAAGACACTGATTCCACTATTACACATGAATGAATAACAGTAAATAACCCAAAACTCTAATTATCTTTTAAATCCCTTGTTTCTTAATTCACAAATAATCAGACAAATTCTCAAAAATTAATTGTATCCCCTAAGCATAGATTATCTTAATACAAGCGTAACCTATCTAATTGAATCACAACTAATGAAAAGAATTTTTGCAAACAATTAAAACTCTGCAAAAGCAGTGACTAAGTGAATTATTAATTATAAATTAGAGAAAAATAAGATAGTTACCAATTATTCATGCGTAAATAGCTTCCTCATTGCCTTGGTTATGGGAGAATTAGCCTCTCATCATGTTGGAAACAAGCTCAAAACTCATTTTTATTGCTCAAAGGAGGTGTACAAATGATGAAATAGAGAAAATGATAAAATCGGGTGTTTGCAACGATTATAAGTGTTGCAAACACTGTTACAAAGGACTATTACTGTTGCTTTTAAATCTTCCTTCCGTATTACGACCCACGAGTAAGTGTCGTTGTCACTGTAGCGAAAACGACGGTTCCTTGTGCGTTGAATGTTCTTCGTGTTCTTCAATGGCGGCAGAACGAGAAAGATATTCAGTAACTCGATTTTCCGACCGACTCTCCCGTCTCCCAAACTCTCCGTAACTCTTCATTGATATACCAGAACCTATTTATAACCTATCAGAAGCAAAATCTCACGCTCATTACTCCTGAAAAATTTCATTTACTCGGTATTGAAGAAAATATTCTCGGGATATATTCTTTCCATTTTTTGTAGCAGCACGCGTCTGTTGCAACCCTATTTACTCCAAACTATCCCTGTTTAGCTCAAACACGCTCCACAAGTCTTTCAAACACGCTCAAACTCTTTGTAATCCCGTAACATACCCATGCAAACCCGTGTTCCTCTGTTTCCTCCTCACGAGTTATCTAGCCAAATTTAGACGACGAATCGACCCATACCAACCCTGTTAGGCTCTAACAAGTCATCCCAATGAAAATCAGCCATTGAATCACACTCTAACCCCTCCAAATCACGAACCAGAGTCTGCCAGTTCTGTTAAAAAAAATTCCCGCCAAAAATAATTTTCAAACGAGGAAGAAAGGGTTGCCCCTTATCCAACAGCTGGGGTGCGAATATCAGTTGGGTGCCCCTTAGTAATTGGGTTACCCCTTATCCAAAGTGGGAGTCCGAATATCAAATGTCCTCCGGGGGTGTTTCGAGCAACTTTTCGAGCCGAATTTTCCAACAATCTTTATTTCCAAAAAATACCTACAAACACACAAAACACCATAATAAGGACAAAAACGAGTACTAACAATGCGAAACATTGAGAAAAAATTAGACACATAAATGCGTCTATCAAATACCCCCAAACTTATTATTTGCTAGTCCTCGAGCAAATTTATTCTAGAAAATAAAAATCATTTGAACCCCTAGGTGGCCCTAGTGGCGGAGTGTTGTCTCCGGAGGGTTTACCAGAGGTGTACCCACAAAACCTTTACTCCAGACCCTAGCTATCTACGCAGAATCTTGGAAGGCACTAAAGAATCTCCTTGGTTGGCATACTTATTGATTACAAGAGGAAGTACCCCGATGCGAAATTCCAATTGTTGTACACGAGTTTGCACTCAAGCATACTAAAATTCATATAAAGTGACAGAGCTCTACTCAGATAGTTTTGGACATCATAAACCGAGTCAACCAATCACATGGAAAGATTAAGAAGATGGATGTAGAGAAAAACGTGGATGATGTTGACTAAGGTGAACCTATCCTAATGGTGAGATCCGGTCCGGACTAATATCAACCTTTGGCATATACAAGGGGACCGGTGATCGATAATCCTAACTCTAGGTCAACTCATTTGGCATATACAAGGGTACCAGTGATCGACTTTATTGTATTTATTAGGTTGGTCTAGTGGTCTGGTCTCATTTTTTTTTTTTTTTTTTCAATTTTTTTTCAATTTTTTTTTTTTTTTTTTTGGTATCTCAGTCACTCTATTTCACCCTAGCAATGGTAAAGAGAAAAATAAAAGAAGTGATCAGGATTCTTTCGATGTTTCCATCACGAGGATATGGCGAAACTACCATGTTTTCTTTTTCTAACACCTGAGCTCTGTGCTTTTATGAATAGACTCTTTAGATGTTTCCATCTAATCAGATTGGTTCCTCAACTCCTACAACCAAAATGCTTCCATCCACTTAGATTGGTTAGTGCCATCCTTAATAAACATAAATTTCTAGGCTCTGGAGTTTATTTATTTCAACTAAAAACTAACAAGAAGTTTCTTCCCCACCCCCAAACTTAAATCTAACATTGTCCTCAATGTTTCTAATGAAAGAGCAATACCAAAAAGTAAAGTAACATGAGGAATCAGTGAAGAGAGAATTCGGAAAGATAGTACCTGGGTGAAGAGAGAAATCAAAAACTAATATACAACATACAATCGCCTCGATGGTCAATCAAGGGTAAACAGGGTCCTCCAGAGGGACCTCCTCAACATCACCTGTAGGGAAGGGATCTAAAAAGGGTTTCAATCTCTGACCGTTAACCTTCGAAGAACTACTACTATCCGGTGTCTCGATCTCAACATCTCCATGAGGAAATACAGTGCGAACAATAAAAGGACCCGTCCACCGAGAACGTAACTTCCCAGGGAAAAGATGCAAGCGGGTATCATACATAAGAACTTTTTGACCTGGAGAAAATGACTTCCGTAAAATATTTCTATCATGCACAAGTTTCATTTTGTTCTTATACTCCTTCGCACTATCATAAGCATCTATACGAATCTCGTCCAACTCGTTGAGCTGGAGTTTCCTATGGGCTCCTGCCTTGTCAAGTGAAAAATTTAGCTGCTTAACAGCCCAATAAGCTCTATGTTCTAACTCAACAGGTAAATGACATGCCTTGCCATAAACAAGCCGATAAGGCGACATTCCAATAGGGGTTTTAAACGCAGTTAGGTAAGCCCATAAGGCATCAGTAAGCCTAGACGACCAGTCTTTCCGATTAGGATTAACAGTTTTCTCTAATATACTTTTTATCTCCCTATTAGAAACCTCTACCTGACCACTAGTCTGCGGATGATATGGGGTAGCTACCTTATGTGTAATACCATATTTCTTCATCAGAAGCCTAAAAGGTCCATTACAAAAGTGCGACCCTCCATCACTAATTATAGCTCGCGGTGTACCAAAACGTGTAAGTATATTATTTTTCAAGAACTCAATTACAACCCTATGGTCATTGGTTTTACACGCAACCGCCTCAATCCACTTAGAGACATAGTCTACGGCGACAAGGATGTATAGGTTACCAAAGGAATTAGGAAACGGACCCATAAAGTCAATACCCCACACATCAAAGACCTCAACGATTAAAATAGGGTTCAAGGGCATCATGTTCCTACGGAAATGGTTCCTAATTTCGGCAACGTTCACAAGTAACACAAGAATCGTGGGAGTCTTTAAACAATGAAGGCCGAGTAGAATCCACACTTTGCAATATCTTAGCAAAGCAGTCTTCTTAGCACTAAAGTGACCCCCACAAGCATGATCATGACAAAAGGAAATAATCTTTGGACTGGTCACTCTCGGGTATACATCTCCTAATAACTGTCCGGACAATACTTAAACAAATAAGGATCATCCCAAAAGAAGTGCTTAACCTCGGCTAAAAACCTAGAACGATCTTGTTTACCCCAATGTTGGGGCATTCGACCAGTAACAAGATAATTTACTATATTTGCATACCAAGGTGATTGGGAAACAGAGAACAATTGTTCATCAGGAAAGCTATCCCTTATATGAAGGGAATCATTAGGGGAACTAACAACTAGCCTAGACAAGTGGTCTCGCTACTACATTTTCTCGAACCCTTTTTGTCTCTAATGTCTGGACAAAATTCTTGTAATAAAAGGATCCATCTAATCAATCTAGGTTTGGTATCCTTCTTAGACAAAAGGTATTTCAAAGCAGCATGATCAGTGTAGATTACGATCTTAGAACCTAAGAGATAGGATCTAAACTTGTCTAAGGCAAACACAATGGCCAACAGGTTCCTTCTCTCGTAGTGGTATAGTTCAACTGGGCATCATTCGAGTTTTGCTAGCATAGTAAATCACATGAAGTAATTTGTTTTCTCGACTGACCTAGCACAACACCAATAGCATAATCTGAAGCATCGCACATGATCTCAAAGGGTAGGTTCCAGGTTAGGTGCCTGGACTATGGGGGCGGTAGTGAGTAAAGTCTTAAGCTTCTCAAAAGCCTCTAAACAAGCATCATCAAAGACAAACTTAACATCTTTTGCAAGCAAATTGCAAAGAGGTCTAGAAATCAAGCTAAAATCCTTAATGAATCGACGATAAAAACCTCGCATGCCCTAAGAATGACCTAATATCTTTTCTTGTTTTTGGGACCTGTAAAGTCTTAATAAGGTCAACTTTGGCTTTATCTACCTCTATACCCTTAGAAGATACGATATGCCCTATAACAATTCCTAATTGAACCATGAAATGACATTTCTCCCAATTAAGCACTAGATTTTTTTCCTTACATCTAGTCAACACTAATGACAAATGATGCAAGCACTCATTGAAAGACGAACCAAACACTGAAAAATCATCCATAAAGACCTCCAAGAACCGCTCTACCATATCTAAAAATATGCTCATCATGCAACGCTGAAAAGTCGCGAGGGTGTTACACGGCCCCGAAAGGCATGCGTCTATACGCAAAGGTACCAAAGGGACAGGTAAAAGTGGTTTTCTCCTGGTCTTACAGGGCAATGACGATATGATTATAGCCGGAGTAGCCATCTAAAAGCGTGTAATGACTATGTCCAGCTAATCTCTCTAGCATCTGGTTGATGAAGGGAAGGGGAAAGTGGTCCTTCCTAGTGACCTTGTTCAATTTCCTATAGTCAATACAAACACGCCAACCCGTGGTCACTCGGGTAGGGATTAACTCATTGTTATCATTACGGACTACGGTATCGGATTTCTTGGGAACAACCCGAACGGGTCCGACCCACTTGTCATCCGAAATGGGGTAGATAATGCATGCATCTAACGACTTAAGGATCTCGGTTCGAACTACTTCTTTCATATTGGGGTTTAGTCTTCGTTGCATCTCCATAGAAGGTTTGGTATCTTCCTCTAAATAGATCCGATGCATACAAACAAGTAGGACTTATACCCTTAATGTCTGCTATGGTCCACCCTAAAGCTTCCTTGTTGTTTTGAAGGACGGTCACTAGCCTACTTTCCCGATCACTATCCAAGTCGGAAGCAACAATCACGGGTAAAGTTTGGATGGGCCTAAAAACACATACTTCGGGGTATCGGCAATGGTTTTAGGTCCAACTTAGGAGGCTCTTCTAACGAAGGAACTAGGGTAGATTTAGAACCGGTAGTGGTTCGAACTTAGGTTTCCATCCATTACTAGTGTCTAACAAAGGGGTTGAATCTAACAAAGCATTCACCTCATTAATCACATCATCATCATCATCAAAATCAATCCCAAAGTGAGCTAGGCATTTCTCTAATGGATCTTCTAACAAAGTATTTGGTAATGACTCCTCGACTAATGTTCCTATCATGTTCACCTCTTCTATGCTCGAGTCATCTAGTTAAGAGGGTAGCTTACTAATATGAAAGACGTTCAGCTCAATAGTCATATTACCAAAAGACAAATTCATAATACCGGTTCGACGATTAATGATCGCATTGGATGTAGCTAAAAACGGGCGACCTAAAATTACCAGGTATACGGTTCTCTCGGGTCGGGGACGGGTTGGGTATCTAGGATAACAAAATCCACCGGATAAATAAACTTGTCGACCTCTATGAGAACATCCTCGATCACACCCCGAGGAATTTTAACGGACCTATCGCCTAATCGAAGAGTCATGCGGGTAGGTTTCATCTCACCAAGTCCTAAGCTTAAGGTACACATGGTATGGGAGTAAGTTCACACCTGGCTCCTAAGTCGAGCAAAGCTTTCTCAACACGGTATTTACCTATTGTGCAAGAAATAGTAGGGGACCACAGGTCTTTATACTTAGGAGTAGTGGTATTCGAATAATAGAACTCACGTGACTAGCTAGGAAGGCTTTCTTTTGAACACTAAGCTTACGCTTTCGTGTACACAAGTCCTTAAGAAACTTGGCATAAGCGGGAATCGCTTAATCGCATCCAACAATGGGAGGTTGATAGTAACACGCTTAAAAACCTCCAATATATCATTAAAGTTGGACTCTCTCTTAGTTGGAACTAGCAGTTTGGGAATGGGGCTCTAGGGACAAAGCCTGGTTCAATATGACCCTCATTGGTCTCATTAGAGACTCTATCAGTCTCCTCATCATTTTCCGGCTCAGCAGGTGAACTTCTGGCATGTTCACTATCAGGCATGGTTACTTTTTTGTCTACCACTCTACCACTCCTAAGGGTTTTAATAGCATTCACATGATGGGATGGTCCTTCACCTACTTGATGAACTCCTCTAGGATTGGGCTGAGTTTGACTAGGAAACTTACCTTTTTCCCTCAAAGACTCGTTTATCTGACTAACTTGGGTTTTCAACTCGGAAATAGCCTGAGAGTTAGCATAACCTATACTCTTACTTTCTTCTATCCCTTGCGTAACCATTTGGTTGATCTTTTGAGCTTTTAATAAATAAGGCGAGAGTATCCTCTAAACTTGTGATCTTTTTATCCGAAGGGTTCTCAAACTGGGTTGACTCGAAGAGTTCTTAGCATAACCAAAACAGGGGAGGCCGAGAATTACTAGACTCGACTTTGATTACGGCCCTTAGACCAAGAGAAGTTAGGATGGTTTCTCCAACCAGGGTTGTAGGTCTCGAGTATGGGTCATACTTCCGACGGTTCTCAAACCTAGCATTGTTATAGACAACATGAGCTTGCTCTTCACTAACCCGACCTTCCCAAAATGAGTTATCGGGCTCTATTCCACAACTAGATACTTGAGAGGTTCTATTAGGTTCACCAAGGGACCTATTTTTAGAGTGACCCATTTCCAAAGCTTCTAACCTTACGGACAAAGCGGCAAACTTAGCATCGACCCGAAGCTTGTATCTACCATATTGGTGCTACTTCTATTAACCAAGAGTCTTTTAGGGGGTTCAACACAAGACTCCCTTTGTTGGGATTTCTCAAAGCCAACAACTCCTAAGAAGGTAAAGGCATCCTCAAGCACTTTTACTAGTAAACTCACCAAGCACACATAGACTTGACCATGGCTTTGGTCGAATAGTCTAAACCATCATAAATAATCCCTACAAGTTTCATCTTATCAAATCCATGGTGAGGACACCGAGATAGGAGATCATTGAATCTCTCTAAAAACCTATAAAGTGACTCTCCCTCTTGTTGCACACTAGCACTAATTTTCTCGCCTAACATTTTAGTTTTATGCTTAGGGTAGAATTTCATATAGAAAGCAGTAATAAGTTCCTGCCATGTTTCAATGGATTCAGATGGTAGGTTGTTTAGCCAGGTCTTGGTTTTATCTTTTAAGGAAAATGGGAACATCTTAAGTTTCAAAACTTCATCGGTAAGGTCTTTTATTCTAAGCTGTCCCACAAATTTCCTCAAAGTCCCTAATATGAAAATAAGGGTTCTCATCATCTTTTCCTAAGAATATAGGGATCATCTGAAGAATACTAGCTTTTATTTCGAAGTTAGCCGTATTGGCTGGCAATTTAATGCATGAAGCTCGGTTGGTCCCCAGTTGGGAACATGTAATCTTTCAACGTTGCCATCGTTGGCACAACTGAAGTACTAGGGGTACTTTCCTCACTAAGAGACAGATTCTCAAAACTGAAGTTTCCAAAAACGGGGCTCTCAAAAGAAGAGTCTTCGAGTTCCCCGCCTTCACAAGAAGAACTACTAGGTTTGTCACTAATCAAACGACCTAGAGTGTTTCTTTTCCAAGCCCGTTCTTTAATGACCTCGGGCATACACTAGAAAAAGAAAACAAAAGAAAAGAAAAATCCTAAAAGGAAGGGAAGTTCTATGCAAACAAAAACAAGGCCGACTCTACCACAAAGACAAACCTATTGAATTCTAGCAAACAAAAAGCATGATGGCTCCACTTAGATTGTTTTCTAGACCAGACTTCTAATCCTTCGAAAGGGAATTCGTTACAATCTAAGCAAACCCCTCTCGGATCAATCCGAGTTAAAGTAAGTTGAATCAAGGCGAGGGAATCTCGGTGGATCTTTGATACCCAAGGCCTCACCGCTATTACAAGGCGGCGCAGTCACGCATTCAACTTCACGAAACCATCATGAACTTCGAAGTATGCTAAAAGAGTAACCAATATTTTTCGAGCGACTTTCCTACTAAGCTCGTTACCCTATAGGTCTCGTTCTATTTAAATTTTAAGGCTTAGGTTCGGTTTAAGTATTGTTCTCCCAAGGCGGGCAAGAAGAGAACGGTGATGAAATCCGAACCCTTATCTTATATGGCCAGTCCTTGCCCTTTACTAGGAAATTAAAACAGCCGTTTTCAAGTCCTCGGCATATATTCACACGAAGGAAGACAGTAACTCGCTGACAGGGGATTCACGAGTGTTTCGACAAACTTACCTCCCGTACCAGACGGGGATGAACCGTTGTAGTCGACTCGGGCCACGACTCCTATGTCATGTACGAACCCGAGGGGCCGAGGTGATATCGTAATCACCGTCCTTCTCTGCAAACAGTTTGATATTTAATACTACCCTTCCGTAGGGTTTAAAAAATAAAAGAATGTCCAAGTCCAAAGTCCAAGTCCAAAAAGTAAAAGCACAAAAGAAAAGGAAAGTCTTAAAAAAAATAAAAATATCTAAAAAAATAATAATAAAAATGC
Organism: Papaver armeniacum; assembly: GCA_023531295.1. Lineage (NCBI taxonomy): Eukaryota > Viridiplantae > Streptophyta > Magnoliopsida > Ranunculales > Papaveraceae > Papaver > Papaver armeniacum. The sequence continues at coordinate 305,369 of JAJJWW010000596.1, forward strand.
CTCTCTTTTTTTTTCTCTCTTTTTATAAAATATAAAAAATCTTCTTCTTTCGCTCCTTTCGCTTTGTCTTTAACTCCAAATCTTTAAATATCCACCAAAAGCTTTGGCAAATTTTCTTTCGCTCCAAATCCCAAAATCTGAAAGGAAAAGACAAAAACCCAAAAACGTAAAGAAGAACAAATGAATAAAAACCTAAAAGAAAATCTAAAAACTCTAGCCTAAAGACAAGCCCGCGTCGGCGGCGCCAAAAATTGGTGTGACTCAATAATGTTGTAGTAAAAAGGTTCGTTGAGACTTGTGAAAGCAAAAGATTTTAGACTTATAAAAATTAATAATAAAGAAAACTTAACCCAAAATTGATTCAAGATATGAGAAAATAACCAAGACACTGATTCCACTATTACACATGAATGATTAACAGTAAATAACCCAAAACTCTAATTATCTTTTAAATCCCTTGTTTCTCAATTCACAAATAATCAGACAAATTCTCAAAAATTAATTGTATCCCCTAAGAATAGATTATCTTAATACAAGCATAACCTATCTAATTGAATCACAACTAATGAAAAGAATTTTTGCAAACAATTAAAACTCTGCAAAAGCAGTGATTGAGTGAATTATTAATTATAAATTAGAGAAAAATAAGATAGTTACCAATTATTCATGCGTAAATAGCTTCCTCATTGCCTTGGTTATGGGACAATTAGCCTCTCATCATGTTGGAAACAAGCTCAAAACTCATTTTTATTGCTCAAAGGAGGTGTACAAATGATGAAATGGAGAAAATGATAAAATCGGGTGTTTGCAACGATTATAAGTGTTGCAAACACTGTTACAAAGGACTGTTACTGTTGCTTTTAAGTCTGCCTTCCGTATTACGACCCACGAGTAAGTGTCGTTGTCACTGTAGCAAAAACGACGGTTCCTTGTGCGTTGGATGTTCTTCGTGTTCTTCAATGGCAGCAGCAGAAAGATATTCTGTAACTCGATTTTCCAACTCTGTACGTCTCCCAAACTCTCCGTAACTCTTTATTGATATACTAAAACCTATTTATAACCCATCAGAAGCAAAATCTCACGCTCATTACTCCTGAAAATTTTCATTTACTCGGTATTGAAGAAAATATTCTCGGGATATATTCTTTCCATTTTTTGTAGCAACACGCGTCTGTTGCAACCCTATTTACTCCAAACTATCCCTGTTTAGCTCAAACACGCTCCACAAGTCTTTCAAACACGCTCAAACTCTTTGTAATCCCGTAACATACCCATGCAAACCCGTGCTCCTCTGTTTCCTCCTCGCGAGTTATCTAGCCAAATTTAGACGACGAATCGACCCATACCAACCCTGTTAGGCTCTAACAAGTCATCCCAATGAAAATCAGCCATTGAATCACACTCTAACCCCTCCAAATCACGAACCAGAGTATGCCAGTTCTGTTAAAAAAAAATCCCGCCAAAAATAATTTTCAAACGAGGAAGAAAGGGTTGCCCCTTATCCAACAACTGGGGGTGCGAATATCAGTTGGGTGCCCCTTAGTAATTGGGTTACCCCTTATCCAAAGTGGGAGTCCGAATATCAAATGTCCTCAGGGGTGTTCCGAGCAAATTTTCGAGCCGAATTTTCCAACAATCTTTATTTCAAAAAATACCTACAAACACACAAAACACCATAATAAGGACAAAAACGAGTACTAACAATGTGAAACATTGAGAACAAATTAGACACATAAATGCGTCTATCACATTGGCCTAGAGCCAATATTGCACCATCGTGGCGCATTACCTAGGGCCAATACTGCGCCAGTATGGCGTATTACGGTGGCTATATTTGCTATGGGCCATACCGCACCAAAATGGTGCATTAGGCCAATTGGGAGGCTGGCCTTGAGCAAAGCAGCGCCACTATGGCGCATTACGTATGACACCGGCCTTAGGAAAATATTGCACCACAGTGGTGCATCATACCAGAGCAGGCTGGCCGAGGAAGTGTGGTGCAATCATGGCGCAACATTGGAGATGGCCTATGGGCTATAACTAAAACACCGCCATCATGGCCAGTTATTGAGAGATACATGGCAACGGCCATGAATAGTGAAGCAAGAACGTCAAAGTTCTCCCCAACTTTTAGTTGTAGAAATGTCAATAAAACATATATAGGGAGGGTAGTTGGTTGAAGGTGGATATACGGACTATGCAAAAGTAAGCTTCATAACTTCATTGGTAATGCATAAATAGGCCTCATTTATAGCTGCATAGCCTTGCCAATGGAGCATTTTATGCATGGGAATCACTATCTCATGTCGCAGACTAAAATATGCATCACCTTAATGCATTTCTTCGGAACAGTCTATGCGGACTAGGCATATCTTGGCCACGGCCTTGCAAAATGAGTTGGCTTAAGTTGCTTGTCCAGACGTGGATGAACTACAGTCCATTATTTGGCTTAGTTTGGTATTGCTACAACTTTTGTAGAAGCACTTTTCTGTTGTGCGTTGCTGTGATGTGCTGTGAGAAAAAAGCAGTTTGATGTTTGGTAAAATATTAACTAAAGTTAAAGCTGATTAAAAAAGCAGTCAAAGTGTGTTTGGTAAATTATCAAATTCAACCATTGTTATTGTAGCAAATGCCAAAAACAAACATATCTTTGAAAATAGTTTTATTCGATCTTATTGGCTTTAAAAATAATTAATTTTTTTTACTATTCAATATAATATATATAATAATAAATTTACTAATTGTTACTATTATTATGATTGTTAAAAAAAATTATTTTACATAACCACTTTTTAATATATATATATATATATATAATTTTCAAACAAAAAATCAAACTAAAATTAATTAAGTAATTATTTAATATTTGTTTGTATTTTCATTATTGATAGCTGAAATGAAATGGTAAATGAAATAGTTTGAAAATAAAAAGTAATAATATTTAAAGACTAAAATATAAGAAATAAAAAATTGATTGTATATAATTTAAGGGTAATTGTTGTCATTTTTAAAATAAAATAGGGACAAAAAAGATAAATCATGCATTAAATTTAGGTGGGACCAAAGCTTATGCTTTTGTAGCTTTTAAAAGCTCCTCCTCCTCAGCTTTTGAAAATTGAGGAATTTGGGAAGTGCTTTGGGTAAAAAGCACTTTGATTTTTTTTTACCAAACACCAATTTCAAAAATTATTGACATATATAGGTTTTGAAAGTGCTTTTGGAAAAATAAAAGCATTACCAAACTCAGCCTTTATCCCTTCAAGGTACGAAGGAGGGTACATAGGCAGTAACCATGAGTTGCAGTATCAATGGTCCAGCATATTATCGCTTATATCATCTAATTGCGATGTGTTTACGATATTATGGTAACTCATATCATCTGGCTCGTCAAGGCGATGCAAAAAATGATTGTTACCATACTTGATTGAGGCAAGTTGCATTCTATTCTCTGGATGCTCATACTCTTCATCAAGTCACTTAACGTAGGCATGCACCAATGGTGCATTGGACATGACCAGGAAAGTAAGCTACATTGGTATGCAAGTTAGCGGAGCTTGCATAAGTCATTGGCATCATTAGGAGATGCAGGGCTAGTACGCATGAGCCTGACTGATGCACCCTTGGCATAAGCAAGATCAGCGCATAATTTTCGGAGATCACCCAATCCTAAGTTCTCGGATACGCTTAGCTGTGATTTTTTTCCTAACTATGTGGCTAATTGTGCTGAAATGCTTTGGTGTAACCTTAGGGTGTCTCATTACATATATTCTTGTTCGGCCGACCACCTCCTTGGGTTTGTAATATACTAGCCCATATTTTTCTTAAAAATATATATATATACCAAACGTGTCCCAGATTTAAACAGATTTAAACGTGAATAGTAACCTATGAACAGTAACTTACGAATAGTAATTTATAAATAGTAAATTATAAATAGTAAATTACAAATATAAATATAAGTATAAACATAAATAAAAGAACAAAGATAGAGATTAGAGATACTCACAAAGTAGTTATTTATTTATTGATAGCACACCAAAGCAGACTTGAAATCACACACAAAGATAGAGAACACTCTTACAAGGAAAATACTCACAAAGTTTTCACACTCACGCTCACACTTCAACTCTCAACAGACTTAAACTTGGAACTTAAAAACTTGAAAAACTTGCCCTTCTCCTTTCCTTTCCCAGAGAATATATAGGGGGAGAAAGACTAAGAGATAAAATTCTTGATCAGATTTCTTTTATCAAGAATCTCTCTAACACCAATAAGAGAAGGATTCGTGGAAGGAATAAACCACGTCAGGAAAAGGATAAGCCATCTTTTCTAAAAGTAGAAAACGTGTCCATAGGGAGTGACCGACATAGCAAAAGAGATAAGATCCATAAAAAAATTTCTTCTAGAAGAGCCCATACGTGTCCTTGAAAAACAGTGGAGTCGACCTTGCTCTTGATTAGCTTCTTCACTAGATTAATCCAAAACAGTCATCGCCATTAGCATCTAAATCTTCTGCGCTATTCTCTGTCTTGATTTCATCCTCCTCCATAGATTTTGAGGACGAGGGTTGCGAACTCATTTCTTCATTATCTAAAATTTGCAAAATTTGTTTCTTGAAATCTTCTTTAGAAAGATTCCCATATTCTTGTTTTAAGGCCAAAATATGTGTAGAAAATTCCATAGGAGAAACCAAAGAGGAAACTGAAACCAGTAACTGAGGTGCCACAAATTGAACAACAAAGTTACACGGTTGCAAATGAGCCGCATTATATCTATCCCACCATTTAATAAATAGTTGCCTGTATAAAAAGGGGATATATTCCCAGTCAGAATCATCATCTAAAGAAATTGAATAATTCCATCGTAAAATCCATGGGATTTCATATAAGATAAAGAACCAAGACATTAATCTTCTCTTATCATAAGAATGGCAATTAGCCTTTATAAATTTTTCTAGAGCTTCTGATATAAAACCAGGTAAAATATCTTTAGTAGGTCCCCATAAACTCAACCATGTCAGGAACCAATTAGGAAGGTCTTGAATTACCTTCAATTTAAAACCAATATACCACGAATGGGAAAATCTTTGGTTTTGAACACAGAAAGTATGTGTCCAAGCCTTGATATAATCAGTATAATTATAAGATTTAGGCTTTATATGAGGGTGGTTTAAAAAGGGTTTAGATTCATGGGGACTCATTCCCCAGTCTCTGTAAGACAGAACTTTTAAAATCTCCAATTTGGAGAAGCCGGGGATGTTATTATTATCAATGACCTTATGTTGGATGAATACTTGAACCTGTTTCCACGAATTGCTTCATAGAAGTCTCTCGATTTACCATAATGTGGTAAAATATGATTTTGGAGGTACATAGAGGCTATTTCTGCCGGATCTCTATGAGTATGTTCTGTTTCAATAGCTAAAAGAGGAAGTGACATAGTCATCAAATAGGGAGATCTTTCCTCCTGACAAGAATTTTTACCTCTATTTTGGTCTGATTTGATTCGGAAAGGATCATTCCTTTTACTATAAGGAATACTCTTTTTGCCAGAGTTTAAAAAGGCAGGGGCTTTACCCTTAATTAGGCAAGATTCCATTTTTTCCCTGCAAAAATTCACGAGTCAAAAAATCAGGCAAAGAGTTAGTATCTCCTTTTATATATTCAATTTTAAAATCAAATCCGATGAGAATAGCTTGCCATCTTGCAAATATTTGACGAGATGCTAGATTTTTAACATCCTTAACTAACACCTCTTTTCTTTGCTTGCGTCTACCCGAATAAGAAATTCCCGATTTAACAAATCACCTTCAAATTTAGTAACACAATGAACTATAGCCTTAATTTCTTTCTTGATTGTTGAATAATTTTGTTGTCTTTGATTTCCACACACGGATGTATGTCGAACTAGTTGTTCTTTTTTATTAACTAGTTGTTTAAGAATTCCCCATAACCAATATCGAGGCGTGCCTGTTTCTACTATTTTATAAGTTTGTGGGATTAGCTATATTAAGGCATGGTAGTTCTTTAGCCTTAGCTTTTATTTTCCTAACGGCGCTAGTATGCTCATCGGTCCAATTAACAGGATTTTTCCTCAGCCTAGCGTATAAAGGTTTACTATCTTTTGCTAGATCTTTATAGAAATCTGTTATATAATTGAGACTTCCAAGGAACCTTTGTAATTGTTTTTTATCCCTGATTTCGTCTGGGAATTTATCAGCAAAGGCTATAGCCCGATCTATAGGTATAATTGTACCTTTATCAATATTATGCCCAAGAAACCTGACTTGGGTCCGAAATATTTTCATTTTCTTTGCGAGATACTACCAATCCGGCCTGCTTCACCACTTTTAAGAAAATTAGTATATGTTTAAAATGTTGCTCAATAGATTCGGAGTATATCAAGACATCATCGATGTAAACAATTGTAAAGGTTGAGTATGGATTAAATATATTATTCATGATATGCTGAAATTCTCGATGGAGCATTCTTTAGCCCAAACGGCATTACATTCCATTCATAATGTCCGAACGGAACCGTAAATGCGGTTTTGTATTTGTCCTTTTCAAAGAATTTGAATTTGCCAATATCCGATTTTAAATCAAATTTTGAGAAGATGACAAAGATTATATAATCTATCTAAAAGGTCTTTTTTATTAGGGATGGGGTACCTAATCCACCTTAGAGCCTTATTCAATGGTTTATAATTTATTACTAATCTTGGAACTCCTCTTTCTAATTCTGCTGCCTTCTCAACATAAAAAGCTGGACAACTCCATGGAGAATAGCTTTTTCTAATTAGTCCTTTATCTAATAACTCCTGAATCAGACTTACATATTTCAAGTAACCTATTATTCATTTGGATTGGTCTAGCCTTAGTTGGAATCATTTTTCCGAAAATTCTCGGTTCATACGGTAACTCAACTATATGTCGCTTTCTTTCCCAAAACGCGTTAGGGATATCAAGCACAGCACCTCTTTTATTAATGTATTATTAATATCTTCTATTTGTTTTTGGAGTTTTGGACATTTTAATTTTTCTTCGATTCTTTTATCTTGAATTTCTTCTTTTAAGAAGTATAAAATTTCTCTTTTATGTTAATTTTATCCCGAATATGATTGATAAATTTTTGTTTTGGTTCGTAAACAAATTCAAATGTAATTTTATGACCTTGAATAAAAGCGTCAATTAAAGATTACTCGATTTGTAATGGATATAGCATATTTAAAAATGGGGTTCCTAGGATACATGTCTCGAGATAAATTTTTAACCATAATAAATGGTGTTCCTAGACAAATACCATTATTACAAATTGCAAAGATTCGATAACTTGTAATTAATTATTAGTTTATTCCCATCTGCAGTATTAAGAACTTGGGTGGTTTTACTAAAATATTTTGTTGGGACTAACCCTTCATATAGGCAATTTAAATCCGCACCTGAATCTATAAGTGCCATGGTCTGGAAACTATATTCTTTTCCTATGATTAAAGTAACTAAAGTATACCATTTTTGAACTACTACTTTATCAATTATATTAATAAATTGCAAATTTTCTACTTCTTGGTTTGTGTTAGAAGATTCTGGTTTTTCTACATTCTTTTGTGTTGATACTGTTGCCTGATAGTTTTGTAGAATATCATCAAAAGAATTTTCTTCCCGTGAATCATATTCCCCATCTACGGAGGTTTATGAAGTTCTAATAATTGGATTCTTTGTTTGAGTCCTCTCAATTCATTTTTTAACTCGATTAACTTCAGCTCAAGTTCACTAATTGAGGGTTCTTTCTTAGGATTTCGATTTTCTATTCTTGCTAAAATTTCTTTGAAACTATAAGGTTGTAAATTCTTTCCGGTTTTATTTACTTTTGGAGCATGCTTAGCTACTTCAATGTATTTTTCTAAGGCTGCACGTTTTGCATTAGGATCACTTATTTTATCTATTAATTCTAGGATAAAATTTTCCTCATTGGTAAGAACATTGATTTCTAAACCTGTCATTTGTTTATGCAAGCAATTCTTGCGGGAACAATTATCATCACATTCATCATCTTCTAGCCCAGAAATAGTATCTGAAGATTCATTAGACTCCTCTTCAGAAGATACTTCCTCAGATTTATCTAAATTATCAGACTCCATTAAGAGGACTTGACTTAATTGCCTTTTAAGCCCTTCATCTATGTTCAGCTCATTTATTTTTTGTTTTGTTCTACATTTATTTTGATAATGTCCTATTTTTCCACATTTGTAGCAAACCTGGAGGTTCCTTTTTATTATTGAATCGTTGTGATTTCTTCTTATTTTTCTGAAAATTGGGCCTTCTATATTTTTGCGGGTATCTATTATGCTTGGTTGTTCTTCTACCATGATATATATACGAACATTTTTCTTTTTAGATTTTATAGTTGGTGGAAAGGAATTATAACCAAACTGTTCACAGAAATCTCCTAATTCCTCTCTTCTAGTTATTTTGTTCTTCAGAAATGCCTCGTGAAGTTTTATATCCGAACATAAAGCTAACCCTTCGACATAATTTGAGAAGATAATTGCCCAAAGGTATATTCATTGTAATCTATCCTTCCTTGGGTATTTTTAGCTTTAAGTCTACTCCTAACTCTCTCAAAGAAATAAGGGAGGAAACCCAGACACAAATTTTTCTTTCCAAAATTCGAGTCTAAAGAACAATCTTCTCTTTGAATAATTTGGAAAAGAAAACATCTCTATACCACCTATAATGAGAGAGAGTGGGACATTTCGGGTTGATGAGTAATTCTCTAGATCTCTCCATTTCTTCGGGAGTTTGTCCCTACAAAATGTAGACCAATTGTATACAATAATGTATTTCCGCATCCGCCTCATTTTGGATATATCCATTTTCTAATTTTACTTGTTTGATCGCATGTTCTATACTCCATTTAGCCTCGGTCGATAGATGGAAATCCCACCATCCTTTGCCGACCAAGAAATCCCGTAACTATAGCTTTAAAGATTTGATCATCGGGATTTTGAAAATTAATTTTTGAAGAGTAACTATACATGGTCATTTGCCTAATTGTATTTAATATATGATATTCAAATCATACCATCTATATTCCATTCTACTATAGATCTTCCATCAAAAGAAACCTGGTTCCAATTGTAATCTTCTTCTAATTGTAAATCTCTTTTGGTGTAGGCCTTGGGTAATAATTCCTTGTAGTAGGGTATGTTGCTCCATATTTTTACCAAAAGATATTTTATTAAGGGCACTATGTTCTCGGTGTTTGAAATATTTCTTCCAATTTATCTACATCAATATTATTGTATTGTTCTTGTTTAGATAGAACATTAACAGTTTGAGATGCTTCTTTTGAAGTTTTGGGTATTTTAGGAGAAGATAGATTTAGGGACTCTAGTTTTTCGACTAAAGCATCTACAAAGCTATTATCAAGATTAGATAGTCTAAACACTTGTCGATTAATGATTGGGGCTGGCTTAAATAAAAGCCCCTCTTGATCTGATCTATTTTCTACTGGTTTCTTATCATTAGTAGTTGTCATTTGCTTCTTGGTATCTAGCATGGACTCTATTCTGGTTGTCTGTTTACCTAATGATTGCAAACATAAATTCGTATAGTTGCCTAACTGTATTAGCTGGCCAATATCCTTTTGGGTTGCTGCTGAATTAGTTTCTCTTGATTCTGCCTTATATGGGGATGCTATAGCTCCTTTAAACGTCAAGACTGTCTCTGGAGGGTGTATACTCTGAATAGGTTTTCCTTCCTTTGTTTCATATGTCTGGAAGGGAGTTTCTAATGTATTAAGAGATTTCTTATAATCCTCTAAACCATGATCATTGATTAAATCATCTAACCAATCAAAAAATGGTTTTTTATCTTGACTATGCATTAAGTATATACCATAGGTTTTATATATTTTTGTCTTTCGACGAGGGGAGAATTTTGAACTAAACCAGGCTCTCTTATTTGTATTTTTCGAGCTATGATATTCTTTGCTTAATTCTTCTATGTCATCTAAAGGTTGTTGAATCATATTTACCTCGAAATTCAGATCTGAAAATGTCGGTTCGGGTTGTTCAGGGATGTTTCTATTACTTGATTTTGGTGTATCAACCCTATAATAAGGTTTATTAACCTGGTGTGGAGTCTGTTTGACTCCCTCTATTGTAACATCATGTGAATCATTTATAAAGTTATTTATCGGATCTATATAGGAAGATGAGGACACAGAAGGTCTTGGTGTACATCCTTCACCATCCATAAATTTAATCCTTGTTTTTCTAGAGGATGTAAATTGTATTTCTACATCTCCATCCTCGTATTCAATGATTTGTTGAAGGTTTTGGTTCTGACAAGGTTTTGTGGGTACTTCGACTTGCAAAGTCCATTTTTCTGGAAGGGTAACCTCTCCTACCCACGAAAGGTGGCCCGTTGTCGACTCTAATACTATATGTAATGAGTCATCCCCCACTGATATTGTCCATGCGTTTAGCCACTGCATTTAACCAGCTGCATGAGGTTTTCAATGGACAGTGTTACGTTCATCCAATAACAACTTCCCAAGAGGACAATTATCCCTGGATTGCTCTTGACCAAGCATATTTAACTTTAGAGTTCTTTTCCAACTTTGAAGCTAATTATGCTGAAAATGTCTCATTGTTGGTTTAAGTATATCATTATTTGTATTCCAATTAGCAAACCACCGCTAAATCATGGGTATTACGTTCTCACCACATTAGAATGGATTTGTTTTAGGCTCTGGTACATACAATCCCAAATCCTTATTTCTTTATACTAATGAGACAAGTACCTGGTACAAATCGTCTAACGTACCCTCTTACCTTCAACAAGTGACCAATCATTATCTCTGATATTATTTGTAATGACTCGACCTCCACTGATGTAGTTTTTATTATTTAGACAACACACCCAAATATAACAAAGTAGCTAGGTAGTAAAAGAAAGTATCCCTTCATCAAGGTTCGACTGTCAACTTGGAGAGCGAGGATCTTTATTTATGGGGATTATGAATAAATACTCTTCTTAATCTGGTGATATATACACAAGGAATATATTACCTATGTTGCACCCTAGGATATTCCTACTAGTGAACTTGGGCTCAATACCTTACACTTAACAGTTGGGCCGTCGGATGCTTGTGTAGATAATGGTATCCATAACTAATATTGTACGCACTTCTGTATAGAGGTTACCCAACAGTATGAAATATTCAACGGATACTTAAAACATCAGTAAAAAAAAAAAAACTTCAGTAATATTTTTTTTTCAAATAAACTCAAATTTGTAATCCAAAACCATTAATTAAAATCTTAAACAATTGTAGTAGTAAAAACAAACCACCCGCTTTCATTGTAACTAACACTGACGGACCTATGACATGGCTCAACTGGGCTTTAGCACGGGTAGCCCTCTGGTCCATCAGTGCAAAAAAAATGTTTAACCCTTTATTTTTTGAGCTTCGTATCATTGTAGCCTAGATCAGATTGAAAAATAAACCTATCTTGGGTTCGTCCCTGGTAACAAACCTATCAACATTGTTTCCTACTTACAATACCCGTAAATCTTAGCTTCATACGTATACCTCGTCGTCTAAAGGAGTATTAATTGTTGATTCTTATTCTCAAACATATATAATCAATACATTCTACATACCTATACTTACACAACAGTGCATTGGGTAACTGCATGTGTTCTTAGTGTCCCTTCATCCATAAGAAAGTTATAATTTACATAGTCAAACCTCACTACATTGCACGCACAATTTATGTGACATGGAGTAAGTCAAGAAAACCACCAGCTAACATTCAGTTAACCCTCTATCATCATTAATTCACGAAAAAATAGTAGACTTAATTGTCGGGAAACCGAGGTTACGTTCATCTCGAACCGGCATGCTTCCATAGAAGTCAATTCCATGAATCATCATACTTTAGATAACTATATCGAATCCTCCACTTACATCTTTAGATTAGCATGATCAGATAATACTAGCACGAATATATAATCAATACGATAATAGACAATCACACACGACACAAAGATTACGTGGTTCACCTTTGTAGGCTACATCCACGGCCAAAACCACCCCTAGAATCTTCATTATCATAACAAGTTATTACATCGACATACATCATATAATCAACTATTTATATAACCCACTAGCGCTAAACGTTAGAAACAACAAGACATATTACGAAGAGTTTACCTCTTCCTTTGTTCTTCTTCTTCCATAAACCTCCACCACCATGGTTGCTTTAGACAAGAACACGAAGAACATCATGAATTATAGCTTCTTCCACACGAACCCTAGAAACCCTAGATTTCTCCCATACCCGCTCTTTCTACAAGTCACTCTTCTCACATAGATTTTGCCCCATCACCAACCATCGTAAGACACAACGGTTGTGATCCGATATCTCTCATAAAGAGAGAGGATTCTCCAAGAGAATGATTTCTACTCACAATATAACCCCTCTTATATAGCAGATAAATCCTTTCTCCCCAAGTCTAAGAACTCCTAAAAATTGACTCACACCTTAATTAGGAAATCCTAAACTAGGAAACTACATAACTTGGGAAACACCCAAGTTACGTTCCGGTAAGTTCCGGAATCTTCACGGAACAAAACCCCAACAATCACCACCTTTTGTGACGTGAAAAAAACCTTCGTCTTCACTTCAACAAAGCCTGAATCTTTACCACCTTATACGAGGCCATCCTACCGGACATCATCACTAGCACAAACAAAATTGTCTTGTACTTTGATATTGAACCACCACCTAAGCCGAATTCCTCCTTTGCACCTGCACCATCGGAATCGCTATTTGTCGATCTTCTAGCCTCACCACAAATAACTTCTTCATATAATTTATACAGGTTTCTGCATGACTTGTATCAAACTACTTTGTCTCCATGACCACTCATTATCCTACCTTTCGTAGAATACTTCTTCTTGGACACATGTCTAACACTTGACATTGTTTGATCTGAGCCATCAAACAATTCCAGACGGACTTCACCAACTTCAAGAACCAACAATTTTGAGTCATCCTCCATGTAGACAAAACATGCTACCACCTTCATATGTTGTGTATGAACGATTGTCACTTAGCACCACCATGATTCAAAACATTCTCCTGATAATATTTTGCAGACGCCAGTTGAACCAACGAACAACCTTCTCTCGTAAAGAAAACACCTTCAACACGAATCATAGTCACATCAAGCAAAATTGTCGAATCATTCTTGATGTCGTCCTATTCTTTTTTCGGTCTTACCCATCATCTTCATGATCTATATCATTCAGCTACGAACCAAGACTTTTCACTTCTTTGAAACCTCTTGTTCAAATTACTGAATCACTGCCATCTTTATCCACGCTCACCGCACCACTTGTCGGGAAACCGAGGTTACATTCATCTCGAACCGGCATTCTTCCATAGAATTCAATTCCATGAAACATCCTACTTTAGATAACTAGCTCGAATCCTCCACTTACATCTTTAGATTAGCATGATCGGATAATACTAGCACGAATATATAATCAATACGATAATAGACAATCACACACGACACAAAGATTACATGGTTCACCTTTGTAGGCTACATCCACGGCCAAAACCACCCCGAGAATCTTCATTATCGTAACAAGTTATTACATCGACACACATCATATAATCAACTAGTTATATAACCCACTAGCGCTAAACGTTATAAATAACAAGACATATTACGAAGAGTTTACCTCTTCCTTTGTTCTTCTTCTTCCATAAACCTCCACCGCCATGGTTGCTTGACAAGAACACGAAGAACATCATGAATTCTAGCTTCTTCCACACGAACCCTAGAAACCCTAGATTTCTCACATACCCGCTCTTTCTACAAGTCACTCTTCTCACATAGATTTTGCCCCATCACAAATCATCGTAAGACACAACGGTTGTGATCCGATCTCTCTCATAAAGAGAGAGTATTCTCCAAGAGAATGATTTCTACTCACAATATAAGCCCTCTTATATAGCAGACAAATCCTTGCTCCCCAAGTCTAAGAACTCCTAAAAATAGACTCACACCTTAATTAGGAAATCCTAAACTTGGAAACTACATAACTTGGGAAACACCCAAGTTACGTTCCTCACGGAACAAAACCCCAACATTAATTACCCATGAAAAACTCACATAAATAATTTATCTACCTTTAACATAAATAATCTTTTGTGCTTATATAATGCGCCCACATGAATTCTAATAAAAAATTTATTCACAATTGGACTTTACATACTTGTTATACGTCAAAATTTAAGGTTCAAAATAGGTTACACTTAAATATAGCTATAAGACTCATCATTCATGCTGCGACACGACCATACCATGTAGCTAGGTTACCAAGATATATAAATAATACGCATGTAGAACTACTCGAGCATGTTTATAGTTCGTAACTTGTTGCGTAACGATCTAGGATTTTCCTTTCTATGGAAGTAACTCTCAAAAACGCTATTATGGAAGTCACTTGGGTGCCAAGATTGTCGCGATATATCAAGTAAATCTTAAGGCTTCTATCTATAAATAGAGGACTTCAGAAAGCTTAGAGTTTTGCACCAAGTAGTGGAATTATCTATACCTTTATCAGATTGAGGTTAGGTAACTTTAGTTGTCAATGAGATAAAAAAAAATGTACTCAATTTGAGACTCAAATGAGCAAATTTGAGAAAGTAAGTGTTCATGAGACCGATATTTGGTATATGAATGATTGTTATCAATCTTCGATATTTACTTTGACACCTCGTGAGACTTGTGAATCATTAAGTCAATACCTTCTTAAGGTTACAACTTAAGTGTATAGAGATCACCGAAATAGAAGGTTCAAGGAGCGCTATATATTGTATCAAGCATAAGAGCCTTGATTTATTACTTAGTAAGAGCCTTGATTCATATTACTTAGTAATTATATTGGATCGGGTAAACCCAACTAGGGTTTGGTACTATCATAATGGTTTGGTAAATTATACGCTTGGAGATCAAAAGCATCTGGTTGGATAATTATATATATATATATATATGCTTGGGGGTGGGGGTGGGGGCAAAGCACCCTGATTGGGCGAAAGTCAATATGTTTGGAGGCTAGAGAAGCTTTAAATCTTATCAAGCGACTGAGGAGTAACACCTCGGTATTTTAATGTACGTTTATAAGGTGATTCATGCACGTTGTCTTGGAATAGGGTGTAAGCACAAAAATAATGTTGGAACGAGTTGTTACGGTGATTCGTGTATCATGTATCCTTTCTGGTTTCATCATTTTACTGCTACAATGGAACCAAAATATGTTGGAACCCTTTTTGGTTTCATCAAAAAACAGACATAACATTCTGCGACAATATATATGGTGTGGGTTAAACATAAATGAGACAATCATAATTGAAACCATTCATAAACCATTTAAACCTTTTATAAACTATTATATGCATTTAAGTTTTCAACTACTTAACAATACACTAATTTTTATGTCTTCGTTTATAATTCTTTTAGTGGTTTGTCCATCAGGATCGTAGATTTCATCTTCTTCTTCTTTCCGCCAAATTATTCATTCACGAACGGGTTGACCTTCTTCCCCAAATGCTCATCTCTGACTAGAGTTACTTGCTCGATCATTTGTAGACCAAAAGTTGCAGAAAATTGCTCGGGAGTGATCTGCAATATCATATTCTTTATTCTCTTTAACTTGAAACAATCTAGTACAAAACGTGGACTTTTCTTGTCATATGTACTTAAGATCATCTTCACGGCTACCATTTTTTTCTTCAATTCCTCTTCGTTCATTACACCTTCATAGAATGGTTTGTAGAAATTCCAAAATGGGCATGCTACAATGGCCTTCATATGCTCTTTCTTATTTTATATCAAAGTCTTTATTTTAGGAGTCACCACACACAAATGTGTCAATGAGCACCTAAACGAATCTTCATGTATTTTCCCTGCAAAACAAAACTGATTTTAGCAAAAACAAGAATAAACTAACACTACCAAATCAATACTGGTTTCATCAAAATGACCAAAAATAGTTTCATCAAAATGACCAGAATTAACCAACACCACCAAACCAGTATTGATGGAACCAAATTCGACAAGAGAAAAATGATGAAACCATTAATCAACACACCAACAGTTCAGGTGGAACCAAGTTCGACAAGGGAAAAATGATGAAACCAAAAATGGTTTCATCAAAACTTCCAGAATTAATCAACACACCAATAGTTCTGGTGGAACCAAGTTCGACAAGGGAAAAATGATGAAACCAAAAATGGTTTCATCAAAACTACAAGAATTAATGAACGTGGGAAATACCATATGGTCCTATGAATAATATATTAGAGAGAGTCTAGTCCAATTGACTTAGTCATGTGTCTGTTTTGTCCTATTTGGGAAAATATATTATAGTTTGGTCCTAGAAATTATGGTTTGGTCCTAGGGAAATGTCATGGATGATGTAATTTTCATTGTGTGGTGGCAGAAATACCCTTATATTATTGTTTGGTCCTAGAAAATAATGGTTTGGTCCTAGGGTGACCACATATATACCAAAATTACTAGAAAATATCTCATTCTCAGATTTACTTTCTCTCTCATCTTCTTTTCTTTTTCAGATCTACTATTCTCTATCTTTTTTTTTTTTTCTTGATGATTTGATCAGATTTGATTTGAAGACGATGACGAACCCTATCTACTTGATGAAGACGACGACGATCTCATGTTGCTGCTGCTACTTGTGTTGAAGATGAAGATGAACTCCGTTTTTAGGATTTTTTCTGTAGTTGTCTTGATAAAGAAGAAGATGAAGACGATGATGTTGTTGTTTCTGTTGAAGACGGCGATGAAGATGATGAAATCGATGAAGATGATGTTGAAGACGATGATGAATATGATGTTGTTGAAATCGATGAAGAAGATGAAGATTTGGGTGTTTTCGTCGTTTTTTGTTGTTGTTGTTGAAGATGAATGACGACGATGAATTTTGATGAAGTTCTTTGCTGATGCTACTGTTGTTGAAGATGAAGATAATGATGCTGATGTTTTTATATGGAGTTCATTCCAGAAATGAAGTATGGTTTGTATAGGTTTTTATATGGACTTCATTTCTGGAATGAAGTCTGTTTTTTTAGGTTTTTCTATGGACTTCATTTCTGGAATGAACTCTGGTTTGTATAGGTTTTTATATGGACTTCATTTCTGGAATGAAGTCTGTTTTTTTAGGTTTTTATATGGAGTTCATTCCAGAAATGAAGTTCGGTTTGTATAGGTATTTATACAGACTTCATTTCTGGAATGAAGTTTGTTTTTCTAGGTTTTTATATGGAGTCATTCCAGAAATGAAGTCTGGTTTGTATAGGTTTTTATATGGACTTCATTTCTGGATTGAAGTCTGCTTTTTTAGGTTTTTATATGGACTTCATTTCTGGAATGAACTCTGGTTTGTATAGGTTTGTATATGAACTTCATTTCTGGAATGAAGTCTGTTTTTTAGGTTTTTATATGGACTTCATTTCTGGAATGAACTCTGGTTTGTATAGGTTTTTATATGGACTTCATTTCTGGAATGAACTGCTACAAGAAAATAAGTAAAAATTAACACGGAAGGGTACTTTTGTCAGTTTAATATTTTTAAATAATTATGGACCAAACAGTAAAGGCGTTTTCCTAAAGGACCAAACAGACATGGGCCCACCTAAAAAAGGACCAAACGATATTTTTCCCTTAATCAACACACCAACAGTTCAGGTGGAACCAAGTTCGACAAGGGAAAAATGATGAAACCAAAAATGGTTTCATCAAAACTACCAGAATTAATCAACACACCAATAGTTCAGGTGGAACCAAATTCGACAAGGGAAAAATGATGAAACCAAAAATGGTTTTATCAAAACTACCAGAATTAATGGCTATGTGATTTCATTAAAAAAGACCAAAAAAATTAACACCATCACCACAGAGTTTATATGATTCTTACCTTTTGGAGTTTCTTTTACTATTTTCTTTAACTTTTCATCTCTCTTTTTCTCTTGTTTAGTTTGCTTTTTCATCATTTTGTTGTTTGAGAAGATTTATGTCAGAAAATCGAGACGATTTAGGTCAAAATTGGTTTCATTGGTTGAAGTAAGTAATCATTGAAGAAGAGAAGAAGGGAAAATCGAAAATCGGAGGATGATTTTCGCTACGGATCGATGAAGACAGGAAGAATTCGTAGATCTGATTTAGGTCAGAATGGGAAAATCAAAAATCGGAGGACGATTTTCGCTACGGATGAAGACAGGGAAAAATGAATTCTTAGATCTAATATTTTTCTTATGTTTGAGAGACCAAGAAAGAGAACTAGAAGAAGATACGCGATGGAACGGAGTGAAATACGTGGGGTATTTTAGACAGTTGGAGAATTTGGGGTTTTTTTACACAATTTATTTTGTTGGAGTTTTATTACTCGGATGGTGACAGCCCAGGGGCTGTAACGCGCGCGTTAATTATAATAATACGATGCACGCCACGCATGTATCATTATCGTTGTATAAATTAAGTATTGATTAAGTAATTTGGATTAATCTTATCAATTGTTTAATGAAAGAAAAAAGTTTGATATACTGAATTGTTTATCATCCGTTTTAGAAGGCCCCAACTACGCATACGTACACTAATCTTCTCTTACAAAATAAAATAAAGTAGGAAATACCATATGGTGCTAGAATTAATATATTAGGATGAGTCTAGTCCTATTGACCCAGTCATGTGTCTGTTTGGTCTTTTTTGAGAAAATATATTATAATTTGATCCTACAAATTATGGTTTGGTCCTACGATGATGTCATGGATGATGTAAATATCATTTAGTAGGGATAAAAATATCATTTTGTGATATATATATAGAAAAAACCCTAGAAAATATCTTCTTTTTCGGATTCACTTTCTCTCTCTTTTTTTTGTTTTTCTCCGGCTGCTGTTTTGTTTGAAGATTGAGATGAAGATTTTCAACATAGATTGAGATTTTCTACAGAGAAGATGATGATGAACACGATGATGATGATAAAGATGATGAACAAGACGGTGATTTTGTGACGAAGATTTTTTGCTTTTTCTCCTTGTTTGATGTTGTTGTGGTTGAAGATGATGATGAACACGATGAAGACGACGATAGATTTATGTTTTTCTTCGTCACTGCTGCTGCTACTATTGAAGATGATGAATCTGTTGAAGTTCATTCTCGAAATATGGACTTCATTTTCTGGAATGAAGTCTGTTTTTTTAGGTTTTTATATGGACTTCATTTTCTGGAATGAAGTCTGTTTTTTTTAGGTTTTTATATGGACTTCATTTCTGGAATGAATTCTGTTTTTTAGGTTTTTATATGGACTTCATTTTTTGAATGAAGTATGTTTTTTTAGGTTTTTATATGGACTTCATTTCTGGAATGAAGTCTGTTTTTTTAGGTTTTTATATGAACTTCATTTCTGGAATGAAGTCTGTTTTTTTAGGTTTTTATATGGACTTCATTTCTGGAATGAAGTGTTACAAGAAAATAAGTAAAAATTAACACGGAAGTGTATTTTTGTCAGTTTAATATTTTTAAATAATTATGGACCAAACAGTAAAGATATTTGACCAAATGACCAAACAGACATGGGCCCACCTAAAAAAGACCAAACGATATTTATCTCTAAAGTAAAACTAATGGTCACAATTAGTCTGATCGATTATAATGTAGTGTATGCGACAAGCCGATCAAATAAAAATATGATGTGTGCGACATATAAACGCGTGATGGAAAACCAATCTCAGTTAGTGGTATCCGCATCAAATATAATTTTAGATCCTCATTGTCAGTCACTAACCAAATGTAATGGTTTGGTGACTAGTTTGCTAGTAATCATGCATTCTGTGATCGACTCTCATCATGATTTATAATTTGTTGTCCCCGTGTGGGGATTACATGGTGATACATAGGAAAAGTTCCAACTTCGCAGCTAGTTCACCTACTTCCAACTTCAGCTAGCATTCCCAGTAAAGCTTTTAACTCCAGTTGGCATTGCTTTTCAAGGCTAAAAGCCTTAAATTTGCGAAGACCCATCATTACCTAAAGCCTAAACTTGTCTCAACTATTACGTATCACCACTCAACATTTCTATGTATTAAGAAAAGTGTGAAAGTGTTGGCCAGCAGCAGCTCCTTAAGAGGAGATATATGGCATAAGCCGCATAACTAATGTAATTGTAACGTGGTAGAAATTGTAATATGGTAGAAAATACTTCATCTGTTTCTTAAATAGAAATATTTTCACTTTTTCAATTTGGCCTATCAGCAACCGATCCAGGATTTTATGTCTGGGTGGGCTAATTTTTTTCTTTTTTTTAGCCAATACTCTATTTAACTTTTTCAATTGCAATATTGATGACTGCAGTTATAATACCTGGTGCGACATGCTATTTTTTCTTTTCTACATATCGGGTATCAGTTCGAGAGTTGTTTCCAAAGCAAAATGCTCGGAAGTGGTTGCGGTTTTTGCTATCACGCGGCTCTTTTTGTCTTTCTGGAATGTTGCTTTCCGCTTACGCTATGTAATATTTGTCGATATACTTACATTTGCCGAGAAAGAAAACCGATGCAACAATGATACATCTAGGAAGTTATGTTATTCTTCAAACCCTTTACTGTTTAATTTTCGTAGCATGGTGAAACATGAGGAGTAATAAAAAAAAAATAACCCATGTTTTAACCGACACATAGCAAACAACATAAATACGTGTTTAGTTGGTTAGCTTAATAATTTTAAGAAACAGTATGAATACGTGTTCTTTACTTTAGTTTTTAAATGTTTTTTAAAAGAAAAAAAAAAACTACTTTACAGGGGGGTTAGTCAAATAAGATTTTGAATGACTTCTGTGGAGTTCTCAAATCTACTGTTAGTCCATATAGACTTTTGGAGAGTCTCTTAATATCTCTTGTTATTGGTTAGAGATTTTTTTCAAGTCATTTAAATTCTCTGAAACTCCATGTTATTGGATTAGGATTTTATAAAAGTTACTCCAACGCTCCTGTTATTCGAATGAGAATTGAAAGTCATTGATTTGTTGTTTCAGAGATTTGGAGAGACTTTTTCTTAAAAATAGGCATGGTAGAAATCTCTCCTCGAGAGGTGATATTTCTAGAGATTTGGAAATTTGGAGATTTTTTGGTTTTGGGAGTGAACCATTTTTTTCTCTCCATGTGCCTTAATACACTTAAGGGCCACTTGGAAAGGGGTAATCAAGACAAAATGTGGAATAATGTGATTTTTAAATTGGAGAATTAATATATATTTTAAAATGGGCTATGTGAGTCTTTGTGATATATATCGATTTTAAAAAATATATTTTAGAAGTTATGATTTTTTTCTCCGCATAGAAAAAAAATGTGGGACGACCGGAATAAAGTGAATGAAAATTTAGGCATAGGACAACAGTGAGATTTATTTTGACAATGGACAAATATTTCATTAGGTGGTCATGGTACTTTTATTATTACTGTAACGTGAATATTAAAAAAATCGGTAATGTAGGGAATTAATCAGGTTATATTATACAATTTTGTCTCTATAAATCACATAAACTTTCTACAAGTCTAATTTTTTTGTCCCTACAAATCTCATTTTTTGTCTCTACAAGTCACAAAAACTCTCTAAAATTCTCTTAAAGAATCACTAGAAATCTCTAGATTTTCAGAGAATCTCTAGAAGTCACTCAAATTGAAAATCTATGAAAGTCCATAGAAATCTTGTTTGACTACCCCTTGTTAGTCTTTGAACGACTGAGATGTAAAATTAAAGGTTATATCTTTCTAGTGGGACCGTGTTTCAATTTCGTTGAATTGATTTCATGGAGAATTTTATCTTCCTAGTGGGCTAACTGAAATTTGTACCTGGGCTAAGTTCCACAAATGTTAAAAATTACATTCACTAAACAGCTTTTTATGAATTTTGGGGTGGGCTTAAGCCTAGGTAAGCCACCCCCTAATACCGTCCCTGTGGCCTACTTTTAGGCTAAAATGAAAAAGTGAAAGTAACATTTTCCAGAAACGGAGGGAGTATATCATATGCCAATTGATTATAATAGGTTAAAATGAAAAAGTGAAAGTAACACTTTTCTAGAAACGAAGGTTAAAATGAAAAAAATGAAAGTAACACTTTTCCAGAACGGAAAATGGGTCGTTTGTCCAAATACTTTTAAAACATGGTTCTAATGGACGAGTAAAAATTAGTATGGGTGAAATGGACACCAAAAAAATACCAAGAATGAAACTGGATTCATCCTGGCTTAAACTTAAAAAATAGTGAGGATGAAACTGGATGCATCCTGATGTAAATTAAGAATAAGAAAAAATATTTGAAAATGGGTAGGATGAAACTGTTTACATCCTGGCTATTTTTACATTCTCGTCCATTTAAACAGTATCAAATTTTACATGTCTTTTTCACCCAGGAATTATTGATTTTGGTCTTTTTAACCAATTTTGTGTTTCCAGAAACGGAGGTAGTATGAGTTAAGAGGCCGGCCATACTGTAAAATTATCTCCATTAGAAATTTTATGCTACACCATTGTTCATTGCTCAGGAAAAGCAATACTATTTGTGATTTTGATTTTCGACTAATCCAGCTACAGTTAAAAACCAAGACAAACATACTAAATGAAGGGTCGAATACTCGGATTATAATTTTCCTTAATAAATCAAAGGGGGAAATTATTAATATTAAATCACTAAGAAGATAATGTACATATAACATATGTAGTTTTTTCTTTTTTTTCAAATGTTTGACTAATAATGTTACATCTAATATTAATATAATCCAGTTTAGACTAAACACATGAAAATCTAGAAAGATCGTACTTAAGCTCTCCCCATCCATGCATCTATAAAAGCCCTTGGGTTTCTACCATAATCGATCAAAAAAGCCACAGTTATTACTTCTACCAATAGTACTAATATAAATCTCTCAGTCATTTCTTTATTTTTCTCATCATCAAACTTGATAACTAAACCTGTTTATTGATCAGTATGGGTGATGTTGCTTTCGATTTTGAGAAAGAATCGGACGTATTCGAATTTGTCGTAAAAAAAGGTCATGGTGTTAAAGGTTTAGCTGATACTGGTTTAACAACTGTACCACCAAGGTATATTCATCCACCATCAGAGCGTATCGATCGTAAAGATACAATCGATTCTGCACCTTTTTTAAGTTCTCCTATTGACATATCAGCTTTGCTAGAAGAAGGTGATGTTGATAGTGAGAAGAGGAGTGAAGTCAGTAAGAAGTTATGTGAAGCTGCTGAAAAACTCGGATTTTTTCAAGTAGTGAATCATGGTGTTTCGCATGAAGTTATGGAGAATGCCAAACAGGCTGCTCATTTTTTCTTCAACCAACCCCGGGAGAGAAAACTGGCTTACTCTAAAGAAAACTCACCATGCCCGACCCATGTTTTTTGCGGTACCAGTTTCTCTCCTCAAGCTGAAAAATCCTTGGAATGGAAAGATTACTTAAGCATGGTCTACATTTTTGACGATGAACATGTTCGAAAGTTTTGGCCTGAGGAATGCCGGTACGTATTCAATCTTTCTATTTTTTCTTTTCTTTTGTGAAACCGTAACTTGATAAGCTTAGGTGACTGTAAATCTTTTGCCGGAGATTCTCTAGCATGGATGCTACTGCCATCTGAGAACAGTTGAAGGGTTTAGATTTTTTTTTTCCATAGATTGTTAATAATTTTTTTAAATGTAGTCGGTTAGTTTTGTAGTATATAATGAAGAAAATTAAGCTCTCATTATGCTAATTATGCAATGGAAGACAGACTTAAGATTAAAAAGTTAGGTTTAAATCATATTATACATAAAGTTCAAAAGACGTGTAAACACAAATATATGAGTGCCCTGGAGTAGGTAAGGAATTTGAATAAGTCGGCCCTTTCCTTGCCAACTCTGTTTGCACTTTGCAGTTTGCACTACAATGGTCAATCTGATTTTGATATACCAACTCTGTATGGCGGTTTTGTAGGGATGCTGCTGTTGCTTATCTAAAATCAGCCAACAATATGATACTTGCGATGTTGGGCGCCCTTCTAAAAGGATTGGGTGTAGAAATTGATGAGGCTACGATCCGTTCCTACACTGATGCTAGAGCTGTAAACATGAACTTCTACCCACCTTGTCCAAATCCGGACCTAACAGTTGGAGTCGGACGACATTCTGATCTTGCTGCCCTCACGATTCTCTTGCAAGATGATATTGGAGGTCTCTTTGTTAGGGCTCAAGACAAAGGGTGGATTGAGATCCCACCGGTCGAAGATGCACTTGTCATCAACGTTGGTGACACCCTAGAGGTATTATTTACGGGAGTTCTCTCTATCATTACATGCAAGACCTCAAAATTACTGAGTCGACCCAGTCATAACTCAGACCTAATGACCGAACCGATTCGTTAACTTCCTTTTTTGAATTGACCCTACAAGAAACGATTTACTCCGTCTGTCCCCAATATATAGGCGGAGAAGTGGGTTTCTCTTAGAATAAGAAAAAACTTTGATTTCCTACATATTCATCATATTTCCTGTCTTACCCTTTGTACAATTTCCAACATTAGAGACATTAACTTAATTGTGGTGATAACTACCTATAATAAATAAGGATAATTTATGGAAAAACCCATCTTGGAATTGAAAATCCGCCTATTTAATGGTACTATAAATTTTTAAAACTCCGCCTATATAATAGAGATGGAGGGAGTATGAATTAACAAAAATATCTTGAAATCTCTCACTAATACAAGTAATTGGTTTACATCCTACTAAATCTTGTCTACATATGCTTGAACCATTAATAACAACAACCACACAAGGCTATAAATTTCAATCCAAATAGCTGCTAAAATGATGTCATGTGAGATTTCTTGCAAGATTTATCTTGTTATAATCATACTTTATATATTTTGATGTTCACAAGTTGATTGAGAAATGAATCAAATTGTGTTTATGGATGCAGATACTGAGCAATGGTAGGTACAAGAGTGCTGAACACAGGGCATTGGCAAGTAACACAAGAGCCAGGGTTTCGGTGCCTATTTTCGTGAGTCCAATTCCTCCGACCCCCATAGGACCACTTCCAGGGCTGGCTGAGAAAGACGGAAAGACGGTATACAGACAGATGTTGTTTGGGGAATACATGGAGAACTATTTCGGAAATGGTCACCACGGCAAAGCTACACTAGATTTTGCTAAAGTCTAGTTGCATCAACCAAAACTTAATTTATGATGATAGATGAGTTACAAATTACACTACAGTATTAATATAAACATAAAATAAAAAAATTAGCGTGGCAGTTGGATTAAAAAGAATACTTCGTAAATTAAGTTATTATTTCTTACCGAATAAATCAGTGATTATCTAGTGAAATCAAGGTTCTTGTTGTGTGAACGTTTGTGTTTTTGAGTTCGTGGAACTAAATTTTGAGATGGTAAAGCTGTGAATTGGGAAGATTTTCAAATGACTATTACTTACTTATGAACAAAATGAAATGAAATTTATGAGTGTTAATCACTTATATTTGTATTAATAAATAGTTCAAGTTATGAACATCTATTTCTAATCGCACCATTCCTTGTTATATTATTGGCCATTTAGTATTGAATTCCGGTTGGCTTCTTTTTCAACTGAAGTGAATTTTCCATTTTTTTCTTTCTGGTGAATGTAAGATCTAAGCTTCTTCATACTTGACTCTCATATTTGAAGTCAATAGTCTAAACCCCCGAACGGTTCTGCATAATAGAAGAAAGTCACAAAATCAGCATGAACTATTTGTGAAAGGCATAGAACACAATAAAATAGGCTACCAGCAATCATGCTAGGAATTTATGCTAATGTTTCAAGAAGAACACGGGTTTGCTAGCAATTTACCAGAGAAGCTGTTAACGCTCTTATAGATAAATTACCGTTACTAAGACAACTTCTGACGACGCTAGCAATTGACTAGATTCTAGCGCACCATAGCTGTACCTACTCCCAAGTCTCAATCGACGTACGAACGACCCACACACAGTGATAGCTTATCCATAACTGGGACCGTATACGCATTTAGCTTTGTAACGCGCATTTATATGGGGAGGTGTCCGAAAGGACATCTACTAAAGGCGGGGGCATAAAAGGGCTAAACGGAGAAGCATTTGGGGCCATAATGATTCCGTTTAGTTTGTTTATTTGTTAAATGGAAATTAATGGCCTTCAGTAAGGTCGTATTGAAAGTGGAAAGTGGGGCATGTGATGCATCTCTATTGCAGTTTGGCTGAAGTGCTCAACCAGTGCACATCCTTCCTGTAAACCTTAGATGGTGTTCCTATTATGTCTTCCATGCAGTCATATTTGAATTCACCCTTTGGTTGCAACTTTGCCGCTACCATCTCCACGCGCGGCCACCAAATTTGCCAGTATTCTGTAGGACATTGATGTAGGATTCCGTGGTACTGCCAATTTTAGCGGAACTTTGTATTTGGCAGTTCTGTATTGTGGAAATTTGCAGTACCAGGCTGTGGAAATTCGGTTAGCAACCTACTAATTTAACTCTTTCAGCCCTTGATGCAGTACAAATTACCTGAGAGTGTGCTCGAGGAAGTATGCTCCGCCAGCTTCCACGAAACCAAGTAGGGCAATCATACTTGGAATTTCCCTGACTTCCGTCGCCACAATAGTTACATACTCACAACTCTTTACCTACAAATATGCCAACAGAACTTGCCAACCTTGGAGGGCATTAGGACAATAACCTATAATCAGATAAATTACTTGAGTTTTTGAGTTATTTACTTATTTTGTATTTTGTATGTTCGTTCAAAATGATATTTTGGTTGAATTCGCTTACACTTGGCCCAATTTGGTTATGCACCTGCAAGGCTGCAACCCTTGCAGTCAACATATTACAAAACCAGCTTCTTTATTCCAACAATACAGAACAAAGTATAACGTAAAATTGATATCCTTAAAATAGCATTTTTGACAGGAAAAAAAAAAATGAACTACTAATGTGATAAAAAGACAAAATCATAATTACACAGATTTCTATGATTGAGTTTCATAAAGTCGAGAGCATTTGCACATTTATATGGTGTGAAATTCAGCTAAAAATGATTGACAGTCGACCAAACTCTAGTATATGCTAACCTGGCTGTTCTGGAAGTCCTTGTGCAAGAACCACCATGGCCCAGATTTGGACATAAATCTGAGAAAAACAAACATAAAAGGAACCATCATAAATTCAATCACTTGTAAATCTAGGTCAATCTCTAACTGACTCTTCTGCAGTGAATTTACTACTACTAATACTCCTATTTACCAAAAAAATCGAGCAACTTCACAACCACTGCCAATAAATTCTTTTAAGAGGGTAGCAATTTCAATCATGCCGATCATGGTAAAAATTATCAAGAAATGAAAGTGTGAAACTGCAAAAGAGAGGCGGAATCTAAGAAACCCAACGATTACCTCATTAATCCTGCCACCATACGTAAACCCATGAAAAGACTCAAACCCATCCAAACTCCGGGAAGACCATAAATTGGAGGAGCGTAAAGCAAAAATGCAGAAGTTATAATTCCAACCAGCATCTGTAAAACAAATCAATATTACTCGCGGGGATAAATGAATTAATCAATACAAAAGAAAAGAAAAGAAAAGATCCATAATATAACACCATACAGATTAACCAAGTAAGTCTCGGGATTTATGATAAGCAAAGGTTACCATGGACTGAGCTGCATATTTGAAATCTGAAACACCATAGTGGAGACCATCACAAACAAAAGCTAATGCATTGAGCGGTTGACTAGCACAGACAAACTGTAAAAAAAAAATGCACAAATCAAGATCAAGATGAAAAGTTAACATATTGACTAGTCAACAGTGAAAAAATAGGTAGGGTATAACAGACGTACCAGTATCCCTGATCTAGCAATTGCTAGAACTTCAGCGTCACTAGTGAACAATGTGGCAATTTTACCAAAAGATGCACCAAGTATGATAGTTAAGGCGAGACCCGAAAACAGTCCTGTCTGAAAAAGTTACATGGTCACCCAGGGAAACTCATAACCAAAGAGGAGAAGCTAAAAGTACCTCATGATATAACAAAAGAAACTTTTCATGTTTAGAACTATTAAATGGCTTCAAACAGATGGTTGTTAAAAAAAAAAAAAAAAATTACCTTCAAAACGAGAATGGTAATTTCTTTCACTCTACTGTAATCACCTTCTGAGTAGGAACTTGCGATCATAGCCTATCGATTATAGGAAAAAAATTAATACATGAAAGTGTAGGAAGTGAACTCTTGCAGGCTCATATATTACAAAGGTAAACTTATGACTCGTTAATAGCAATGTCTTTAGTTAATATATGATTCTCAATTTGACCTACATTTTGAAATTATGAACAAAAAAGAAAAAGAAAAAGTGCAACAAAAAACCCACTGAAAAAGGAAATGAATTAAAATTGTCAGAGCAGAAAATGGAGAGTAGATGAAGCCAGGGCATCTGCAAGGAGGGATACCTGAGCAGATGAAGCCAGGGCATCTGCAAGGAGGGATACTGCCAACCACACCTGGAAGCATATTTGATGAGCCGCCATTCGCAATGGACCTTGACGTGCAGCCATGGATGTTCCTAACGTCACAGACCCAAGGACAGCTAGAGTTCTCCCCATAAGGAAACCACCTGAAAGGAGCAGAAAGTTTCAAACATAGACGAATGTTTGCAGTCTATAGAAAAGAAAATTGCATATTCTATGACATCAAAGAATGTTATTAAATAAAATTTAAAAGAGAATAGAGCTTTTGCCTGCTATGTGGAAATGCCTAGGAATTGATCACTTCATTTTTAGTTGCAAAAAGAACGAAAGGAAAATACATAGAAACCAACCCAGCTACTAGTTAATAGTTAGCACCAACAATAAACACTAACCGGATTTTACGTAGCCACCAAACTGCAGATTTTCCATCTTAGGCGGCAGTAATATAACCTTCTTGCTAAGAATCCAGATTAACAAAATGGTGGTGATATACCTGAAACATTTCGAAAGGAACATAAAAAATAGAACAGGTCAAAAAGGTGCGCATTTGTTATGTCAGCCAAGGTACCATAAATATAATGCATACCATGGATGGACGCAATACATGCACCCAAAGTTTCAGATGCATTTTAATAGATACTACAGTATAATTTTTGTATAGCATAAGCAGGGGTTCAGAGTTGACAATAAGTGTGAGAAATTTGGAGTTGAAGAAAATAGAATGTGGAAGGACATACTGAGATGAAACAGTGGCAATGGCTGAACCAATTACACCCAGACCAAATGTATACATAAGCAATGGAAACAAAAATACAGCCACAAGGTTGCCAACTCCTGCACATAGATTAAGATATCAGTTGGGAAAAAATGAAGAGTGAAATACACAGCAATTTATATATGCTATATGTCCAACAAATATGCAAGTAAACATTATTGATGACAGTGAAACATGCTTGCCTAGACAGAACAAAGGAGTCTTTGTATCTTTAAAACCACGAAAGATGCCTTGAAGTGCTAAAGACAGAACGACTGCAGGAGCACCAATTGCCCTCAGTTTCAGAAATCTTTCTGCTGGAATCCGCATGGACGAAGCCTGTTCAGAAAATGAGGTTTAAGATACACTCCTCCCCTGTAAACGGAAAATAATGTATAAGAAGAGTCGAAGAACTGTAGAACGCAAGGAAGAAAAGTGAAAACATTACTACAGATCATTTTTGTACATACTGGAGAAAAAAATTCAATTCTATCAACCCTTAAGAGGTGAGGGGAAGGAGATACTGTGGTATGTCGTTACGAAACATTAAGCAACGTAGTAGTATGTCAATGTGGAACATAAGAAAAATGGTCAAATCATTTATAACTTACTGGCGACACACCCATCAAATTTAAGAAGAATCCAGATCCAATATACAATGATATAGCCTCAAAAACACCGATTCCAACAGCTAATAATAGTGCAGTGGATACTGATGCTAATTGCTTTTTCTCAGGAACTTCAAGTGGCCTGCCATTATTATTTTCTTTCTGAAAAGCCCCATCTGCTACCAGTGCTTGAATTAGACAAGAAACGAAACTACTCAGATTTTGATTGCTAAATACATGTGAACTAGTCCCTGCACCCCCTTTAAACTGTTGATTACTCACCTGAAGCAGATTCCTTAGCTGCAGCTTTTGAAATGTCTTCTGCCACGAATGAAGTTGCAATACCAAGAAGAGGAATATTGAATAACTTTGATATTACGTTGAAGATTGATACAGAGATACCAGCAGAAGCCAACTCCAAAGGACCTATTGGAATTAGTTATATTGGGTGATGAGAAACTACCAATTCAAGTTTAACCTCTATATTCAAAGCAAGTGAACAATCATGAAAATAAAGACGCACATATGTCTATATCCAGGAAATGTAATCAACAAAATAACTGCATCATCAAGACTTCTCAAGTAACCATGTTTGGATGCAAGACTTTAAACATGAATTGGCGACGAACAAAGATTTGTTGGGAAACTAGCTACAGTTGAAAGATTTCAAATCGATTTTTCATCAAAACCAGGTTCCTCCAAAATCCTGGATTCAAACACATCAAATGAGGTGTGAAAATTGAAATATAGAAGTAAAAATTCTTACCAAAACTACCAATGTAAGCTGTCTCCATCAGTTGTGCTAAGGGATCGATTGCTTGTCCACCAAATGCTGGTAAAGAAAGACCAACAAGTTCTTGCGTGACACTTGGATTACTTGAACTACTTATCAGATTCTCCGCCGACTTTCTGCAAATCAAACAAAACAATTCGACACTAATCAATACAAAACCACAAACCTGTTACACCATTGAGAGCTACATTCTCATATAAAATTGATTATTTTTTTTTTTGCAATATGATGCACATAAAGTGTCAAAACTTACTCAGCTCCTTGCTTGAAACTTTTTGGAACATATCCATTCTCTTCCTGTACACTGAATTTCTCCTCCACATTACCCAAATCAGAATCCGAAACCTGATTTCTAACCACCAGAAACCCCGTCTTTCTCCGAGGAGTTATCCGCAAAGAAAACAACTGTGCTTGGTTAGACGACATGGTTTCACCACAAGAAAACCCTACTTTCTTAAGACCATTGATAGAATGAATTCCATTAGTCTTATCCATCAATGTAAGGTGATTCCTTTGCGTTCTAACAGCACAAAAAGGTGTTGAAAATGCCGCCATTCTCTTAATTGGTTTACTAATTAGTCCATTACTGAGTGAACCGTGGATATACGTACTCGCCATCTTATATCTCTCAACTAAATTTGCTTGGGTTGCTTCGAAAACTGCAGATATTAAAAGATTGTCTATATTAATAACAAATACACAAAATTCAGATTATTAATCAAAAATTATATCTCCATCCCTTAAATTGAGTAAAATTAGAGAAGAATCAGAACATCAATCGTTTTAAAATCCAAAATTGGTCAAGAACAAGAAATGAGAAGGGGAAGGAAGGGTTTCATTACCTGATTATTTATCTAGGGTTTTAGTTTGTGACATCAAAAAAATTGATAAACCCTAGCAGAGAATGCAGGAATAAAAGAGGGCGGATTCCTAAAAACGACAACCTGATGTTTGAACTTTGAACTTCTTCAGGAGGAGGAACTGAAGTCGGTTAACTAGGTGTTTTGTCTTGAGTTACATACTTGGCTTTGGCTGTGAGATGAGAAGACATTAAATGCGTATCTGTAGCACAGGATTTTACCACGTAGAGTTGGTATCACCGGCACAAGATCCTACACGATCCCACCCAACAACAAATTTTAGCCGGTCCAGGCTGGTCCAAGGCGATTCCTTATTTTATTTCACACATTTGCAAGTTGCTACGTTAATAGCGTGCAACCAATTTTAGCTGTTTAAGTCGCAAGCGGTTTTTCCTTCCTAGTTTACGGTCTAGTACGTTTATTTGGGGCCTATAGATTTCTTCGTCTATCCAATAGAGAAAGATAAGGGATGTTTAACATGTGTTAAAATGCAAATTACCTATACATAAACCTTAATATTGGAAATATTTAGTCAAAGCATATAAATCAGTATTGATATGCTTCCTTATTTAGCTTTTACGTTTTATTTTCCTTTCCTTTCTTTCTTGTCAATTACTCCCTCTATTTCTGAAAGACCGTCCTCTATTCCATTTTGGTCTGTTTCAAAATTGTGTCCAGCTTCTGTTTATGGACGTAGTTTTTCAATGATCTCTAATATACCCTTAAACCTTTTATATTTATAAAAAAAAAATTTAATGGGACCCAATCTAAAAATCTATATAATTAAGGAAACACATTTATTCTACATTCCTTTTAAAAGACAATATATATGATTCCAAATTAAATTCCTTATAAAGTTTATCCTCCATAAGTATACAATTTTTTTATCTCTATATTCTTTTCATCTCTTTTGTTTTTTTGCAAACACCATTTTTTATGAACACGCAATTGGGGGATATAGAAACTAATTGGGGGATATGAATTACTTCCCCCAACCCATGGTGTGTGCTAAGGGGTGACTTTTGGGGGCGAAAATACTAAAACACCCTTCCCTCAAAATAAAAATTAAAAAATGTAAAATCAAAAAACAAAATCATATCCCCCATTTCCATCTCCACTTCTTATTAATCTTTTTAGGGTTAAAACTTTGAAACCCAAATGTTCCCCATTCTCTTTCAAATTCTAAATTTTCCCATTTCCTTTCAAATTATCTTTCCTTCTCTCACGTAGGAAGTGATGAAGACCATGTCGGAAATGATAAAGAACATGCCGGAAATGATGAAGACCACGCCAGAAGTGATGAAGAACATGCTGGAAGTGATGAAGAACATGTCGGAAATGATGAAGG
Source organism: Papaver armeniacum (assembly GCA_023531295.1). Taxonomy (NCBI): domain Eukaryota; kingdom Viridiplantae; phylum Streptophyta; class Magnoliopsida; order Ranunculales; family Papaveraceae; genus Papaver; species Papaver armeniacum. The sequence continues at coordinate 338,363 of JAJJWW010000596.1, forward strand.
TCACGCCGGAAGTGATGAAGACCATGCCAGAATTGATGAAATTCAATGCCGGAACTAAATTCCGGCATGCTCGATATAAATCTATTAATGTCTAGGTATTCAAGTGAAAAAAAATCAATTTTTCGAATACTTTTCACCATGTGCCGGCATAGAAATTTAGGATGAAGACCACACCGGAAGTGAGTTAGGCATGGTTATTTAGGATGAAGACCACGCCTAAGTGTCAAGAACATGTCGGAAATGATGAAGACCACGCCTAGGAAGTGATGAAATTCAATGTTAGGAACTAAATGCGGCATGCTCGATATAAATCTATCAATGCCGAGTAGTTAAGTGAAAAAAAATCAATTTTCTCGGATACTTTTCATCATGTTCCAAGATAGAAATTTAAGCAAAAACCATGCTTAGGAAGTAGTTCCGGATGCTCGAAAATCGATAAGCGTCTTAGGAAGTAGACTGATAAAAACCGGAAAAAATAGGTTTGAAGATCAAAACACGAAAAATTTTGCCCGAACCCCGGATAGTGGCAAACAATTTATGAAAATTTCAAAGAATGAAGGCATGGTTTTTTGGTTGAATACCATCAAGCACCAAGCTTTTTCAATTTGCAACAATGGTGGATTCAAAGAAAAAAAAATCAAATTTTCAACCTCTTAGAATCAATTCTCTCATCACAATCATCTTCCATTTTCAAAAAAAAAAATTCCACTCAAAAACCATTTTCCCTCCTTCTACTCTCAACTAACCCACACAAATTCAAATAAAAATAAATACACACTAATTTATCCCCAAATACTTAACATTTTACTAATTATAATTAATCAATAATCCCGATTAGTGGGGGCTAGATTAGGAATTAAAAAAATAATTACATAGGGGGTCACCCAGAATTGCTATTGGGACACCGTTTTTGTCCTGTAGCTATATCCCCCAATTAATTCCCATATCCCCCAATTAATTATTCTTTTTTATCTCTATAATCTTTTCACCTTTTTTTTGCACAATATTCCAAATATTTTCTCTTTTAACTTTGGTGATATCGTTTCCATAAATGGGATATGTTTTAATTTTATTTTTTTTATTTCCTATTTACAATTCCATATCAATTTTTGGAAGTTTTTATTATTAACATTTTAATTGAACTAAATTAGGCAAGTACTTGAGGGTAGACATGTAAACTACAATGGTCTTCTTAATATCTTGACAAAGTCAAACCTGACTATCTTTGTGAAACCGGGGGAGTAGTATAATTTGTAATCAAGAGTGATTGATGTAATTATATATTTCTTTCCTAGATTGAAGTTATTCTTCATTGTAAATTTATTGTAATTGTTCTCTATAAATAACAAAGTCTTCATCACTGCTAATTACACAGTGATTACAAAACAAACATCTCTTCTAAAACTTTCTACTCTGTGTCAAGGATTCTTTATGGTATCAGAGCTTCGGGGTTTTCTAGGTTGAGTCATATCATATTTATCTTTAATTTATTTTTAATCTTTTAGTTTTTTCAATTTTTTTTGGTTTCCATGGGTTCTCCTATTAACAATACAGTTGAAAACATGAATAATGCCATGAGTTCAATCGTTGATCCTTATTTCATTCACCATTCTGACAGTCCATCAACTGCCCTTGTCACCCCTGTGTTGTCCGGTGATAATTATGGGACATGGATTCGTGCAATCACCATGGCTCTAAGAGCAAAGAACAAACTGGGTTTTGTTGATGGAACTCTTGTCAAACCATCATCTGATGCTGATCCTAAGGACGTTGCTGCTTGGGAACTTTCCAATGACCTTGTTAGCAGCTGGCTTCTTCACTCCGTTGCCCCTGACATTCGCAACAACATTCTTTATGCAGCCACTACTCATGAAATATGGAAGGATTTGCGTACTCGTTTTTGCCATTCGTCGGCGCCAAAGATTTTTCAACTCAAGCGTGCTATCTCGCACCTCAAACAAGAAGGTTTGACTGTATCTTCTTATTTTACTCAGTTAAAATCATCGTGGGATGAACTGCAATCCCTTGTTGTTATCTCTCCATGTATTTGTGGAAATGCCAAAGCTACATTGGAACGTCTCCGGCAAGATCAGGGGATGGAATTCTTGCAGGATCTTCATGACCGTTTTGCTGCCATCCGTAGCAAAATATTGTTGATGGAACCTTTTCCTAATACCTCTAAGATTTATTCTCTTGTGCGCCGAGAAGAGCAACAACAAGAGATCAATCACTCCACTGTTCCTATAGTGGATTCTACTACTTTGAACGTATCTCGAAATGATGGTCGTCAGCCCTCTCGTACCGGACAGAATCATAAGCGCCCTCGTCCAGTTTGCGACCACTGTGGTCGTATAGGCCATACTCAACAAACTTGTTACAAGCTTCATGGTTATCCAACCAAGACCAAAGATGGAACTGCTCTTGCTTCATCATCAAATGGACCTAACTTGCAAGTGCCAATCCCTGGTATAACAAAAGATCAGTATACTAAGCTTTTATCCCTTCTTGTGGATTCTCCAACAGATGTTCCATCCGTTCCAACTGCCAATCTCGTAGGTATGGTTCTTCCATCTCAATCTACTTGGATTATTGATACTGGTGCATCTAAACACATATGTTCTTCTCTCTATTTATTTTCTTCATATACATTAGCCCCTAACGGCATATATGTCCAGTTACCCAATGGTGAGAATCACCTTGTTACTCATATTGGAACTGTGATTTTTTCCTTAAACTTTCAATTACGAGATGTCTATTATATACCCTCCTTTAAATTTAATTTATTATCAATATCTCAATTGACATCCTCTATCCATTGTGAAGTGTTTTTTGATCAATGGCACTGTGTATTTCAGGACCCTTCGACGAAATTGGAGATTGGTCGGGGTAAAGCCAAAGATGGCCTCTATTTTTTATGCCCAGCAACTAGTACTGCCGTTTCTTCTTTAGTTTTAGAAAATTTCGATCTATGGCATTGGCGTTTAGGCCACCCATCAGATCCTAGATTTCAATATTTATGTAAGACTTATCCTTACATTAAGTCATCTATGAATTATTCTTGCAATGTATGCCCTAGGGCAAAACAATCTCGCTTGAAATTTAATAAAAGTACTAGTTCTACTACTTGTGCCTTTGAGCTTATACATTGTGACATTTGGGGTTCATTTACAATTCATTCTAACTCCGGTGCACGTTATTTTCTAACTATTTTTGATGATTTCATACGATGCACTTGGTAATATTTAATGCCTGCTAAATCAGACACAAAAAAAATAATTAGTTTATTTTTTTTAATATGATTCAAACTCAATTTGGTTCAAAAATCTCCAATCTACACTTTGGAAATGGAAATATATTCATACCAAAACTTCAAATTATTAGATCTGATAATGGCACGGAGTTTCTTTCTAAAGAAATTCAATCGTGGTATGCCCAACATGGGATTATCCATCAACGTAGCTATGTTGATACACCACAACAAAATAGTGTTGTCGAAAGAAAGCATCGTCATCTGCTTGATATAGCTCGTGCCCTTCGATTTCAGTCTGGGTTACCTATTTCATTTTGGGGTGAGTGTATACAAACTGATGTTTACTTGATAAACAAAATGCCGACTCCTCTTTTGGGAAATCAATCCCCTCATCAGATGTTATTTGGTACATCACCATCTTATTCAAACTTAAAAGTGTTTGGTTGTCTTTGTTTCGCAAGAAACACTCGTATCAAAAATAAATTTGATTCTCGTGCTAATCCGGGAATTTTTTTGGTGGTTATCCTTATGGTCAAAAAGGATATCGTGTTTTTTATATCGAAACTCGTAAAATTATCACTTCTCGTGATGTAGTATTCCATGAACGAGAATTTCCCTTTCTCAATAACACCATACGTAATCAAACTAAAAACTCTCCATTAACTTCTCTTCCAATATTAAAAGATGGTCATATGTTTGATTATATGAAATCTTTTTCAAAAGATAATTCTCTAGTTTATTCACCAACAAATTCTAGTGTCACTCCATCAACTAATCCTAGTGTCACTCCATCCCAAGAATCTCCATCAAGGAATGTATCATTATCACCCGTACATTCTCCTCATTCACAATCTGATAACGATGAAAATTCGTCATCCACGTCTGCTTCACATTCTCCAAATATTTCTACAAATTTGGATAGACCTTTGCGACAACGTCAACCACCTAAATGGTTAGAAAGTTATCATTGCTCTAATGTTTCTTCAACGGCATATCCATTGGCTAATTTTCTTTCACTTGAACCTTTTTCTCAATCCCATCGGGCCTTTTTATTTTCGGTTCTCCAATCAACGGAACCCACTTCTTTTACGCAATCCATGAAATATCCAAAATGGCGCGATTCAATGAAAAAGGAAATTTCAGCTTTAGAAGCTAATAATACTTGGACTATCACCTCTTTACCGCCTGGTAAACAACCAATCGGTTGTAAGTGGATCTATAAAATCAAATATCGTCCCGATGGATCCGTTGAACGTTATAAATCTCGTCTTGTCGCAAAGGGATATGCTCAAGTCGAAGGTATTGATTACCATGATACTTTCGTGCCGGTTGCAAAACTTGTTACAGTTCGTCTTCTCCTATCTGTTGCAGCCACAAAAGGTTGGTCACTCTACCAATTAGACGTAAATAATGTTGTTCTTCAAGGTGATCTTGAAGAATAAGTCTATATGAAACTGGCACCTGGGTTTGCTCGTAAGGGGGAGAATTCCGTTTGCAAATTAAACAAATCACTATATGGCCTTAAACAAGCTTCTCGACAGTGGTTTTCAAAATTCTCCAACACCCTTATACAAAAGGGTTTCACTCAATCAATTGCCGATTACAGCCTTTTTACATATAAAAAGGGTTCAATTTCTCTTTTTATACTCGTTTATGTGGATGATATCATCATTACCGGCAATAATGAAACATCAATTTCCAAACTTAAATCTTATTTGGAAAAATCTTTCTCGATTAAAGATCTTGGTAAACTTCAATATTTTCTAGGAATTGAATTATCTCGTTCAAAGCAAGGTATATTTTTATGCCAACAAAAGTATATTCTTGATATCTTAAAAGACGCGGGCCTGACAGGGGCTCGCACTTCTGATTTCCCGATGAAACAACAACTTCGCCTTAAACCTGATGATGGTCAACCTATGTCCGATCCAACTCTCTTCCGCCGCCTCATTGGTCGATTATTATATCTTACCGTAACAAGACCAGATATCACATATGTTGTTAAATACTTTGAGTCAATTTATGAGTAATCCTCACACATATCACATGGATGCCGCAAATCGCATTCTTCGTTATCTAAAAGGTACTATTGGAAAAGGCCTTTTTCTATCATCTAGCAGTACCCTTCATCTAAGTGGTTATTGCGACTTTGATCAATTTGGATGCCCAACAACCGAAAGATCCACCACAGGTTATTTTACTATGCTTGGTGGTAGTCCAATTTCTTGGAAAACCAAGAAACAAGCAACAGTTTCCCGCTCTTCTGCAGAAGCGGAGTATCGTGCTCTTGCCACACTTACATGTGAAGTTCAATGGTTAAAATATATCCTAAATGATCTTGGTATACCTCATTCGGAACCAATTTCTATTTTTTGTGACAATCAAGCTGCAATCCACATTGCCGAAAATCCAGTCTTCCACGAGAGAACTAAACATATTGAATTGGATTGCCACTTCATCAGAGAAAAAATAATCTCAAAATTGATCGCACCCAGCTATGTTCGCTCCATTGATCAACGTGCTGACATTCTTACGAAGCCTCTAGGAGCTGAAGTACATCGCCGATTAACTTCCAAGTTGAGTGTGGTCGCCCTTCCTTCTCCCACGCCAACTTGAGGGGAGTATTGGAAATATTTACTCAAAGCATATCAATCAGTATTGATATGCTTCCTTATTTAGCTTTTACGTCTTATTTTCCTTTCCTTTCTTTCTTGTCAATTAGTATAATTTGTAATTAAGAGTGATTGAGAGTGATTGATGTAATTATATATTTCTTTCCTAGATTGAAGTTATTCTTCATTGTAAATTTATTGTAATTGTTCTCTATAAATAACAAAGTCTTCATCACTGCTAATTACACAGTGATTACAAAACAAACATCTCTTCTAAAACTTTCTACTCTGTGTCAAGGATTCTTTACTTAATAATTTTATTTATTTAAAACATATACAAAACCTTAATCAATTCTACTAATAATCTTTAATCAAAACCATTTTTTTCAATTTCCATGATAATCAAAAACTAAAACCTAATCACAAACAACAATTCAAATCTCCATTTTTGGGTTTTCAAACAATATATCTCGGCGACAAACAATTCAAGTGATTGAGTTAAATCCCTTTAATCCGTTCTGTTTGAGAGAGATTCATCAATGATTCAATTATGAATTTTTGAAATTTCTCATCAAATTTTTCTAAAAGTCAAGCAGAATCAGTTGATATGGATATGGATATGAACATGAACAGATTGTTGTTGATGTTCTCCAGAATCGGAAGATATGGTACACCTACATAAACTGATTCTGGGTTGATGTGATGAACATCAACCACAATCGGTTTATGCTAATGCACATATCAACCGATTAATTAACCATGTTTGAATTTTTGCACAAACCCTGAAATTTTTATCTTTATATTATAGAGCATGAAAATACGAGTTGAACACACAAAAAAAAAAAAAATGAGGTCGACGAAGAAGTTATGAGCAAAGCAATTGAAGAATGCCCAGATTTAGAATCGGTTTACGTGGGCATATATATAAAGAACACGCAATTGGGGGATATAGAAACTAATTGGGGGATATGAATTACTTCCCCCAACCCATGATTTCGGATAAGGGGTGACTTTTGGGGGCGAAAATACTAAAATACCCTTCCCACAAAATAAAAATCAAAAACTTAAAATCAAAAAACAAAATCATATCCCCCATTTCCATCTCCACTTCTTATTAATCTTATTTAGGGGTGGAGCTTTGAAACCCAAATATTTCCCATTCCCTTTCAAATTCTAAACTCTCCCCACTCTATATCAAATTCTCTTCTCCTCACTTTGGAAACCAATTTTTTTTATTCGGAAGTGATGAAGATCATCTTGAAAGTGATGATGACCATGCGGAATTGATGAAGACCATGCCGGTATCATGTTAGGCATATGGTCTTCATCAATTCGGCATGGTCTTCATCACTTCGTTTTGAATTTTTTTCGGTATTAATCAGTCCACTTAGGCATAGAAAATAAAGCAACATGGTATCTTGGGAAAACAATCTGGCATGGTCTTCATATCAGCCCGACCATGCCGTGGTGGGTGATTAATACCAGAAAAAATTCAAAAAGGAAGAGATGAAGACCATGCCGGAATTGATGAAGACTATATGCCGGAACATGATCCGGCATGCTCGAGAATTTCCTATCAATGCCGGTAGTCAAGTGAAAAAAAAAATCAACGTTCTGGATACTTTTCATCCTGTTCCGGCATGGAAATTTAAGCAAAATACTATGCCGGAACATGTACCGGCATGCTCGAATCCATGATTACCATGTCGGTACCTGTTCAAAACCAGAAAAAAATCAACATTCTGAAGATCAAAACCAGAAAAATTTATGAACATTTCCAACAATTGCCCGCATGGGTTTTTGGTTGAATACCATGCCGGCACCAAGCTTTTTCACCTGCAACAATGGTGGATTCAAAGAAGAAAAATCAATTTTTCAACCTCTTATTAATGAGTAATTCTCTCATCACAATCATCTTCCATTTTCAAAAAAAAAATTCCACTCGATTGTGAGTTGTTATCATTAATCGAAGATTGAAGATATGATTGTTGTTGTAATTGAGTTAAAGATTCTCAAAAAAGAATCTATTTTGCATTACCCTTTTAAAAGTCTCTCATCACAATCATCTTCCATTTTCAAAAAAAAAAAAATTCTACTCAAAATTTTTTTCCCTCATTCTACTCTCAACTAACCCACACAAATTCAAATAAACATAAATACACAAATTATATCTCCCAAATCATTAATATTTTACTAATCATGATTAATTACTAATTATGATTAGGGAGGGTTAGATTAGGAATTAATAATTTAATTATATAAGGGGTAACCCAGCTAGGATATTTGGATCCCTATTTTGTCATTTAGCTATATCCCCCAATTAGATTCTATATCCCCCAATTACTCGTTCTATATAAACCGATCATAGCGAAAAAAAATCACAGAAAAACTGTTAAATTTTACAATCGGTCTATGTTCTAAATCTTATAAACTGATTCCTAGAACCGGTTTACAAGTACATGAACGTATTCCGATTATGGGTCGAGATTTAAAAAAATCAAAATTTTTACATGTTTTGATGATGAAGATTAGTTGATTTCTAGGCAATTAATTACCCGAATTAGTATTAATTAATTAGGGATAAATTAGCCATTAATAAGTAAAATAGTTGGATAAGGGGTTTTTCCATTTTACTTCTAAATATGTGTTTTTGTCTCGTAGTGGGACCCAAACTAGGAAGGTTGTTTTTGCTTCACAAATATTTTTTTTCTTGTTTTCAATAGATGTTCGGAAATTTATTTCCAATTTTCTAACTTGTGGCTTTTCTATTTAATTAAGTCAAAGACTATTATACCTGGGGTCTTTAGGGGCGACCCCAAAAGAATTAGGGGCGACACAAAACGACAAAAAATGTCATAATCGGGAGGTTAATCCATAATTGGTAGATAACTTCCGGGGCGTTTTTTTTTAATGGCCAACTACCCTTTACAATCGGTAGATAACTATACAATCGGTAGTTAATCAACAATCGGGAGTAAATTTAGTTTGTATAACTTCCGAATATAAAGTATCCCCAAAATAAAATCCTTTATCTTTTGAATTTTGACTATCCTATAATCGATAGTAAATAAAGTTATCTTGACTCCCGATTAAAGTAGACCTTTGGCAAAAATTCCCTGCCATAATCGGTAGGGAATTTAGGTTATTTAACTCCCGAATATAGAGTAGCCCAAAAATGAGATTTTGCAGAAATCCTTTTTTTTTTTGAATTTTGGTTGAGCCTATAATCGGTAAGAAAGGAAGAGTTATCATGACTTCCGATTATACAGTGACTCTCTTTGCAAATATCCTACCATAATCGGTAGTCAAAATAGTTCATATAACTGCCGAAAGTAGAGTAGCCCCAAAATGAGATTTTGCAAAAATCCTTTTTTTTTTTTTTTAATTTTGGTTGAGCCTATAATCGGTAGTAAATGAAGCTACCCTGACTTCCGATTATCCTGGCTCTCTTTGCAAATATCCAACCATATTCGGTATTCAAAATAGTTCATATAACTCTAGAATGTAGAGTAGCCCCAAAATAAGATTTTGCAAAATCCTTTTTTTTTTTTTTAATTTTGGTTGAGCCTATAATCGGTAGTAAATGAAGTTATCGACTTAGATTATCCTTGCTCTCTTTGCAAATATCCAACCATATTCGGTAGTCAAAATAGTTCATATAACTACCGAATGTAGAGTAGCCCCAAAATGAGATTTTGTCAAAATCCTATTTTTTCTGAATTTTGATTATCCTATAATCGGTAGTAAATAAAGTTATCTTGACTCCCGATTCAATTATTCTCGAGAATTAAATGAATGTGCCGGCAGTGGATTGAAAACCAGAAAAAAAAATCCAAAACGGACTGAAAGTCAGGTCGAACACTCTGGCCGGGAGGGCTCGCCCCCGGACCGTAACCATTGTATTCATACCACGTCCATGTAGAGCTTTTATTGCATTGGTTGAGCCTATAATCGGTAGTAAATGAAGGGACTTGTGATTATATAGTGGACCTCTTTAAGAAATCCTAGCATAATCGGTAGTCGTTCATATAACCATAGAGTTGCCCCAAAATGAGATTTTGCAAAAATCCTCTATTTTTCTAATTTGGTTGAGCCTATAATCGGTAGTCAAAATAGTTCATATAACTACCGAATATAGAGTTTCCCCAAAAATGAGATTTTACAATTGGTAGATAAAAAAAAAAACTAAACTACCGATTATGAAGGGGCATATAAGTATTTTCAACCTATTTTGTCTTTTTTTGTGCCGCCCCTAAAAATGTTAGGCTATTATAGTGGTCTTTTTTTTTTTTTTTTTTTAAGTGGTATTTTGATGGAATCTTAACGGTTGGCCGGAAAACACAAAATAACACCCTTAATATATTACGATTTTTTTTTAATCGGTTATACGAACAAAAATGTAATTAAAAAAAGATTATCATAAATATTCCTTCAGGAATAATTAGTTTTATGAGTATTCTCACTAATTACTCTTTCGTGTTTTCTGTTTTTCCCACAAGGATTCAATATTCGATAAATTATTATCTCCGTCAAAAAAATAGTTTTGAAGATAAATGTGTCAAAACAGTTATAAATGAAGGTTTTTCTCAAATTATAGGCCACATAGGATTTTTGCTCTTTTTATAAAAAAACTTCTCAACGGGGATGTGAAAGGAGGATGTGAGGACTTGTGATTAGTAAAGGAAATATTTCAACCAATTAGGATGGAATTCAAATTCCTAAATTATAGGGAATTTTGAGTTTACTTTGGAGATGCTCTTAATCTTTTCTGGTTAGTTGTTTTCCGTTGGGTCCTCAGGACATATCTTTAGGCTTTTTATCTATTGGTTGCAAAACCTAGAAAATTTCATTATAATTGTCATACCTATATTAGATTTTTCTTCCATAATTTTTCTCATAATAAAAGATGGAGGAGTATTAGACCAAAATTTAGACACTTTATACTTTTGTAGGTACTTAAAAATGAGTAAAGGGCTAGAAGTAGATTTAGGGTTTTGCAGAAGAATGTCTTGTGAAGTGTCCTTAGCAAGATCGATGGATGACCTGTTCATAACGTAACTCTCTGATCTCAAGTATGTATCATTAGGATGAGGGGTGTGATAAGCCCCTCATACATGATCACATGAATAAGTAAGGATGACTCGAACTCATCCCTTGATTCCCATCACCTCATTGATTAGAGAAATATACATATGGGTATTCCTTACATGTGTCGTAGACCATTAAATCAAAACTCTAAACTTATACCCCCCATGTATGTAGCTGAGTCATCCTTCGTATGTAAAGTGTTTTCAGGGTAAAAATAGTCTTTGAAGTCAAACTGAATGAGGTGGAGGAGCACTTCCTGACTTGTGCGTTATGACTAGCCTAAGTCACATGAAGAGCACGGGATAGCATGTAAGACTTGAGAGGAGATGACATTAGCCTCAACTTTATGTGGTCGGATATGTATAGATTTTGCATGCCTAATACTCTCTTGTGGGTACCTTTAGACAAGAATATGATCTCTAACAAAGGATCGTGACTTTGTTGCACGAATTTGTATAAGTCAGGTTCAGGGGTCGACTGTAGACATGCCTGACTGAGATTGAGGTATGTTGGTGCCTCTGAGTACCTCGTATTTCGAGGAATGTGCATGATTTGTGAGTCTCATGGGGACATACTAGAATCCATCCATAAGATTGAGAAACAGACATGACAAGTGAGTCTTGTGGGGACGTAGTAAGAGCCAGCCATTAGGCTTTCATAAGTGAAGCTCGCACGGCATAAGTGAGACTCTTCGTGGGTTAGAAATCACTTCACTTTATGGATCAAAGCATGAGTTATTCCCTAGTATGACAGGATTACTCATGTGAGAGGTCGCGTGGTCTGGGTCTAGTGATCACGACCTGATAGTCGCAGTATAGTGGCCTAGCTTCCTCGTGTGGTCACGGCATAGTAGTCACTGACTAGTGATCATGGCCTACTAGTCATGTACCGAGTCAGAGCCATCTTGATTGACCCGAGTCTTCCCATCAAGACATTAAAAATGATTTTTTTTCCCTTGGTCGAAAGACCACCATCTACAACTTCCTAAAATGTTTTGCTAGCTTATTGTCTGGATGATTACATTCCCTTATAACCTTTTCACATTTCCAGGCAATAAATTTAAAGTTATTTAAATAGAATTTTATATCTTTAATGATGCTATGATTATGCCAAAATATAGGATAACAATCTTCTCTAACAATGGTCATAATATTTTTAGAATCTGCTTCAATAATAATGTGTTGCAGTTGTCGAGAATATCTATAAGACTGCCTCCAGAATTTACATAAACAAAGCAAATTCAGCACTCGCTCCTTCATATTTGTAAATACACCTTGATTATTGATGTTCACCTGTAAAATATTTGATGATTATTTCAATCCAACATAGTTTTAAATTTAAATTAAATGGAAAATCACAATTACTAATAACAAGTAGCTTAGGGAACCCCCATGTTTGGTCACCGCGGAGTTGTGTATCATTTTTATTCTGAAAAGTATATTTTTTGTATTATATCTCTGAGCTGTAAAGATTCTGAATTTACCTTATTGTTGAGATGAGGTTTGGTTTGATCTTTTCACATACTTAAATTTCACTTTCGATATCTCTAGGCTGCACAAGCTATGTGATAAAATCCAATCTTCATCAAAAAGTTGAGTGACTTGAAAAGTGATAAACTAATTAGTGTAGTATGATAAGAGAAGAAAGCAATACGGAGATTGCTGGTGTTGAGAAGAGAAGAAAAGGATGAGAAAACAGAAATAATAATAAGGTTTAGAGATGAGAAGGATAGAAAGCTCTGAAAGAGTTGTATTGAATAAACTTTTATGATAATAATGTATGTCACAAGAACGTAATAAGCCTGTTTATATAGGCATGAAAAAAACCTAAAAATAGTAAAACTCTAAAAGAAGAAATAAGGAAACTCTAAAAGAAGAAGTTCTAAACTTGATAAACAAGTAAACCAAAGAAGATGCAATGAATCAACCGTGATAGTTGATACTGCGTACACTACAACAATAAGTGCTATAGATCACACACTAAAGTTCACAATTTATGAACACTTGTGATCTTTTAGGGTTAAAACTTAAAGACCACTGATATTATAGTGTTTGTGATCTTAGACATAGAGACCTTCCTATACATCTCATGCATTTTAGGAAGTGTGATCTTACAACTGACTATTTGACCACTTTCAAACCTTATTTTGTGATCAAAAATCTGTCCATTAAAAAAAAATTGCAGCGAGTGTGGCTCGAACCTGCGACCTCGAGTTCCATTAGAAGAAAATAAAAGGACATCCCACATAATATTTGGGGGTCCAATAGCAAAACCAATTCCCTACTCCTCGAACACTCGATCTAAATCTCATCTCACTTTCACTTTCAAAAACTCTCTCCGTCTCTCTCCATCCAGTGCTCTCGATTTTTTTTTTTAATCCAAGTGACGATCTCGAGTTCTATAGAAATTGTTAATTTCATTCGGATTCAGGTAGGATGTAACTAGTTCCCTTCTTGTTTGGTTTATATTTGGAATCTGATTCGAAAGTTGAAGTTGAGATTTAAAATTAGGGTTGATTTTGTTGTTTTGATTTTTGATTTCTGTATCGTTTTTCTGCAGGCGTATGCGATCTAAACCTGGAGTGAGATTTTTTTTGGAACATCGGTGAAGTATGATTTGGTATTACACTTGAAACTATGAATCCATCTCTGCTGATTTGATTTAGGTTTGCTTAAATGTAAAAACTTTGCTTGCATGTTCGGTTTTGATTTAAATAAGTTGCTTTTTTACTATCAAATCTGGTCTCTAAAATCAAACAACATTCAAAACCCTAGAAAAATAAATTGGGATTCAATTTACATTCCCAGTCTTAGAGATTTAACAATTACTCGTCTCTTATCTGATGAAATGTCACAGTAAGATATCTATTTGTGTTTGTTGATCTTCCAATTTTGGATTATTGTCGTGCAGATAATTAGGTAGAGTGCCTTGGACCTGGAAAATAGAGTTAGAGGTGATTATTTATACTTTAACATGGAACCTAATTATGGTAAAAACTGGACCAATTATATACCTGAATAACTTTGTAATTGCCCTTGAAGGTCAAGTTGTTATTTAGAGAGATTACAATAGGTTAAGATTCTTTATTAAAGAATAGCATCATATGGTTGTCGTAGTTCACCGCTTTGAGGGGTTAAGCTCACAAGAACTTTAGTTATGATACTATATTATATTATAAGTTTTGTGTTAATTGATGTTGATAACTGGTTTAGATCTGTCCCAATTGCATTTGCATGGTTGGAAAGTCGTTTGTGCGAATCATGGCATGTAATTGACATGTTTCTCTTATCTCAACGTCCAATGTATTGGCATGTTTACAAAATTGCTTAGGAACAGGTTGGCTACTCCTTTTCTCTTAACAACGCATCACTAGTATTCGATATTTCTTTGATGAGGCGGAAGTGTTGCACAAATTCAGAGGAGGTGGATTGTTAACCTAGTTTTAGTCTCACCTGTACTCACAGATGTGGTTTCCATGATTTTCACTGGGGCAGACTCTAAGATAACCTCTCACTCAAGTATACTTACCTTAAGTTTCTTACAAAGGCGAGGAATGTGATTAATCGCCATCTTTGTAAATAAATATTTTGTAGAATCGATTCCTAGTAATCTGATCTTCTTATAAACCTTAATGTCCATGGGTTTATTTAACCTTACACTGCTCATGGATTTATTTAACCTTACACAGATAAGGACCTGAGCATTTGATGTCTTCACTTCCTCTTCTTCGTTTTGCCTAATCTCTATTTTCTCTAGAATGAGCGATTTCATATACTTCCAATTTGTTCAGGTTGAGGATATTGTAGACACTGGAAACACACTCTATTATCTCATTTCACACCTGAAATCAAAAGGGGCCTATTCTGTGTCAATTTGTACTTTGCTTGATAAACCCACAAGACATAAGGTTGAAGTTCAGCTGGTGGGAGAAGGAAATTTCTACAAGGGATTTGAGGTATGATTATCCAGTCTCAGTTCAATCCATGGAGTTCATGTTGCTTTTTTCATCTTCACTTCAGTGTTAGTTTATACAAGATGCCAAAGTTCACACTTTTTCTGGGAGCTGAGTTTAATACCGAATCTACTACGAACAGAAGTAGTCAGCCAAAAAATGAATTTTAACGAACCGACTCATTTACCAACTTCAAACATTTACAGTATCACAGATCAACGTGCATACAGATTTTACCATTCAATTTTAACGAACCGACTCACTTCAGTGTTTTATCATTCTTACCACAATAATTAGTAATACCAAAAGATATGGATTCTTAAACATTTATAGTATCACAGATCAACGTGCATACAGATTTTACCATTCAATTCAGTCAATACTAATGTCTCGGATGCTTGAATTCTTAAATAAACAATATGCTACTCTCTGTATTTTGTCTTTCTTTAAAGAACTAGCTGGTAAGCCCAATGCTAGTTTTTAATTTGACTCGTGATTCTTGAAGCCAACCACTCATGCTGATATCATGTATAACACTAATTAAATGAAAACTAAAAAAGCTTCTTCATATATATTTTTGGTTTCCTGGACCATCCCATGTGTAGTCTTCCGCATGAAGAATCATCACATGGGAATCAGTATGACCTTATCATTACCATATGTCATCATTACTTGTTGTTTCCTGAGTACTTCAAGACCTTGAATTTAATGAATTTCCTTTTGTTTCCTTTTTATGAAGCTGGGGGGAGGACAATATTAGGAAAATTTTGTGGCCAGAAGTTGGACTTGGGGTGGAACCTGTGGAACTGCGAAAGGTTGGTTCATTTTTTTTCCGTTATGAATTCCTATAAGCTGCAATTCCTGTTGTTTCTAAGTTTATCTTTTTCTTTGTCCTTCTTGTAAACAATTTTTAGCTTTCAACTAGATTAGCAATTAAATATGATATGTACTTTTCTACTTTCTAGTTTGAATTAAATGAATTTCTTTTTGTTTCCTTTATGAAACTGGGGGGAGGAGAATATTAGGAAGGCTGTGACAGAGGTTGGTCTCGGGGCTGAACTTGTGGAATTGCGAAAGTTTGGTTTGCTAATCTTCTTCTGAATCTGGTATAAGTTAGTAATTATCATGGTGTTCATAATCTAATAAGTCTAGACATCATTGTTCATAATCTAATAAGTCTTTGTTGCTAACAGAAAAAAAGAGAGGAGAGATTTCTTCGGATGGCCTGGACAGGAGCATCATATGGAAGAAAGCTAGGGAAGATAAGAATGGGATCATTACACATGATGCTACCAAGGAACGAGCTGAGAAAATTGTAAGATAAAACAATTAAGTAATAATCTTTATTTTGATTCATTTACTGCCTCGTTGGTTACAAAGGACCTAACTCTCATTTGGTATTTTTTCTATATGGATTTTTTTCTCTCTTAAATTTTAGGAAAAGTTGGTGAGCAATTGAAAGAAGGTTCCCTCGTCACAAGCGTAGCAATGATATCCTAACACTTGCTTTGGGGATTTCTTGAATGATCTGGAAATGTTAGAGGCATGGGAAAGTTTGTTTCACAGGGAGCTTACTTTCATACTGCGTGACCAAAGATGCAGGAGGAAAGAGAGGCCAGATTGAGGGTGGAAGCTGAACTTTGTCAAACGAAGCAAAGACTAGCTCGTATAAAAGAACAATTAGCTCTTGTGCTCCAAACACAGGTAACATAAGCTTCAACACCTTTACTCTTCATTTTTTACTCTTGTTGTTTGAGGTAGTGCACCAATAGATTAGCAATTACTCTCCTATGTAGTAGATCACATCACAGTAAATATATGCAACAACTATAGAAACACACAACCTAACTTAGTAATCAAATGCATTCATGGTAATATTGTTGATGACTTGTGGTTTGATATGTTTGAACACATAGCTCTTTCTCATATCTTTAAGCCATGGTAATATTCATGGTAATCTTTAAGCCAAAATTCAGAATGAATGTTATACATATTATGCAGGGTGGATCTGCACCAAGCTGCCACGGTGCAAATACAGAATCAAGCTCAGAAAGTGAGAGGATTTCTCGCCTAGAAGCCCAACTTGCCATCTTCATGGGGATTCAAGTAAGTTGCATGTGTGACAGTAGGTTGAATTATGCTTAGATGATGAAGTAAATAAGTTCTTTATTTGGCGTTTTCTTATTATGTTATTGGCGATATGTTAACAGGGAGCTGAGGCCAAGGGTGTCGACGATGAAAGCACTCAAATGAAACATAATATTGGTATTGGGAAGGTTAGTGTGTAGATCCTTTTATAGTATTATTGTTTTAGTTGTGCATATACATTTTTTATGTAAACATAAATGTGTTTTCTTTTGTATTCTACCTTTTCATTGCTCTTTGGTATGCATCTATATCTATTCTGAGTAGTTCATATGTTTTCTGAATACAGGGTAAATCATGTATAATGTGCCTAGAATCTTCAGGTTCATCTATTGTTGTGGCTAAAGGAAAGGTCTTTCGTACAAAGAGCCCTGATATGTTACACAATGTCCGTATTGGTAAAGGAAATGTGCGTGTACTTGTAGAAGTGGGATTAAGGCCAAGCTTTGGTCTTCCGATTCCTCCTAAAGGCGAAGAGATAATATTCCTTGTATCACGTTGCATGGCCTAAAAAGCTGGTGATAAAAGGGAGAAAGGCCAAGAAATTCTTGAAGGTCTAAAGGTACATTTACTTCCAAGATTTACATTTTTGAGGTTTAGGTTGAGATTATCTCTCCCTTCAGCAGTTTCAGCAATTTTATCAATGAATTCAAATGTTGTAAGTTAAGCTGATAGATTAACTGATGAGGAGTGTGAAAATTGAGTTTCAATCTTACAAAATCGTGTCTTTGAAATAAGAGTTTGGGAGCTGAAGTAAGTATTGTAGTAGCAGGTTTTCCCACACTACACCCCTCACTATATTTTGGTTAATTAATCCATTGAAAGTTGCATAATTGAGAATGTTTATTGATTAATTTCATGAGTTCTACACAAGAAAAGTAGAATCACACTTAGCAAGTAAAACACTCTTAAACTTTCTCTCTCCTAATGACTTGCCTAACAATTCTCCAAAAGATCCCCCACACAACAGACTCACTCGACCCTTTATATAGGGTAATACATAGTGGATGACAGCTAAGCTATCCTTTATTTTCGGGAATGTCTCGCGAAGTGTCGTGAGTGTACAACTATTCAATCTCGCGACACTTCTTAACCCTCGCCAGATCTCACGTCTTCTTTATGTCTACTTTATTCGTTATTCTTTGCGTCGTTTATTTTAGCTCTCTGCGCGCCTCGCGACATCGTTGTTTATACACTTGCGAGTCCCGACGTTGCGATATTATGGTCCTACATCTTGCCTCTTTTTCCTTGAATATTGCTTGAAGAGCAATCTTTAAGGAAAAAATCATGTTATTCTGATAATCTTTGGTCTTCTTTGATGAAGGAATGAGCGAAAGAATCTTGGACTTGAAAATACGTACTTGCCTCTATTCTTTTGCGATGTTAGAAGTTTTGCGTCTCTCTGTCTCTCCCATACTTTTCTTGCGAAGGGGGAAGAATATCATGAGAGCGAGTCTTTTGATTTGCCGCGACCGCTTATCTTTATCATTTGACTCAGGTACATGACTTTTAACCATTAAAGCCCTTTTCGACACGTCTCTACCAAACAGTTTATTCTTGACCGTTTATGTCTCTTCGCATTAAATGACCTCGTTTTTCTCGAGGATCTTTTTCCCTATATATAGTTTTCTTCTCCTCCTCTTTTCATTCTTTAGTTTTTCTCTGCAACTTTCTTTGATTTCTCTCCTTCCGCAATTTACGCTTCCCCACTGCAAATCTTTTCTTCATCCTTTCTAACGTTTAATCCTAATCTCCAAATTCCTCTCCATTCCCATACTGATAATGGCTGCCATTAGTCGTGCATACAAAGCTTCTTTTGATGAAGTTCAACAGAAGTTGCTCGAGAAGGGTTTCACTCTATCGACCATTCCTGATCAAGAACCCTCATCCATTCTTTCTGCAAGAAGGTTATTTTACGATCATCAATGTGATGATCAAAGGATTATCGTCTCGCTAGGTCTTCTCGCGGGACTTCCTATTCCCTTATACGATCCAGTGAGTTGCCTATTTTATGAAATCTTGCCCATGAAAAATTCTCGGGAACATGTGTATATCATTGAGTGGCGATTGCATTCGCCTAATGCTTGAATTCGCGAATCGTGGCGCCTGCAAAGGATCTTTATACTCTACTACTTGTTAGACACCCCGATTTCAAGGACTTGAAATATCTGCAGAGAAGTACACCGTAGAAAACTTTTTTGAAAATTATTCAGGTGATAAAGATGGTTAATGCGAAGTCTCATTTGGGGCATTAACTTTGAAAAGAAGGATAATGTCTACGAGGATAAATTGCTCATGCGGGATATTGATTGGCACCGGGTAATAATACTACTCTCGCCACTCCAAAGATGAGAAATGGTGGGTTGTACCCTTGTTTTTAAATGGTCCTTATATAGCGGGCTCGCACGTTCTTCTTCTGCGAATCTCGCAGGTATCATCCTTGGGAGTTCAAATGGCCTGATAAAGCAAAATGAGGTATGTTTCCCATTTTAAACCTTGCCTTTGCCTTTTTTTTTTTTTTTTTTTTTTTTTTTTTTTTTATGTTGAGTTTGTATAATTTTTTGGATCGCCAAGTTGAGAAGAAAGTACAAGAATAATCCGTTGGAGAAGTACTCGAGCCATACTTCGATCGGCTAGAGTGAAGTAAGAAACACTTCCTTTGTTATTTGAAACAATATTGTTGCCTCTGTTTCTTATCTTTAACCGTATCACGAAGGTTGAGTTCAAGAAGGTTTGGGCCGCGAAGGATAAAAGTAAGGGCAAAAGCGTAGCTTTCCGCAAGAATAAATCTTTGCTCCACTAACTAAAAGCGAAAGATTCAATCTTCTTCTCGCCTTAACTCAAACTCAATCTTCGAACGAGGATAACCATGAATCAATCTTTCTCTCGGCCAAGAAGATTCCATCGGCAGTTCTTCCATGGATCGTTTATCCAACCATTTTCTCGCATCGTTTCAAGGAATGGGAGATGCTCCCTAGCTTCTCTTTGCGGGGCTCTGCAAACGTGTGTAATGCTGCTTTGGAAGGCAATAATTCATTCAATGGAGTCTCTAGAGTTGTGTCTCCGATCTTTTGAATGCACTTGGGTCTGGTATGTGTACAGTCATATTTCCTGCTAACTTTAAATTGTTTAAGTATATATATATTTTAATAATTTTTCTATCATCTTCTATAGGTTGGAAGATCTTCCTTTGTAGTTGCCTGGACCTTGAGAGAAGACGCAATAATCTTGAAAAAGAAGAATTTGCGGTTGAGCGAGAAGATTAAGAATTAGAGACCTGTTGCGTCATCTCTCGTGAGAAAGACAGAGAATTCAAAAGTTGAACACCAGAACTTGATTCCCAAAAGGATAAGGTGTCCTCTCTTCAAAATGCCAATCAAAGTAACTTTATGGTATAAAATTTTACCTCCTTTTATTATTTTTATTTTAATGGTCGCCTATTGCTACGACTTATTACTTTCGCAGATGTATATAATCTCTCCGATGAGGCTATTCTTCTCCATACATTTCACGATCCTATGGATAATAACCTTCTTCCGCTCACCTCAACAACTCTTTAAGTAGTTCATCAAACAAAATTAACTCCCTTTCATTAAATGAACCCCGGACCAAATATCGTCTTTTAGAAATTGAACATAGATCTGGTTTAAGTCTTAAGCCAACCAATTTAAGCGAATGTTTCGAGTCCAATAAAGAAATCAAAATTTTGAGGAAGAAAATTAGTGACCATATAGATGATAAAGATCGCATTGCTAACAAAAAAGGCATTAGCAACCTTTCAAAATCTCTCCTTGAATTACAAATTGAGCGGGATTTAATTGCTTTCGCGAGAATTCCTTACTTAGTGAGCGAGAAGATCAAATTCGCTCCCTCCTTGTTATAAATAGTGACGATGAATTAGCACAGGCGTGAAAGTTTTAGATAATGCTTAAATAATCTAGGTGTTGATGTTAGTCTTCACGCTTGAGCATACTTCCTTGGTTAAAGATATGATATCCGATAGAGAAGGTTATTTATTACACCTTACTACTTACTTACTTCGTAGTATTGCTTGTAAATTATTAACTTGTTGTTACTTATTTCAAGAGTCCGAGAAGAGGCTTCAAGGTTAGAATTAGAGAGCTTGAATCGAGAAAGAACAACTTTCGGGAATTTTCAAATGAGAATTGAAGAACTTGAATCGAAAAACAACATTTCATGAAGAGTCTCTCCCTCCGTAATAACAAGTATTCCAAGTTGAAGGAACAATTTGAAACGACAGGTGAAAAATTTAATAATGATGCGTTCGTTTCGCTTAATGGAGCCATGGAGTATGTTTGTAAACACAGTAACATCCCTCTGCATACATATCCTCGCTTCTTGAAAAGGTTCTGAGAATCTACCCGTCTCTCCGAAGTTTCGATAGTGAAGTAGCGAAGAAGAAAATTACGCGATGAGAATAATAAAGCGATGAATCGGATGAAGAAGAAGAATCACCCAAGATGTAATTCTTTTTGTTTTCTTTTGCTTTGCGTGTAATATCTCGACATTCTTTGTATCTTTGTTATAGTGAACTCTTTTTTCATGAATTCAATCTTTCATTCCCCTTTTTTGTTAGTTCTTCCTTGTAATATAATTGGCTATCTTTATTGATGTACAATTCTTTCATCGGAAGATGAATAACAATATTCCATCTTTCCATTCCCATACTTGCCTCTTGTTATTTATCTTAGGATGGAAGATTTTAAGTAATCTTCTTGTATTTGATAATAATCTTATTGTTAATTGAATGGATCATCGCGACGGAGTCGGGTATCTTTATGAATTGAGAATTCTATCTCTTTATGTTGCGACAAGGTCGCGAGATATCTTTATGAATTGAGAATTCTATCTCTTTTTGTTGCGACAAGGTCGCAGTCCGCCCTCTACATTTTCATGCAAAGGCCCATTGACCTTGCCTTATCATTTTGTGTGGTCTTCAGTCAGACCTCCTAATTAGAGTCCTCCCCTGCCATCAGATTCATTGCGACAAAATCGCAGACGCCCTTACACTTGCATGTAAAGACCCATTGATCTTGTCTTATCATTTTCCAAGTATTTTTGCCTCTGTAGGATGTTTTAGTTGCGACAATATGACAGGCCTAGATATCCTTGCGAATATAGAGTCCTATGACATTGCGTCTTTGACGAAACGCAGGACGTCCGTAGTACACTTTCGTGCAAAGACCCATTGATCTCGCCTTACCCTCGCGTTAGTATTATTGCCTCTGCAGGATCATTTGCACAAATATGACAAGCCTAAGTCTCCTTGCGGAAACAAAGCCTCATGACATTTGCGTACATTTTGGCACTCCTCTAATGGAGAGCACCGCCCTTATCATCTCCCGGTTGCCCCTTCAAGGAGGCGAAACATCGCCATACAAGACTAGCTCCTCCCATCCGGTCTTAACAACAACCAGTTGTTTTCGTAGACCTCTTATCCCTTTTATACCTATATGGTTTATGGTTACGAGATCGCACCCTAAGTGGAGTTTTCTTGGGCGAGTGCAAGCACATGCCAAGACTTGCCAAGAATGGCCGGGGGTAGGTTCATCCATCCTGCACTGGCTCAACTGTACCTCGGCCGCCTTGTGCATCCACTCCTTGGAAGAGACCCTCGGTCGCCCAACCAGGTATAAAACGGCATATATAGTTGGGAATCCAAGGTATCTCCCAGGATAGGCTTTCATGGGCCCCAAATTTTCATGGTTCAGGCTTCGGGAGCGGTGTAACCTTCCCCCAACAACCACGGCGAGAGATACCCCCCTTATATGACGCACTTTAGGTCTTACATTTGCCTCTTACGAAATGTTATTCGCGAACTAGGGTGTACGCCATAAAGGTTCGTCCCATTCATTTGCGCATTTATATTTGTTGAATCATTCAATCATTCATGTTTCATTATTTGTTTGATATTTGTTTGCGAAGTATTCGCATAGCTTCTGCTTTCACTTGTTGTATTTCACTTTTCTTTCTTAGTCGAATTCTCATTTTTACTCTTCGCGAGATTCTAGCATATCATTACTTATTGCTATTTTTCTCCTGTTTTTGTTGCTTATTCATTTCTTATGCCTTTTGCTCCTCATATCCTTTGCTTCTTTATTACCATAATATTCGCTTTGTCTCTAGGCATTCACCTCGAGGTATGTTCGGATCCTTACTTCTATGGCATCCACCATCAGGTTTTCCTTTCTCTCGCTCATCTCTCACATTTGTTTCCACCCTTTTCTTTTGGCATTCCTTTCTTCATGACTTTCTACATCTATTCATGACATTGTTGCGACTCCTTCCAATCTCCCCCTGTAATACCAATGCCATTTGGATGTGGGAATTTAATACATTGATGATACGTTGACGCGACTCCCAAGATTTCATGAAGCCACGGCCTCCCAATCAGCGCATTGTATGGAGATTCCACGTCAACCACCAGAATAAAAATACGGGTTGATAATCCTTGTAGAGGTATTCTCATGTGAACCTCTCCCTTTGGTTTGTTTGCGGTGCCATTAAAGCCATATATCTTGTATGTAAGAGGGGATCAAATCCTCATCTTTTCCTCCCATCGTCTTGTAAGTATGGTAGAAGAGGATATTCACTGAACTTAGGTGTCGATTAAGATTCGGTTGATCGCCCGACAAGCTCCGCCTCATCATCTTCTCCATCGACCGGTTTTCGGGTTAATCTCTAGTTTCACAATCAACGGGCTATCATGTGTTTCTCTTCCTTTTGGCACTTCATCTGTAGAAAAAAGAAATAGTCTTCAATCTGCCACCGTTAAGTTAATCTGGACTCGCGCCGGACTCATAATTTCTTTATCATTAGCATCTCTCCAAAGACTCTACTCGAGCACGTTGTCATGAAAATCTTCGATGGTGCGATAGAGTGGACAATGGAGTTGCAGTTCAAATTCTTGGCTTTTGTTCCTACTTCTATCACAAATGTTTCTTTTCCCTTCGCCGACATTGTTGTGCATCTCCGTGGTGGTGGTAATGTCATTTGTTTTCTTCTCCCCTTAAAAGTGATTAAACTTCCACGATCAATCATCCCGAGAATAATTCTCTTTATGTTTTCTACAATCGTTTGTTTGATGCCCATGGAAGCGATGGTAAGAACAAAACTCATGGCTTCTATCGCCCAGGCGGTGGTTCCATTCCAACATTCCAAGGTGTTATTACATTTTCCATCACAAGTATAGCTTCCTGGATCTTTTCAACGCTAGCATTCGGTGAGGCATCTTAATTTGTTCCTTTGTACGTCTATGACTTCTCTCCGGCCCACGGTTATTTTGCCTCGGCCCACCATAAGTTTCTTGCACATGATCTAGCCTCCGAATCTTATTATTCTTTATTCGGTTGTAGTAGTTCCTTTCACGTTCAAACTCTTCTTGATCGTGGCTTCCCATGGCTACTATCTTCTGCGTCCATCATGCCTCTCCTTGCTCTTGTCCTTGCAAGTGCTCGCCACTTGTATTTATGAATTGAGGTAACAAACTTGCGTTCGCGGCGTTGGAGTTCGTGTTCGCGGGAGGATAAGAATTCATTTCATTTTGTCTTTCTTCTAAGGCAATATATTCTTCCCGTAATTTCAGATTCGCCATCGTGATTGTATTTTTGATTCTAAAAATTTGAATGTATAACAAGTTAGTCGCGAAGAGAGCATTCACAAATGAGAGTATGAGATATCTCTCTCAACCCGTCTGCCATTTCGCTGCACATGGTTCTCCATCTTCTTGTCAACTGTCTTAAGCTCTCGCCAATCCTTTGTTTCGACCCGAATACATCCTCAATACAGTCGCGAAGAGTTGTTACTTATGTATGCTCCCGAATGAATGTGGCTTGTAAATGATTGAATGATGTGATTGTGTTCCTTGGCAGACCTTCAAACCATTTTAGTGCTTCTCCTATTAAGCTTGACGCGAAATATTTGCACAATATGGCATCATGATTCTCCCATTGTAACATACATCTCCTATAAGCCTTAATATGTTGTATCGCACAAGTTGTTCCATCAAAGATGTTGGTTAATGCAGGTAGATTACATTTTAGGAGGTATTCCTCCCATCTGCACTTCTAGCGTGAAGGGATTCTTGAAAGCTTCGCAATAGCCGTCTAACCTGTCTTCTTCCTCCTTCCCTTCTATTGTTCAGTAATCCTCTCATTTCAGCTAGCTCTCTTAAGATTTGTTCATTTGCCTCAGATTTGATTCTCACGGTCTTTTTTAGCTCTTGCTTCTCTCCCTCTTCCGCTCGTGCCTATTTTGACCTTCCCGCTCATTATCTTCTCCTCTTCTTTCCTCGCGACGCTCTTCTTCTCCTCTTTCGTTAATTCCGCACGCCATTATATCGGTTGTTCTCTCTTCTTGGCTGCCTCTCAGCTCTCATCATTTGCACCCTCTCATACTCTTCATTAATATTTCTATTGGTACGATTTTGTTCCCTCCTTCTCTCGCGGTTGTCATGGTTATTCTGTAGGATTGCTCCTCCATCTCTTGATTTTCCATTTCTTCTCTTAGCCTTTTCTCTCGCCGAGCTAGTCGCGCTTTGTTCAATGTAGTATCTCTCAATGTCATCCTCGATCTCTCGGTTTCTTCTCAATTCTTCTCTCCCATGCAGATTATTCTCCCTTGAGAATTTGAGTCATTTGGTTCTTGGAATTGCATGTTTCCTTGATTTTCCTATTAGCTCATTTGGAAGATTTTTGGTGAGAATATAACGATCTTCTATTTCTCCTCTTCTCTCGCCGTGCTCTATATTCAGATTTTGTGTTTCTTCATTGGTGCGTGGTTTTAGTTACAACTCTCCTTCTTTCTTCTCCATTCGATCTTGAACTTGATCTCACGCTACTTCTAGATCTCCTATTTTGCAACCTCATATTTTCCATCCTCAATTCGTGATTTCTGTCTTGTCAAGTTTGCTCGTTCCTCTTGCCTCTAGCCGTCTCTCCTCGTGTATTGTTTGTCTCAATCTTTCTAGGGCTGCGATTTCTTTGTTACCCGGATTCATTTCTCCATTCATTTCTTGCTCTCCTCCTCCTTGTCCATTGTTCACTTTGCTTGCTGCTCCTCTCTTCTCTCTCGTCTTGAATCGAGATCTCCAAGTATGCACGCTTACTCTATCATAATCCTTTGCAGCGTTTGCTACTGGGAGATTGGTGGCTGGTTTTGACCTTCCCCATCATTTCTCATATTCATCCTTGATGATTCTCCCGTTTCATTCCTCCTTTCTCCAGCCAAGTCTCCCACTTCTTCTTACAATCGTTGGTTGCCCTTGTACATTTCTTCTTCTAACCAACTTTCTTTTTTCAATGAATTCTTGAGTATCTTTTCCAAATCTCTTCTCTGTTAATCTATATTCTTTCCAATTTCTTCGTCAATCACTTTGCTCGTCCCTGTTTCTAGCGCATATGTAGTAGCGAGGTTTTCCCACACTACACCCCCTCACTATATTTTGGTTAATTAATCCATTGAAAGTTGCATAATTGAGAATGTTTATTGATTAATTTCATGAGTTCTACACAAGAAAAGTAGAATCACACTTAGCAAGTAAAACACTCTTAAACTTTCTCTCTCCTAATGACTTGCCTAACAATTCTCCAAAAGATCCCCCACACAACGAGACTCACTCGACCCTTTATATAGGGTAATACATAGTGGATGTGACTAAGCTATCCTTTATTTTCGGGAATGTCTCGCGAAGTGTCGCCGGTGTACAACTATTCAATCTCGCGACACTTCTTAACCCTCGCCAGATCTCACGTCTTCTTTATGTCTACTTTGTCGTTATTCTTTGCGTCGTTTATTTTAGCTCTCTGCGACTGCCTCGCGACATCGTTGTTTATACACTTCGCGAGTCCTGTACGTTGCGATATTATGGTCCTACAAGTATCGAGCAGTATCTGAATTTATGGATCTGTTCGTGTTCTAATGCGAATTTTTAAGGAATTGTAGTAGGTTGATGAAATTAAGGTTTCTTCATGTTTTGATTGATATTTGTTAACTTTGTGTTAGGTTTTAGTAACATGTCTACTAGTTTAGCTGTTAAATTTTGTGCATTCTCATTTCAGCATTTTCAGCAAATTCCTGAATATG
The DNA here is from genome assembly GCA_023531295.1 of Papaver armeniacum. Taxonomy (NCBI): domain Eukaryota; kingdom Viridiplantae; phylum Streptophyta; class Magnoliopsida; order Ranunculales; family Papaveraceae; genus Papaver; species Papaver armeniacum. Next base: position 365,514 of record JAJJWW010000596.1, read on the forward strand.
TTAAGTGATCCATTTGCAGGTTTTTTGGTACACAGCTTGTGTAATGACGCTGGATGAAGTTTCTTTTCATGTTCTTTTGGTTGATGACTGAAATTTCCCATTTTGAAACGGAGTTTGCAACTTAAAATTGCATTTACAGCTTATAGTAAAACTTCTATTCATGTAATGAGCTTTAAATTAGTAGACTCAGCAGACTCTGTACAGGTTGTTCAGTACATACTTTGCTCTTATGTAGTAGGATTTTGCAGAAATGTGTATTTTTCTATTAGTTTGTGGTTCAGAAATGTGATTCAGACATTGGATGAATTTGATTCAGACATGGAATGAATTTATTTCAGACATTGTTTCTTTTTATATCAGTTTTTGGATTTGAGTTACAGGTGCAGAAATTGTATGGGATCACACTTTGGGTTATTGTTTGTATGTTTGTATAAGGTAGAGTTGGGTTGAAAACTTGAGGAAAGATCACTACTTTTAAAACCTTGTCTTTAGATCTCTACTTTTCAAAACTTTATGTTCTTTGCATAGGGGAAGATCACACTTTTCATTGCTGGAGAGTAGTTATCTATAGATCACCCTTTAGATTATACTGGCAAAGATCACAGACAGCTAGTACTTAGATCACACTTTTTAAGAATGATCCATGTATGTTTTTGTTGTAGTGGTAAAGGGATCAACTGTCAGTGTTGATACAGACCAATTGGATCAACTGGGATAGTTGATACATTGAGAATAGGTAGATGTTCTACATCAGCCCCCCCTTCTTGAGAAAAAATCATCTCTGAGTTGCTTGAAACAAATAAGAGTTCATTATCACCATGAAAGGTGAAGATCTCTTGAACATTGAACACATTAGAAATGTTTCATTCCTTGGGTAGATCAATGACATATGCATTATCACTAATTTTCTTCATAATCTTAAAAGGGTCGTACTTCTTCATCTTAGTCTTGTTATAGGTACCAACTAGAAATCTTTCCTTGCGCAAATGAATCATGACTAGCTCTCCCTCTTGAAAGGTTTTGAATCTTTTATGCTTATCTGCAGCATCCTTGTATTGAGCATTAGACTCCTCAAGTTTGGTTTTGACCTCATGATGTAGTTGAGAAGCTTGCTCCAACAGAGTATCAGCTTTGACATTGGATTTATGTATCTTAGGAAGTACAACCAAGTCTAATAAATGATTATGAACCTTTGAATAAACAATTTCAAATGGATTTTTACCGGTAGATCACATTTACATAGAAGTGTTGAATGCAAACTCCATGTGAGGCAGCCAAATATCCCATTGTTTGCTGTTATCAATGCTTTTGGCTCGAATCAAATTTCCCATAGAACGATTGACAACTTCAGTCTGTCCATCTGTTTGGGGATGTGAAGTAGTGATGAACTGTAAATTAGTCCCCAAACGCATCCACAATGTCTTCCAGAAATAGCTCAGAAATTTTGTATCTCTATCAAAAGTAATAGACTTAGGAATGCCATGTAATCGAACTATCTCTCTAAAAGATAATGATGCAACATTTGACGTATCAGTAGACTTTTTACAGGCTATAAAATGAGCCATATTGGAGTATCTGTCCACTACAACCATCACTGAATCATTACCTCTAGTTGTTCGAGGTAAACCTAGAATGAAGTCCATGCTATTGTCCACCCATGGATCTTCTGGTATAGGTAAAGGCGTATAAAGGCCGGTGTTTTGAATAGTACCCTTAGCTTGTTGGCAAACCATGCATCTCATAACATATTTTTGTACATCACGTTTAAGTGAAGGCCAATAATAACGTTCTTCTACAAGTGCAATAGTTTTATCTTTGCCAAAATGACCACTAAGACCACTTCCATGCAGTTCACGTATTAAATGAAGACGTAAGGAGCAATTAGGAATGCAAAGACGATTACCTTTAAATAAGAAGCCATCTTGAATGAGAAAATCATCAACTCCATGAACCAAAGAACTGCATTGCTCCCAAAGTTTTTTAAAATCATCATCTTCAGCATAAAGCTCTTTGATATAGTCAAAAACAAAACTTTCATTACGAATGGTTGCTAAAAGATGTCGCCTTCTACTTAAAGCATCTGGAACTTGATTGAGCTTTCCACTTTTATGTTCGATGGAAAAAGTGTACTTGTTAATTGTGGATAACCACCTATCATGCATAGATTAATCTTTGCTAAAGTTTGGAGATACTTCAAAGCATGATTATCAGTATTAATGATAAACTTTCTATGAACCAAATAAGTATGCCACTGTTTAAGAGCTTGCACAAGTGCAAGTAATTCCAGTTCATATGTAGACCACTTTTTTTGTGTCTCAGAATTTTTTTCACTATGAAAAGCAACTGGATGTCCTTCTTGAGATAAAACTGCTCCAATTCCAATAACAGAAGCATCACAATCAACTTGAAAAGGCTTGGAAAAGTCAGGCATGACAAGAATAGGATATGAACACAGTTTTTCTTTAAGAATATTGAAACTTTTATCAGCTTCCTCAGTCCAGATAAACTTGTCTTTCTTCAAACAATCAGTAAGAGGTGCAGCAATTGTGCTGAAATTTCTTACAAAGCGCCTATAGAAAGAAGCTAATCCATGAAAACTTCTTACTTCCTTGATAGAAGTAGGAACAAGCCAATCCATAATAGCTTGAACTTTAGAAGGATCCACATGAATACCCTTTAATGAAATTATATACCCCAAGAAAGTAACCCGGAAGACATAAATGTGCATTTCTTCAAATTGACAAAGAAAGAATGATCAAATAATGCCTTGAACACACAGGAAAGATGATTGAGATGTTCCTTTGCATTTCTACCAAAAATCAATATGTCATCAAAGTATACAATGACAAACTTACTCAAGAATGGTTGTAAAACCTGATTCATGAGTCTCATAAAGGTGTTAGGAGCATTAGACAGGCCAAAAGGCATAACAAGCCATTCATATAAATCTTCTCTTGTTTTGAATGCAGTCTTCCACTCATCTCCTTATCTTATTCTAATTTGATGATAACCACTGCGAAGGTCAAGTTTAGTGAAAATAATAGACCCTGCTAACAGATCAATCATATCCTCAATACGAGGAATGGGAAACCTATAAGGAATGGTTATACGATTCAAAGCTCTGCAATCTATACACATTCTCCATCCATTATCCTTTTTAGGCACTAGAAAAGCAGGACAAGCACTAGGGCTACTACTAAGTCTAATTAACCCTTTAGTCAATAAATCATTAACTTGACCCTGTAATATTTCATGTTGGTTGGACTTAACCTATAATGAGCTTGATTAGGTAAAGAAGCTCCGGGTATAAGATCAATGCAATGCTCAACATCTCGAAAAGGTGGTAAACTCACAGGCAATTCTTCAGGAAATAATGCATGATATTTAGATAATAAAGGTTGTACCTGAGTAGGAACTTGTACCATAGGTTTGGTGTCTTCATGAGAACTCAAAGTGTGAGTTGAATGTAAAGAGCGAGAAATAGTAGCCACCAAAGCCGTAGTCTTGCTATCATTACGTTCCTTAATTACTGAAGAAGATTTTGAAGGAAACAGAGTTACTCGTTTACCATCTTTGTAAAAATTGTAAGTATTCTCAAAACAGTTATGAACTGCTCTAACATCATACTGCCGAGGTCTTCCAAGTAGGAGATGTGTTGCAGTCATATCGATAACATCACATAGCACAGATTCTTCATATCCAACAAAAGAAAAATTAATAACTCACTGATGAGTAATTCATTATGTAGATGAACTATTCACCCAACCTACAGAATAAGGAGTAGGATGTGGTGTAGTTGGTAATCCCATTTTCTCGACAACAGCAGATGCAATGTAATTGTCTACACTGCCACTGTCAATGATCATGTCACAGACTTTACCACCAATAAAGCACTTGGTTTTGAAAATATTATGTCGTTGAGAATAACATGGTTCAGTAAGCATGAGTGGTCGAATCATCCCAACAAAGTGATCACCATAAGTCTCATGTAATTCAAGATTTTCGACTTCATCACCTTCATCATCAAAAAAAACTTCACTATATTTTGATTCGGTATGTACTTGAGTATCTCCAATGAAACCATTAAAGCGTCGACAGTCAGCTGAAGAATGACCAGGTTGGTTATATTTATTGTATTTATCTCCACGAAATTTGGAATAAATGTTCTGAGCTTTATTTGGAGGTGGAAACTGTTTTTGCATTCTATTAGAGAATCTAACACTTGTTGGTTTAGCTTGTTGTTGTTGTTGTTGTTGAGTAGATTGAGGTGCAACAGGAGATGGTAATATAGGCGAAGTTTTTGGAGCTGGTTGAGCAAAAGAAAAATTCACAGGCTGTTGGTGTTGTGGAGAAGTTGAATAATAATCGTGTGGGTCAACAATGAGTGTTGATCCCTATTCAACTTGATTACCATAATATGAATTATATGGTTTGGCAGATTTATAGTAATGGTGATAATGAGCTTGGAGAGGAGTTGCTTGTCTGGAAGTACTAAGGACATGCCTTTCCACCTTGATAGCTTGTTGTATAGCTTCAACCATTGTGGCCAGTTGAACCATTCACTATTGAATTAGAATATTCAAACCTTCAATAAATCTTGCTACCAGTTGTTCTTACGACTCCTTCAGCTGATTACGAGCAATAAGATTATAGAATTCTGCCACATATTCCTCTACTAGACGTGCTCCTTGTCTACAGTTTTGAAGTTTAACAAACAATTGTTGTTTGTAATCTTGAGGAAGAAACTTACCTCGCAATAACTTGCGCATTCGAGTCCAAGTACGAATAGGAGGATTTGAAGAAATAACTCTGACCTCACATAGGGTTTCCCACCAAGCAGCAACACCTCCTTTAAGCTTATACGCAACAAGTCTAACTTTAGAATCATCTGGAATCTCCATAAGCTGAAAGAAAGCCTCAACCTCATAAAACCAATCTAAAAGTTCTTCAATTTTGAAACTGCCATTAAAACTTGGAATGTCATCTTTCAACTTGTATTCAGGTAAAGAACTATAAGGATTTTGTGAAGATTTGAGCCTTTTTTCGTCAATCCAAATTTGTTCTTGTTGTGTTTCTTCAAGGTCGTCATCATCACTGTCGTGTACAGGAGGAATAAAACTTTTTTTGGGAGTATAACCAATAAATCCTTCATGTTGTAAGGTTCTCTTTATCTTTGCATAATGTTATCAGGAATATCATCCTATTGGACAAACGGATTCTTCTTTGAGGACGATGATTTCTTAGCTTCAGCCAGTAACTTTAAAGTTTCTTCATCCTCAATCTTAAGAGTGCTAACAAACTTGTCAAAGATCAGATGAATATCTTCAAACTTCTTTTCGACATTTTCATACTGATTAAAGCAAGTTTTATCTAGCTTTGTTAGGTTATCTGAAACTGTAGTAATACTTGTAGAAACTGTAGCAATACTTGTAGTAATAAGATCGGTAAGCTTAGTAATAGCAGCGTCGAAAGCTTCTTGAGTAACGTTGTCAGCCATAGAAATTTTTTTTTAATAAATTTTTGTATGATAAAAGGGTTGCGGAAGCGAAAAACATGATACTAGAAAAGATGAAAATCTAATATACTGTCGAATGATACCAACTGGTGTAGTATGATAAGAGAAGAAAGAAATACGGAGATTGCTGGTGTTGAGAAGAGAAGAAAATAATGAGAAAACAGAAAGAATAATAAGGTTTAGAGATGAGAAGGATAGAAAGCTCTGAAAGAGTTGTAGTGAATAAACTTTTATAATAATAATATATGTCACAAGAACGTAATAAGCCTGTTTATATAGGCATGAAAAGAACCTAAAAATAGTAAAACTCTAAAAGAAGAAATAAGGAAACTCTAAAAGAAGAGTTCTAAACTTGATAAACAAGTAAACCAAAGCAGATGCAATGAATCAACTGTGGCGAGTTGATCTGCGTAAAGGGATCAACTGTAAAAGTTGATACAGCATAAAGGGATCAACTGTCAGTGTTGATACAAACCAATTGGATCAACTGGGACAGTTGATACATTGAGATAGGTAGATGTTCTACATCACTAATTCTTAATCAAACTTCTCACATCAAAACAAGTAGTTAGGCCAAGCACTATGGTGTACGATTTCGCTTCTCTATAGCTTAATTGTAGAAAAATCCAAGTACTATGGTCTTCCGTGACGCTTGAATGTAGCTATATCCCTTAGCTACACTTTAAGTTGATCTGATCTGATCCACCTTGTAGCTAAGGAAAATCACACGAAAATTGAGTTTCTGTTGAAAAAACTACTTTATGGAAATTACGGAAACTTAGTTTCCACGTGATTTTCAACGGATACTGAGTATCCGTTTCTGGTTATTACTCGTTTACACTAAAACTTCTCTTTTTCATTATATTTATTTACTAAAACTCTTTTTTACCTATTATATCTCCTTTTTTCCTCTTAATTATCTTTTAACCTATACAAATACTCTAATGGGAAACAAAATTGGAAAAAAAAACAAAAACAAAACGGATACTCGGTTTACGTTTGGCACTATTTACACGGAACTGAGTTTTCGTGTGGTTTAGCTAGGGGTGGCATAGCGCCATAGTGAGGTGGACCTGAGAGTCAGACCCATTTCCCTTAGCTTCAAATAAGTTATATCTAAGGTAAATCCTTTACCATAATGCTTGGCCTTAAAGATCTAGTGATACCAGGGACATACGAAAATACTGCTCCTGTGAAGTTACAAGCTAAAATGATGAGTTCAGTAGAGTCCAAACCTTGATAACACCTTGCACACATAGAACATACCCATAAAATTTGCTTCATTAATATTTCATTAGTTGGCACATTGCAAGTTATGCATTTTCATAGGCAGAGTTTCACCCAAGTAGGAAATTTTAGTTGCCATGTCAATTTCCAAATGCTTAAATCTTTAGAATGACGAAACTGTTTTTGTTGTCCTTAGTTCTATCTTCTTACGGTATGCTGACTTGACAATCAAGACTCCACTATTTGTTAGTATCCAAAAAAGTATATCCACTGACATTATTGAAACTCTTAATAAATAATTCAAATGCAATATCAGCATGGAAGAGTTTGTGAACAAGATTTACTTTCCAAGTCTTCTGATGTTCATTGATGAGGTTTGACACCATCATGTTTTGTTGAAATTCCTCAACATTAATATTTATAGGAGTAGAACGGTCAAAGATTCCCATAGCACATATATATTTCCGAATTCTAATTTGTTTTCCATTTTCTACCGGTCAGAAACTAAAATATTTGATGAAATCTACTTCCTTATTAAGGCTTTTTCCAAGCCAAAGTTGCATATGATTTATGATTGGCATAGAGAACAGAAAAATTGGGGAAGTATCTTGCTTTAAGTGCACTAACCCAAAGTTGAGATGGATTTACGCACAATCTTCATGCAACCTTAGCTAGAAATGTATAATTAAAAACACTAAGGTCGACCCTAAAGCTATTATTTTCTCATCTTTTTCATAACTTTGGCTAAAAAGTAGTGTAAATACCTTTACCTTATTTTTACCCCACCAAAACAACCTTTGAACTTTGTTTATTTATCTATAGTCATTACATGAAGTTTGAAAGTACCCCTATGATGTAAGGAATGTCATTTAAAATAGTTTTCACAATTGTAGATCTCCTAGATTTATTCATGAACCTCCCCTTGCAGCTTGATACAAGTGTATCCATACTCCTCTTAGGAACTTAGTAAACCTCGAGCTAAGTTGAGGGAACAATCCTAAATTAGGGAGGAAACCTTATTTGGGCAGAATTCCTAGTTAGGAAGAGTTTTGTTTTAGGCAACTCTTAGTTTAGGAAATAGATTCCTAATAGAAGACCTTGTCGGCTGAGTACGATGAAAGTCTATAAATAGTAAGGTGAAAATGCGGGGGTACAACAGCCACACCCAACAATTCGTTTGGCAATCTGAGAGGACTTCCTCCAATATACTTTAAAGAGAATCAACTAGACAGTCATACTCAATCTTTAGAAAAGTATATCAAAGAGTTTATATCTCTATCTCTCAATTCAATCTGCAATCAGCAAATAGAAATTTGCGAGCCCGATTGAATATAAGAGTAGTAACTTGTGATGAGTGCCAAATATTGCATATTTATACATCTATTTATTGGCATTTTACTCATCTTTGGTGCTCAGAAGTCAGATATTATCCCAAATTCTGAGTTTTCTTTGTTTTCAAGAATAAATATTTGTACTAATTAATTTTGTGTTTTTAGGTAATAAATAAAGCTCGGAGAAATTGAGGAGCCAAAAGAACAAAGAATGGGAGACGAGCGTCTATGGAGCAGAAAGCCAAAAAAAAATGCCAAAAATTTCTCTTTTTGTTTTGGGGGTGTGATTTGCATTTAGAGTTTTTAGTCTTTTTGTTTTACTTCTTTAAAAAAAAAAAAAAAAAAAAAAACTCAAAAATTTGCATAAAAACCTCCAACTTTTAGAGATTTTAGAGTCACTAGCATGCTTCTAGCTATGTTTACATAGAGAGTGTGACCGAAATAACAGAACTTGGAAATCTTGGAGAACACAATCGGGTTTCTTAGTTGATTAGAGCGTTAAAGTTGGATTTAACCATACCGGAGGGCAAATTAGGTCTTTGTTTAGATATTCGGTAGTAGAATTGTGATCAACCATAGTGGAGACTACCCATTTTACATCAAGCGAGGTACCGACCTTCACTCTTTGTGACTTTCTAGAAAAGCTGTTAGAGTGTGTGTCACCGTACGTCAATTCCGGGTAGGAATGGTGAGCTACCCAACTTCGCACCACTTTCAGCACTACTTTTGATCTCTTGAGTGCTAATTCCGTCAATCATGAGGGTGACGTTTAAAGATGAAAACTTCTTCTAAATACCGATTTGCAGTTAGCATCACTCTCTCCCTCTCAGCAACATCAACACATTCATAGAAACACATCATCGTCAGCAAGCGGAGCATCATCAGAATATTTGAAGAAAAGTTGAGATAGTCCAAGGTTACGTGCAACAAAGAAAAGAAAATAGGATGAGAATTAATGAAGTTTGTGGAATCAAGACAAGTGTAAAAAAAAAAAAAAAAAAAAAAAAAAAAAAAAAATGTTTGTCAAGTTTTTGTAAAATTCAGAAGTTCATCATCAACATTTGAAGACCGAAGAGTGAAGACGTTTCTATGGATGCTGAGAGAGTGATATTAATTGCCGATCGGGTGAGAAGGTAAGTGAGTACTCCCACCCTTGCTAATGGTTGATTTCCTTTCTTAGAGATCATCAGAAAAGATTCTTTTTGTCCACACTTCTGTGGAGTCTCTAGAAATTATTTCGGAAGGTTATCCTTCTTACCTACAACGTGTGCATGATTTCTCTCTTCATTCCTGCCTGCACACATGAGAGACTAAAAAAGCGGTCTTTTTTGAGTGCAATTATCATAAAACCCTAATAGTGAGGCAGAAGTCGAGGCTTATGATCACAATCGAATCGAATTCTTTCATATGGTATGGTTATTTCTCGCTCAGCACTTAAGGATGAGAATGCGTTCTTTGATACTTCTAACTTCGTGTTACTAGCATGCGAAACTCTATGTCCTCATAGCTCCTTGGATGCTTGAGACTCTTTACACTACGAAGTTGGAGAAGGTTTTGTGGGTACACCTCTGGTAAACCCTCACGAGACTACAACTCGTCCACTAGGGACACCTAGGGGTTTAAAGGGTTAGTGCATATGCTAAATGCATTCGAGAGACTGCGACAGGGGGGGTATAGTTAGGATTTCTTAATTTCTGTTTCACTTGAGGACAAGTAAAATTCAGGTTTGGGGGTATTTGATGAGTGCCAAATATTGCATATTTATACATCTATTTATTGGCATTTTACTCATCTTTTGTGCTCAGAAGTCAGATATTATCCCAAATTCTGAGTTTTCTTTGTTTTCAAGAATAAATATTTGTACTAATTAATTTTGTGTTTTTAGGTAATAAATAAAGCTCGGAGAAATTGAGGAGCCAAAAGAACAAAGAATGGGAGACGAGCGTCTATGGAGCAGAAAGCCAAAGCCCGCGCGCAACAGTTGCAACCCAACAAGGAGCAACCCATTTACAAGACATGGGCCCAAGCTATCCAAGACCCGACCCGGATCCGAGCCCATCATTTCTGAGCCGTTGAGATCTCCATCTTATGCATTCAACGCTCGCTACCTTACTCACACCATTCCTTGATGTCTCCGCTCAACACCAAAACACCCCAACACTTCCTCGGCCCGTTCGGATCTGTCCCCCAAGATCCAACGCTCGCTCCGCCTTCCTCATCAACTCCTGATGCTCCCGCCTCACAGCACATCCCGTATATAAGCCCTCAACACCAAAACCTAATCTCATTCTTCTCCTTCTCACCCGACAGTCACAGAGAAAACCATCACACCCATCACCCCTCTTCTCCCCCGACCAAAAATGGCAGAGCCATCTCCTCCTTTGTTTCTCCCACCACCCGTACCAGCCTCAACTCCCAACGCCAACAGCACCACAGTGATCTCTTCCGACACCCCTATTTCTAGTTATCTCTCATGTAGCTTCTCTTCCCAAGAGGCTATGTTAGAGATAAATGGAATTAGGGTTTACTCTTGCATGCGAACCAGAGCCGAGGGAACAGAAGAGACAGGTCTGGGTACTCCATTAAATGCTAATTTCAGCACTTGTGAGGTATAAAAATGGAAGTTTATGTTGTGAGAGAAAAACAACATGTTTTAGGGTTTGAAGTTCTGCAATTTTATTTTAATTGATTTTATTTCCTGCATTATGTTCTAAGCAACAAAAACTAGGGTGTAATGAAACCCTTTGATTTAATATGAAGCAAGTTTATTATCAAATTGTTCTTAATGTGTATAGTGCTTAGGAAAATAGTGATTCATTGAACCAAGCTTGCCTGTGATCACTGGTCTCTGTAGAAAGACCAGTGATACTAGGGGTATGTAAGGAGATTTAGTCACCAATTATCCAATGAAGGCCTTTTAGGAAGGCGGTAGAACAAGGTGAAAATTAGCATTGCTTAGTATAAGATCGAGGGTGGAGTTAAACACCCTAGTGTCACAACAATATCGGTTCCAACATTCGTGTTCATCATTGCCTTAGTTTAGGTTCATACAACATCAACCTAGTCGTATCGACACACAATCACCCAAACATTTGTGTTACAATTCTAAACATCAGTCTAATAAGCCCTTAGTTCAATCATAGCATACACCACTTCTCTGTGGGATCGACCTGTGCTTGCCACGCCTCCAATAGGCCTGTGCACTTGCAGGAAGACGTAGGAAAAGCTTCTTTGAGCTCCTACCAACTTGAACGGTACCAAAGACCAATGTTCAAGGATCAATCAATTTCAATCAACAACCAAAGGTTGGATTTTCCAATTGATCGATTCAACGCACAACCTGTGATATTTCAATTATATAACAAAATATAATGCGGAAAAGAAATAACACGAGACACACGGAATTTTGTTAACGAGAAAACTGCAAATGCGGAAAAACCTCGGGACCTAGTCCAGATTTGAATACCACACTGTATTAATCCGCTGCAGACACTAGCCTACTACCAATGAACTTCGGATTGGACTGTAGTAGAACCCTAATCAATCTCTTACTGATTCAAGGTACAGTTGCGTTCCTTACGTCTCTGATCCTAGCAGGATACTGATCGAATTTTAGATAGTGGTAAGTAAGGTTGTCGTTCACTTGGACTTGTCAAAATTGATTTTAGGATTTAATAAAGAAAAATAATAAAAATAGAGAAAATATACAATTTATGTCACAAGACGAAGAGAGTTACTAGGACTCGGGATTCCACCAATTCTCACATTCATGCGGTTCATCTATTAAATCCGCACAATTAAGGCTCATAAAGTAACAAACATCGACTCTAATTCTTTGCCAAGGTAGATTTTATAAAGAATTATATGTAATTCACAAGCATGACGCATCTAAAGTACCTAAGACTAAGCATGCGACATCTAACGAATTCACAAATAATCAATAAAAATCATGAATCACTTATAATAGTGCAAATAGTCATAAAGGAATTAAATAAAATTACCACATGGGTGCAAAACAGCTTCCTCCGTCGTCCCAGTGATGGGTTCTAGCTCATCATGGTGTAAATACGCTCAAAAATCATTATTAATGCTCAAAAATGGTTTACAAATGATGAACAAGGGAGAAAAGATGAAAAGCCCGATTTGAATTGGTTTTAATTGTTACAAACGGATTATTACTGAGAACGATACATGTAAAGTGTTTCATGTTGCTTGTTCTACGACCCTCAGATGTCTGATTTTTAAGTCTGTCTGCTAAACTACGACCCTCAGATGTGTCGTTATCACTGTTGATAAACAACGGTCCCCTGTGCGTTGATGTTTTTCGTGTTCTTCAGCAGCAGCAGAAATGGTGGTTTCCTACCACTTGATTTTCTCGACTTTCTGAAGCTCTACAACTCTCCCAATCTCTCCCAAACTCTCTGTCCCCTTGTATGGTACTAATCCAACCTATTTAAACCCGAAAGATGCATCGAATCTCCTTCATAACTTCAAAATATCCTCTCTTTATTATTTTTATTCTCACGGCAATATTTTCCATTTCTTTGATCTTCCACGCGTTATCAGCTGTCAAATATTCCTTATTTATCTTCTTCACGCATCTCTGTAGTGCAAAACACTCCAAACTGATGCATTACACGCCTCTAACTCATGTCAACTTCACTTGAACCCGTGAAAGATTTTGTCCATTGTTTTGGATTGAAACACGTTATTGACCAAATTTTGTCCAAACAAACACCCATACCAACATTCTATAGTCATATCGCGTCCACCCATGAAGTTTCGACGATTGAGTCTACCTCTAACCCATCCAAAATTCGATCGAAAAATGCAGAGTGAAAATCTTTTTCCCGCCAAAAATGAAAATTCAAATGAAGAAGATGAGATGCCCCCTATCCCGAATCGGGGTGTGAATAGCAAGCTGGGTGCCCCTTAGCAATTGAGGTGCCCCTTATCCAATGTGGGAGTCCGCATAGCAAATGTCCTCCGGTGCTCATAATTTTTCGAGCCGATTTTTCCAAAAATGTTTATTTCCCAAAAATACCTACAAACACACAAAAACCATAATTAGTACAATATCGAGCACTAACAATACAGAACATTGAGAACAAAATAGACACAAAAATGTGTCTATCAAATACCCCCAAACTTATTATTTTCTAGTCCTCGAGCAAATTTATTCTAGAATATGTAGCTTAACTCTTGATTTTTCCCTGCCATAGCATATGTAGCTTGGTTTAAATATCACTTCTACTTCTCTGTATCTATATCTGCATCTGTTATATGCATCTTAGTTACCTCTTAGCTTAATTCTTGATTTTTCCTTGCCTTTGCATCTGTTAAGACTAGTGTTCATCTGTACTTATTTTAGCTCATCATCTCTTGTTCCTCTCTTAGTCATTGTTGTGCATATGCGGTAGCTGAGGTTGAGAGCATGCAACTGACTTGCTCAATTTCATTTAAGCTTCCAGTTTCATTTCATTTCAGTCAAAAGCTCTGAGCTTCGTCATTGTAGCATTAGTCTTGTGTTGCTTTAATGTGAGGTTTTAAGAATCGAGATTTTTGTCTTTGAGCTAAAGGGTACTCTTGGAGCAAACCGAGCAAGCTCAAGGAAAGAACAAAGGAGCTGAATTGAGGTGGAATTGCCTAAACCCGTATTACACTTTGGTGGTATTGTTCTTTAAACCCATTTCTGCCCTGTGTTGTATGCATGAGCTATTGCTAGACTTTGAACCCTGTGAGCCATCAACCCTTGCTAGCCCCTCGAAGCTGCAAGTGTGGAGCTATTCCTTGGAAAACCAAGAGTTGTGAGACCCGTATGCCCCGCAATTGCTGAAACCGGTGCATGATCTCTCGAGTTTGAGCTCAATCGACCCACTGAGCTTGTTGGCGGTGCTAGCATTGGTTGTTTTTGATTTAATTGATCCATTTGTGAAGTTTGTTTACATTGCAAATATATTGGGCTTGTACATTTCTTTGTTACATTGTGTGCACCTCAAGTACTTGAATGTGTTGGTGAGTAGCAGAGTGCATTAGCATTTAGATTGTTTTTCAAACAACACAACCCTGTACATGCTTCACCTTGAGTGAGCACATCCATAACCCCGTGCACATCACAAAATTTTTTGAGTCTCTTTTGCACACGCCAACAAAGTGTTGTCTTGTGTTGACTGTCTTTGTGTTGTGATCTCTACCATAAATTCAAGCATTTCTATGTGCTAAGTTTTGAGAAATCAGGAGCCATTAAGTGTGAGTTGTGATTGACTTGTGCAGTCTTTGTTGCATAAGCCACCCTACACACCCTACCCAATTCTTTGCATAACCCGACTCGCCGGCTCTACACAACCGAAAGCTCGCAAAACCGGGCCGAGCATCCGCTGAAGCCCACCCAAGCTGCACCGATCTGTGCAACATAATCATCTAGGCTGAGCATATCCCAGAACCCAGTTACACTCTCAATTTCAACCCACATATTTTGGCCTTCACTGCTGGGCTGCATAAACCCAACCTGGGCCGAACCCTTAATGTGAGATAAGCCCACAACACCACATCTTTTGGGTCTGTGCACATCAGTGAGCCCAATCACCAGGCCGTGCGAACAACCCAAACACCACACCTCTTGGGCTGAAATACACCTTTTCAGCTGGGCTCTACAACATCAATAACCAAACCTTGGGCTTGAGTCTTGTGTTAGTGAGTTATTTTTGAGTTTTGTTTTTCTGTGTTGAACTTGTTTGTGTGTTAACATGCTAGAGGCGCGTGCTAGGCTATGATTGTGTCTTTTAGAGACCAAACAAATCGACTAGTTAGAAGCCGGCCGGACGAAATCGTAAGCATACCCAGTTCTTCAACGAAAGCCCAATTCCCTCAGAAAGCCCATCCGAATCAGAAACCATGGGTGATGAACACAACCAACCCCGTAGTCTCAAGGACTACATGTACCCAACTAGGGCAAGCCAGCCCTCTTGCATCATTCTGCCAGCTGATGCTTGTCAGTTTGAACTGAAAGCAAGCACCATTCATATGCTACCCGTGTTTAGAGGGGTCAATGCTGAGAACCCCTACCATCACGTGAGAGACTTTGAGGATATTTGTGGGACTCGCGTTTTAACCAAATGACAAGAGGAGTCCCTCAAATTGAGATTGTTTCCTTTTTCTCTGAAAGACAAAGCCAAGTCGTGGCTTCATGCCCTACAACCACAAATCCTATTAGAACCAGGATGACCTCACAAAAAGAGTTTTTCAAAAGTTTTTCCCCAACCATAAGACAGCGACAATTCGCCAAAGTCTAAATGGTTTTGTGCAATTAGAAGACGAAACTCTAGCAAAATACTTGGAGAGATTCAATGAATTACTACTCCAATGTCCCCACCACGGTTTTGAAAAATGGAGACTCGTCCAAATCTTGTATGAGGGTATAGATGTTAGAACCCGTACCACAGTCGAGTCAATGTGCAATGGTGCATTTATTGACAAGAGTGCTGATGACGCTTGGACTTTTCTAATCGAAGTCGCTGAAAAGACTCAACAATGGGAGTCCATCCGAGAACCGAAACGGACTACCCCTGCACAAAATGTTCATAGAATCGAGTCTGACTTTGAGGGAAATGCAAAAATGGCATCTTTGGCCCGGAGAATAGAAGTGCTCGAGTTGGAAAAGAATGTAAAATCTAATGCCCCTACTCTCCGTGACCAAATTGATATGGCCACTTGTGCCGCATGCCATAGTTTCGACCACTTAGTGGACAGCTGTCCCGCATTTACATGCATTTCAAGAGTCCAAAACCGAGCAAGCCAATGCGTTATACCATAGGCAAGAGAACAACCCGTATTCTCAAACCTATAACCCGGGGTGGAGGAATCACCCTAACTTCTCTTGGTCCAAGGGGCCAGTACAGGGGGACCAACAAATAATAACCAAGGATACTCATATCCTAGAAACCCCCAAGTACAACCACCCACTCAGTACCCTGTAGAGAAAAAGACTAGCTTTGAAGACTGTGTCGGTCTGTTAACCCAAAATCTTACAGAACTTAGGAAAACCACCGACCAACGTTTCACAAGTCTAGAACTTAAAATGGGTCAAATCTGTGATGCATTGAATGAGAGAGAGAAAGGCAAATTTCCTAGTCAACCCCAACAAAATCCAAAGAATGTGTTTCAAGCAGGCTCCTCTACCTGCAATGAAACTTCACATAGTCAGGCAAATGCTATCACCACTCTCCGAAGTGGTAGAATTGTTGAAAACCATGTAGGTGTACCACCGTCAAGCGAGTCTCCATCAGACTCACCAGTACACACAACACCACAGAAAACATCCACTGTAGAGAAAGAATCTGAGCCTGTTGATAAGACCAAGAGTCCTACTGATGTTGATGTTTCTTTGCCAAGTCATGTACCTGTTGCTCCATTCCCACAAAGGTTGGTGCAACAGAAGGGGGGTAACCAATACAATGAGATTTTGGAAATGTTCAAGAGAGTTAACATAAACATTCCATTTCTCGAAGCAATTAGACAAATACCCACCTATGCTAAGTTTTTGAAGGACTTGTGCACACAAAAGCGTAAGCTTCATGTGCATAAGCGTGCCTTCCTCACTGAGCAAGTGAGCTCCATAATCCAAAACAAGATTCCGACTAAGTTTAGAGACCCAGGTAGTCCAACGATTACATGCAACATAGGCGACCATACGGTCGAAAATGCGTTACTAGACTTAGGAGCCAGTGTGAATCTATTGCCATACTCTGTGTATGTGCAATTGGGCCTTGGGGAGCTGAAGCCCACACTGTTACGCTACAGTTAGCGGACAGATCCGTGAGAATCCCAGTGGTATTATTGAAGATGTGTTAATCAAGGTTGATAAATTTTTCTTTCTGTAGACTTCATTGTCTTAGACACTCAACCCGTGCAAAACCCAAGTAATCACATTCTGTGATCTTAGGACGTCCTTTCTGGCGACGTCCAATGCCATCATCAAGCTGTCGTAATGGTGTGTTGAAATTGTCTTTTGGTAACATGACCGTAGAATTTGAATGTTTTTAACACTAGTCAACAACCCATTGATTGTGATGATACTTGATTTGCATGAGATTAACATGATCGAGAGTCTGATCCAAGACTCTCTGCCCGACATTTTGTCAATGGACCCTTTGCAAGCATGTTTAGATAACTTTGACTTAGATCTCTTCGAGTCTAAGTACATTGGTGAAATTCACTCGTTGCTTGAATCTGTCCCACACATGGATATTGCTAAGTGGCGAGAATGCGGTGGAACCACTTCCACTCTCTGATACCAAATCTGCCCCACCTCTTGAGACACCACCTAAGCTTGATTTGAAACCATTACCTGATACCTTGAAGTATGCTTTCTTAGGTCCTTATGATACTTTACCTGTGATTATTGCATCATGTTTAGACACAGAACAGGAAAGTCGACTCTTAGAAGTACTTCAAGAACATAAAGGTGCCTTAGGTTGGACCATCTCCGATCTTAAGGGTATAAGTCCCACAATTTGCATGCATCACATAAACCTTGAG
Source organism: Papaver armeniacum (assembly GCA_023531295.1). Taxonomy (NCBI): domain Eukaryota; kingdom Viridiplantae; phylum Streptophyta; class Magnoliopsida; order Ranunculales; family Papaveraceae; genus Papaver; species Papaver armeniacum. The sequence goes on from JAJJWW010000596.1 coordinate 383,124, forward strand.
GAGAACACTAAACCATCTAGGGAAATGCAAAGGAGACTTAACCCCAACATGAGAGATGTTGTCAAGGGTGAGATTATGAAACTGCTTGATGCGGGTATCATTTACCCCGTCCCTGATAGCCAGTGGGTCAGTCCTATTCAGGTAGTACCCAAGAAGTCTGGCATTACTGTTGTTCAAAACGAGATGAATGAGCTCATTCCCACCCGTGTGACCACTGGGTGGCGAGTATGTATTGATTATAGAAAACTGAACACAGTGACCAAGAAAGACCATTTTCCCCTTCCCTTCATTGACCAAATGCTGGAAAGGTTAGCCAAACATAGTTACTACTGCTTCTTAGATGGATATTCTGGCTACAACCAAATTCACATAGCACCCGAAGACCAACAAAAGACCACATTTACATGTCCTTATGGAACATTTGCTTATCGTCGTATGCCTTTTGGGCTGTGCAATGCACCCGCTACTTTTCAACGTTGCATGATGAGCATTTTTTCCGACATGGTAGATAAGTTTCTTGAGATTTTTATGGATGATTTTTCTGTGTTTGGGTCTTCATTTGATGAGTGTTTGCATCACCTCACATGTGTGCTAATTAGGTGTAAGGAGAAGAGTTTGGTCTTGAATTGGGAAAAATGTCATTTCATGGTTAATTCAGGCATTGTTCTAGGGCATATTATCTCGGAAAAAGGCATAGAAGTAGACAAAGCCAAGGTAGACCTCATCCAACACTTGCCTCAACCTCGTTATGTGAGGGACATCAGATCATTTCTAGGCCATGCGGGGTTTTACCGATTCATCAAAGACTTTAGTAAAATTTCACGACCTTTGTGCAATCTTCTTGCAAAAGATGTTGCATTTGTCTTTGATGATGCTTGTAAGGAAGCATGGGAGCAATCAAGGCTCTCCTTACATCTTCCCCTATAGTCGGACCCCCGATTGGTCATTACCATTTGAGATTATGTGTGATGCATCGACTATCTTTGTAGGAGCCATTTTAGGCCAACGAGTAGACAAACTCCCTTATGTGATCTACTATGCTAGTAAAACACTTAATGATGCTCAATTGAATTATTCCACTACCGAGAAGGAGTTGCTAGCTGTTGTGTTTGCATTAGATAAGTTTAGATCTTATTTGATAGGGTCTAAGGTCATCATTTATTCGATCATCTTTGCATTGAGATATCTTTTGTCTAAGAAAGATGCTAAGGCTCGTCTAATTCGATGGATACTCTTGCTACAAGAGTTTAACCTCGAAATTCGAGATAAGAAAGGGTCGAGAGAATGTTGTTGCCGATCACTTGTCTAGGTTGAATGTTGAATGGTGATGAGTCGGTGCTAATTAGGGAATCATTCCATGATGAGCAATTGATGCTTGTGTCTGAAATGCCTTGGTTTGCTGATATTGTGAACTACCTTGCTACAGGTAGAATGCCCTTGCATTGGTCTAAACAAGACCGTTCTAAGTTCTTGGCTGAAGTTAAACATTTCCTTTGGGATGACCCATATTTGTTTAAGTACTGCCAAGACCAAATCATTAGGAGATGTGTCCCCAATTCTGAACAAAGGGACGTCATCTCCTAATGATTTGGTCTTGGCAGTACTTAAACAAATATGGGTCATGACCATGCATGTGGAGGCCACTTTAGTGCCAAGAAAACTGCTGCAAAGATCTTGCAAAGCGGTTTCTATTGGCCAACACTGTTTAAGGATTGCCATGCATTTTGTGTTGCTTGTGACCGATGCCAGAAATTAGGAAGTATCTCTAGGAGAAACATGATGCCCTTACAACCCATTTTGATTGTTGAAATTTGTTTGATGTTTGGGGTATTGATTTCATGGGTCCATTTCCTAACTCTGAAGGTAAGTTATACATTCTTGTTCTTTGTCGATTATGTCTCTAAGTGGGTAGAGGCCATTGCATCCAAAACCAACGACCATAAAGTTGTTCTTTCTTTTCTTAAGGAGAACATTTTCTCCCGTTTTGGAACCCCTAGGGCAATAATCAGTGATGGAGGTAGTCATTTTTGCAATAGACCCTTTGAATCACTAGTGCGCAAGTATGGAATCACTCACAAGGTTGCAACACCTTACCATCCTCAAACCAGTGGCCAAGTAGAAGTTTCTAATAGGGAAATTAAGCATATCCTTGAGAAGACCGTCAATCCTTCTAGGAAAGATTGGTCTTTGCGCTTAAACGATGCTTTATGGGCCTATAGAACTGCATACAAGACTCCCATTGGGATGTCTCCTTGAGACTTGTGTACGGGAAAGCATGTCATTTACCTGTTGAGTTAGAACACCGTGCATACTGGGCTGTGAAGAAGTTGAATTTTGATCTTGATAAGGCTGGAACCCGTAGAAAACTTCAACTCAATGAGTTAGAAGAGTTGAGAAATGATGCATATGATAGTGCCAAAACGTACAAACATAGGATGAAAGTGTTTCACGACAAGCGCATTCTACGCAAGTCTTTCACCCCATGTCAGAAAGTTTTGTTGTACAACACTAGATTGCATTTGTTTCCAGGAAAGCTACGTTCTCGATGGTCAGGACCATTCTTGGTACGTACCGTGTTTCCCCATGGAGCTGTAGAAGTTGAAAACCCAGCAAACAAGAACATTTTCAAAGTCAATGGTCGAGATTGAAACCATTTTCGGAGCATCTTCCACGAAGTTGAGACCGTCGACTTGGAAGACCCCATCTATGTGGACTGATCTAGTTCACTTGTGTATATACTCATGGACTAACAATCCATTCTCTTTCCCTTTTCTTTTTCTTTTTGCATAGTTTTTGATGTGTGCTAACCAAACTTTTGTCTTGCGCTCTTGATTGTCTGCTTTCAAAGCATTCATCTTTCTATGGTTTAGCAACACCCTCTTGCATCCGGTAATCTCTTATCTTTTCTCCTCTCAACATAGTTCTCATGGTATGTGACTGTTTAAATTCTTTATATCTGTTGACACATTGAGGACAATGTTTGATCTAGGTTTGGGGGTGTGATTTGCATTTAGAGTTTTTAGTCTTTTTGTTTTACTTCTTTAAAAAAAAAAAAAAAAAAAAAAAAACTCAAAAATTTGCATAAAAACCTCCAACTTTTAGAGATTTTAGAGTCACTAGCATGCTTCTAGCTATGTTTACATAGAGAGTCGACCGAAATAACGAGAACTTGGAAGTACTTGGAGAACACAATCGGGTTTCTTAGTTGATTAGAGCGTTAAAGTTGGATTTAACCATACCGGAGAGCGAATTAGGTCTTGTTTAGATATTCGGTAGTAGAATTGTGATCAACCATAGTGGAGACTACCCATTTTACATCAAGCGAGGTACCGACCTTCACTCTTTGTGACTTTCTAGAAAAGTTGTTAGAGTGTGTGTCACCGCACGTCAATTAGGGTAGGAATGGTGAGCTACCCAACTTCGCACCACTTTCAGCACTACTTTTGATCTCTTGAGTGCTAATTCCGTCAATCATGAGGGCGACGTTTAAAGATGAAAACTTCTTCTAAATACCGATTTGCAGTTAGCATCACTCTCTCCCTCTCAAAGAACATCAACACATTCATAGAAACACATCATCGTCAGCAAGCGGAGCATCATCAGAATATTTGAAGAAAAGTTGAGATAGTCCAAGGTTACGTGCAACAAAGAAAAGAAAATAGGATGAGAATTAATGAAGTTTGTGGAATCAAGACAAGTGTAAAAAAAAAAAAAAAAAAAAAAAATTGAGTCTTATTGTTTTATTGTTATTTTCATTCCAAGCTAAAAAAAAAAGAATTGAGTTGTATTATTATTTTCATTTCATGTACTTATCTTAAAAAAAAAAAAAAAAAAAAAATGTTTGTCAAGTTTTTGTAAAATTCAAAAGTTCATCATCAACATTTGAAGACCGAAGACCGAAGAGTGAAGACGTTTCTATGAATGCTGAGAGAGTGATATTAATTGCCGATCGGGTGAGAAGGTAAGTGAGTACTCCCACCCTTGCTAATGGTTGATTTCCTTTCTTAGAGATCATCGAAAAAGATTCTTTTTGTCCACACTTCTGTGGAGTCTCCAGAAATTATTTCGGAAGGTTATCCTTCTTACCTACAACGTGTGCAGGATTTCTCTCTTCATTCCTGCCTGCACACATGAGAGACTAAAAAAGCGGTCTTTTTGAGTGCAATTATCATAAAACCCTAATAGTGAGGCAGAAGTCGAGGCTTATGATCACAATCGAATCCGAATTCTTTCATATGGTATGGTTATTTCTCGCTCAGCACTTAAGGATGAGAATGCGTTCTTTGATACTTCTAACTTCGTGTTACTAGCATGCAGAAACTCTATGTCCTCATAGCTCCTTGGATGCTTGAGACTCTTTTACACACTGAAGTTGGAGAAGGTTTTGTGGGTACACCTCTGGTAAACCCTCACGAGACTACAACTCGTCCACTAGGGACACCTAGGGGTTTAAAGGCTTAGTGCATATGCTAAATGCATTCGAGAGACCTGCGACAGGGGTATAGTTAGGATTTCTTAATTTCTGTTTCACTTGAGGACAAGTAAAATTCAGGTTTGGGGGTATTTGATGAGTGCCAAATATTGCATATTTATACATCTATTTATTGACATTTTACTCATCTTTTGTGCTCAGAAGTCAGATATTATCCCAAATTCTGAGTTTTCTTTGTTTTCAAGAATAAATATTTGTACTAATTAATTTTGTGTTTTTAGGTAATAAATAAAGCTCGGAGAAATTGAGGAGCCAAAAGAACAAAGAATGGGAGACGAGCGTCTATGGAGCAGAAAGCCAAAGCCCGCGCGCAACAGTTGCAACCCAACAAGGAGCAACCCATTTACAAGACATGGGCCCAAGCTATCCAAGACCCGACCCGGATCCGAGCCCATCATTTCTGAGCCGTTGAGATCTCCATCTTATGCATTCAACGCTCGCTACCTTACTCACACCATTCCTTGATGTCTCCGCTCAACACCAAAACACCCCAACACTTCCTCAGCCGTTCAGATCTGTCCCCCAAGATCCAACGCTCGCTCCGCCTTCCTCATCAACTCCTGATGCTCCCGCCTCACAGCACAGCCCGTATATAAGCCCTCAACACCAAAACCTAATCTCATTCTTCTCCTTCTCACCTGACGATCCTGAGAGAAAACCATCACACCCATCACCCCTCTTCTCCCCGACCAAAAATGGCAGAGCCATCTCCTCCTTTGTTTCTCCCACCACCTTTGCCCTCAACTCCCAACGCCAATAGCACCACAGTCATCTCTTCCGACACCCCTATTTCTAGTTATCTCTCATGTAGCTTCTCTTCCCAAGAGGCTATGTTAGAGATAAATGGAATTAGGGTTTACTCTTGCATGCGAACCAGAGCCGAGGGAACGGAAGAGACAGGTCTGGGTACTCCATTAAATGCTAATTTCAGCACTTGTGAGGTATAAAAATGGAAGTTTATGTTGTGAGAGAAAAACAGCATGTTTTAGGGTTTGAAGTTCTGCAATTTTATTTTAATTGATTTTATTTTCTGCATTATGTTCTAAGCAACAAAAACTAGGGTGTAATGAAACCCTTTGATTTAATATGAAGCAAGTTTATTATCAAATTGTTCTTAATGTGTATAGTGCTTAGGAAAATAGTGATTCATTGAACCAAGCTTGCCTCGTGATCACTGGGGTGCGTAGAAAGACCAGTGATACTAGGGGTATGTAAGGAGATTTAGTCACCAATTATCCAATGAAGGCCTTTTAGGAAGGCAGTAGAACAAGGTGAAAATTAGCATTGCTTAGTATAAGATCAGAGGGTGGAGTTAAACACCCTAGTGTCACAACAATATCAGTTCCAACATTCTGTGTTTATCATTGCCTTAGTTTAGGTTCATACAACATCAACCTAGTCGTATCGACACACAATCACCCAAACATTTGTGTTACAATTCTAAACATCAGTCTAGTAAGCCCTTAGTTCAATCATAGCATACACCACTTCTCTGTGGGATCGACCTGTGCTTGCCACGCCTCCAATAGGCCTGTGCACTTGCAGTAAGACGTAGGAAAAGCTTCTTTGAGCTCCTACCAACTTGAACGGTACCAAAGACCAATGTTCAAGGATCAATCAATTTCAATCAACAACCAAAGGTTGGATTTTCCAATTGATCGATTCAACGCACAACCTGTGATATTTCAATTATATAACAAAATATAATGCGGAAAAGAAATAACACAGACACCAGAATTTTGTTAACGAGGAAAACTGCAAATGCAGAAAAACCTCGGGACCTAGTCCAGATTTGAATACCACACTGTATTAATCCGCTGCAGACACTAGCCTACTACCAATGAACTTCGGATTGGACTGTAGTAGAACCCTAATCAATCTCTTACTGATTCAAGGTACAGTTGCGTTCCTTACGTCTCTGATCCTAGCAGGATACTGATCGAATTTTAGATAGTGGTAAGTAAGGTTGTCGTTCACTCGGACTTGTCAAAATTGATTTTAGGATTTAATAAAGAAAAATAATAAAAATAGAGAAAATATACAATTTATGTCACAAGACGAAGAGAGTTACTAGGACTCGGGATTCCACCAATTCTCACATTCATGCGGTTCATCTATTAATTCCGCACAATTAAGGCTCATAAAGTAACAAACATCGACTCTAATTCTTTGCCAAGGTAGATTTTATAAAGAATTATATGTAATTCACAAGCATGACGCATCTAAAGTACCTAAGACTAAGCATGCGACATCTAACGAATTCACAAATAATCAATAAAAATCATGAATCTCTTATAATAGTGCAAATAGTCATAAATGAATTAAATAGAATTACCACATGGGTGCAAAACAGCTTCCTCCGTCGTCCCAGTGATGGGTTCTAGCTCATCATGGTGTAAATACGCTCAAAAATCATTATTGATGCTCAAAAATGGTTTACAAATGATGAACAAGGGAGAAAAGATGAAAAGCCTGATTTGTACTTGATTTTAATTGTTACAAACTGATCACATGAGAACGATACATGTAAAGTGTTCTTGTTCTTGTTTACGACCCTCGGATGTCGATTTTTAAGTTCATGCGCTAAACTACGACCCTCGGATGTGTCGTTATCATCGTTGATAAACAACGGTCCCTCAGTGCGTTGATATTTTTCGTGTTCTTCGGCAGTGAAATGGTGGTTTCCTACCACTTGATTTTTCGACTTTCTGAAGCTCTACAACTCTCCCAATCTCTCCCAAACTCTCTGTCCCCTTGTATGGTACTAATCCAACCTATTTAAACCCGAAAGATGCATCGAATCTCCTTCATAACTTCAAAATATCCTCTCTTTATTATTTTTATTCTCACGACAATATTTTCCATTTCTTTGATCTTCCACGCGTTATCGGTATCAAATATTCCTTATTTATCTTCTTCACGCATCTCTGTAGTGCAAAACACTCCAAACTGATGCATTACACGCCTCTAACTCATGTCAACTTCACTTGAACCCGTGAAAGATTTTGTCCATTGTTTTGGATTGAAACACGTTATTCAGCCAAATTTTGTCCAAACAAACACCCATACCAACATTCTATAGTCATATCGCGTCCACCCATGAAGTTTCAGCGATTGAGTCTACCTCTAACCCATCCAAAATTCGATCGAAAAATCTGCCAGAGGAAAATCTTTTTCCCTTAAAAATGAAAATTCAAATGAAGAAGATGAGATGCCCCTATCCTGAACTGGGGTGTGAATAGCAACTGGGTGCCCCTTAGCAATTGAGGTGCCCCTTATCCAATGTGGGAGTCCGCATAGCAAATGTCCTCTGGGGGTGCTCCGCATAATTTTTCGAGCCGATTTTTCCAAAAATGTTTATTTCCCAAAAATACCTACAAACACACAAAAACCATAATTAGTACAATATCGAGCACTAACAATACGTAACATTGAGAACAAAATAGACACAAAAATGTGTCTATCAAATACCCCAAACTTATTATTTTCTAGTCCTCGAGCAAATTTATTCTAGAAAATAAAAATCATTTGAACCCCTAGGTGGCCCTAGTGGCGGAGTGTTGTCTCCGGTGGGTTTACCAGAGGTGTACCCACAAAACCTTTACCAGGCACTGGCTATCTACGAGAACCTTGGAAGGCACTAAAGAATCTCCTTGGTTGGCATACTTATTGACTACAGGAGGAAGTACCCGATGCGAAATTCCAATTGATGTACACGAGTTTGCACTCAAGCATACTAAAATTCATATAAAGTGTGAGCTCTACTCGGATAGTTTCTAGACATCATAAACCTAGAGTCAACCAATCACATGGAAAGATTAAGAAGATGGATGTAGAGAAAAACATAGATGTTGACTAAGGTGAACCTATCCTGATGGACTGAGATATTGGTCTGGACTAATATCAACACACTGGCATATACAAGGGAACCAGTGGTCGATAATCCTAACTCTAGGTCAACTCAGCTGGCATATACAAGGGTACCAGTGATCGACTTTATTGTATTTATTCCGGTTGTCTAGTGGTCTGGTGTCATTTTTTTTTTATCTCAGTCACTCTATTTCACCCTAGAAATGATAAAAAGAAAAAAAAGAAGTGATTTGGATTCTTTCGATGTTTCCATCACGAGGATATGGCGAAACTACCATGTTTTATTTTCTAACACCTGAGCTCTGTGCTTTTATGAATAGACTCTTCTAGATGTTTCCATCTAATAAGATTGGTTCCTCAACTCCTACAACCAAGATGTTCCCATCCACTTAGATTAGTTAGTGCCAACCTTAATAAGCATAAATTACTAGTCTCTCGGAGTTTATTTATTGCAACTAAAAAGTTTCTCCCATACCCCCAAACTTAAATCTAACATTGTCCTCAATGTTCTAAAGATGAAATTAAAAACATGAACAAGGAGAAAGCTGTTACCATTTGAAGCAAAAGAGTTAAGGAAAAATATTACCGTGTTGCAAGAGCATGGGTTACCTCCCAAGAAGTGCTAAGTTTAAAGTCTTGACCCAGGACATTGGAAAGGATTAGTCACCTCGAAGAATCATATAGCATGATCGGAATAATCATGGGTCATTTGGATCAAAAAGTGCTAACCACAAGAAGAGGAAAGCGCAACAGACCAGGAAGATATCCAACACACCCTTATCTATTTTTTTGTTTAAGACAACTATATCTAGTTGTGGTTCGGGTTCAGGTTCTATAAAAGGGTCTAGATAAACAGTTTTCATAGGCTGGACTTCCTCAAAAGAAGGATTCTTAAGATCAGGTTGTAGAGTCTGGAAATATTCAGTTAAGAACTTATAAGCACATAACAATAACACCGAATAATTGAGGATCCTCTAAGTCAATCAGTTTTGACTTACACAGCTGACCACAATAAGATTGGTGGTCTTCCTTAAGCAAATGTGTCGACCCTAATCTCCAAAAGTAATTAGGTTTAGCCTCAAAACTTAATAACTGACACATCTGAAACTTATACGTTCCCACAATTGGTTGAAAAATATTTGGTGGGAAAACAAAATCAATCGTGGTATCATAGCCTGGGTTAACCACATCAACAGAGGATGGGTTCTTAACAACTGAACTTCTTTATGGACACAACTAGGCTCAGGAAAAAGTGTATGAAGATAATCTTTTAAAATGGTTGAGGCACATATGTCAAGTCCCAAGTTATGGACTTTTCTAAGAGTTAAAGCACATGGAGAATGATAATCACCCCCAAACTTAGAGTTTTCAGTGTCTCTAGAAAGACTAGTCACAACTTCCCTAATTTCAAGGTCATCTGATTCCTGAAAATGGTCAATTGATTCTTCTAAGTCAGGTACATCCTCACTCATCTCTACGAGTTCATTTTATTTTTCTAAGTCTATTGTTTCTAAATCGCTAGACTCAAAATATACTCGTTCCTCTAAACCATCATTGGCTTCGTAATCAAAAGGAAATACTACATCGTCTAAAACGAGGGTATCTCTAGTCAAATCCTCGTCCTTTTGAATAGGTGAATAATTGTTAAAATTATTAGGATCCAACTGTAAATAACTCTATTATTATAAAGCTCAATTGGAGTCGCAAATTCCCGATCACTATGCCTATTTATTTCAAATTCTTCATCAACACTATCCTCATCATAATCATCATTATAATAATATGAAAATGGTTGAACCTCATCTAGACAAGTAGTGTTACCAATTTTATCCTCGTCATCTTGATTATGTAAATAACTATCCTCATTTTCAGGGGTACTATTGGAAACACTAAGATTATCTCGGAAAGTTAGTTCTGGGCCTCTAACAAAAGCTTTCGAATCGACTCATATGACTTCATTATGGTATCGTGACTCGACTCACATGACTTCCTTAATGCATCGTGACTCGACTCACATGACTTCCTTATTGAATCTAGGAAAGAAATTTCACTCGTTGCATTGCTTTCGTCCATAACTAAGTTATTCATTTCTCGCGAACTTACGTGTCGTCTCGCCTAACTTACGTGTGGACTCTAGTAGAGAGGAATTTTGCAAATACGACCGGGTGGCGTGTGGATAGTAATTGGGATCACCATGGTATGACCCATAACCTTCAAAAGTTTGGCATTCCCAACCACTATTCACACTATGGTCATAAAAAGAGTGATGTCCATATTGTTGGTTGGATATTCATATTCATTGTGATGGCTATTGTAATACCGTTTGACATCCTAGCTGCAAGGGAATTCTACACAAGCACAAACAAGGCCGACTCGACCACAACAAACCTCACCGACTTCTAGCAAACAAAAAAGCATGATGGCTCCACTTAAATTGTTTTCTATACCATCCTTCTAAACCTTCGAAAGGGAATTCGTTACAATTTAAGCAAACCCCTCTGGAATCAATCCGAGTCAAAGTAAGTTGAATAGAGGCGAGGGAAGCTGCGTGAAGCTTTGATACCCAAGGCCTCACCGCATTACAAGGCGGCGCAGTCACGCATTCAACTTACATAAACCATCATGAACTTCGAAGTATGCTTAAAGAGTAACCAATATTTTTCGAATGACTTTCCTATTAAGCTCGTTACCCTATCGGTCTCGTTCTAGTCAAAATTTTGGGCTTAGGTTCGTGTTTGGTTTCGTTTTCCTAAGGCGGGCAAGAAGAGAACGGTGATGAAATCCGAACTCTTATCTTGTATGGCCAGTCCTTGCCCTTTACTAGGAAATTAAAGCAGCCGGATTCAGTTCCTCGACATATATTCATACAAAATCATCCAGTAAACCCGTTGGCAGGGGATTCGCGGGTGTTTAGAATTCTTACCTCCCGTTCCAGACGGGGGATGAACCATTGAAGTCGACTCGGGCCACGACTCCTATGTCGTGTACGAACCCGAGGGGCCGAGGTGATATCGCAATCACCGTCCTTCCCTGTGCAGTTTATATTTAAATTACCCTTCCTTAGGGTATAAAATTAATAATGTCCGATAGTCCAAAAATAAAGTCCAAAAATAATTACCTAATTACAGTTTCTAAAAAAATAAAAATAATAATTACACTATATACAAAATTTTCTTCTTCACTCCGTTCGGATCTCACTTTTCTTTCTTATTTTGGCTTTGCTTTTCTTTTCAGCACTTTCTCTTTTTATTTCGCTCCACTCCAAATTTGAAAGCAAACAGAAATACCAAAATGCGTAAAAAAGAACAAAAATAATAAAAAGAAAAATAAAACCTAAAAACAAATCTATACACAAGTCCGCGTCGGCGGCGCCAAAAATTGATCGAATTTTAGATAGTGGTAAGTAAGGTTGTCGTTCACTCGGACTTGTCGAAATTGATTTTAGGATTTAATAAAGAAAAATAATAAAAATAGAGAAAATATACAATTTATGTCACAAGACGAAGAGAGTTACTAGGACTCGGGATTCCACCAATTCTCACATTCATGCGGTTCATCTATTAAATCCGCACAATTAAGGCTCATAAAGTAACAAACATCGACTCTAATTCTTTGCCAAGGTAGATTTTATAAAGAATTATATGTAATTCACAAGCATGACGCATCTAAAGTACCTAAGACTAAGCATGCGACATCTAACGAATTCACAAATAATCAATAAAAATCATGAATCACTTATAATAGTGCAAATAGTCATAAAGGAATTAAATAGAATTACCACATGGGTGCAAAACAGCTTCCTCCGTCGTCCCAGTGATGGGTTCTAGCTCATCATGGTGTAAATACGCTCAAAAATCATTATTAATGCTCAAAAATGGTTTACAAATGATGAACAAGGGAGAAAAGATGAAAAGCCCGATTTCAGTAATAGATTTTAGTTGTTACAAACGGATGTTACAAGAACGATACATGTAAAGTGTTGTCATTCTTCGTTCTACGACCCTCGGATGTCCGATTTTTAAGTCCTACGCTAAACTACGACCCTCGGATGTGTCGTTATCACTTTGTTGATAAACAACGGTCCCCCCGTGCGTTGATGTTTTTCGTGTTCTTCAACAGCGGCGAAATGGTGGTTTCCTACCACTTGATTTTCTCGACTTTTCAAGCTCTACAACTCTCCCAATCTCTCCCAAACTCTCCCTTTGTATGGTACTAATCCAACCTATTTAAACCCGAAAGATGCATCGAATCTCCTTCATAACTTCAAAATATCCTCTCTTTATTATTTTTATTCTCACGGCAATATTTTCCATTTCTTTGATCTTCCACGCGTTATCAGCTGTCAAATATTCCTTATTTATCTTCTTCACGCATCTCTGTAGTGCAAAAATATCCAAATTGATGCATTACACGCCTCTAACTCATGTCAACTTCACTTGAACCCGTGAAAGATTTTGTCCATTGTTTTGGATTGAAACACGTTATTCAGCCAAATTTTGTCCAAACAAACACCCATACCAACATTCTATAGTCATATCGCGTCCACCCATGAAGTTTCAGCGATTGAGTCTACCTCTAACCCATCCAAAATTCGATCGAAAAATCTGCCAGGAGTGAAAATCTTTTTCCCGCCAAAAATGAAAATTCAAATGAAGAAGATGAGATGCCCCCTATCCTGAACTGGGGTGTGAATAGCAACTGGGTGCCCCTTAGCAATTGAGGTGCCCCTTATCCAATGTGGGAGTCCGCATAGCAAATGTCCTCCGGGGTGCTCCGCATAATTTTTCGAGCCGATTTTTCCAAAAATGTTTATTTCCCAAAAATACCTACAAACACACAAAAACCATAATTAGTACAATATCGAGCACTAACAATACAGAACATTGAGAACAAAATAGACACAAAAATGTGTCTATCAAATACCCCCAAACTTATTATTTTCTAGTCCTCGAGCAAATTTATTCTAGAATATGTAGCTTAACTCTTGATTTTTCCCTGCCATAGCATATGTAGCTTGGTTTAAATATCACTTCTACTTCTCTGTATCTATATCTGCATCTGTTATATGCATCTTAGTTACCTCTTAGCTTAATTCTTGATTTTTCCTTGCCTTTGCATCCGTTAAGACTAGTGTTCATCTGTACTTATTTTAGCTCATCATCTCTTGTTCCTCTCTTAGTCATTGTTGTGCATATGCGGTAGCCGAGGTTGAGAGCATGCAACCTGACTTGCTCAATTTCATTTAAGCTTCCGGTTTCATTTCATTTCGGTCAAAAGCTTCGAGCTTCGTCATTGTAGCATTAGTACTGTGTTGCTTTAACTCGTGAGGTTTTAAGAATCGAGATTTTTGTCCGAGCTAGCGGTACTCTTGGAGCAAATCGAGCAAGCTCAAGGAAAGAACAAAGGAGCCGAATTGAGGTGGAATTGCCTAAACCCGTATTACACTTGGTGGTATTGTTCTTTAAACCCATTTCTCGCCTGTGTTGTATGCATGAGCTATTGCTAGACTTTGAACCCCGTGAGCCATCAACCCTTGCTAGCCCCAAGCCGCAAGTGTGGAGCTATTCCTTGGAAAACCAAGAGTTGGGAGACCCCCGTATGCCCCTAATTGCTTTCGAAACTGGTGCATGATCTCTGAGTTTGAGCTCAATTGACCCCACTGAGCTTACTGGCCAGTGCTAGCATTGGTTGTTTGCTGATTTAATTGATCCATTTGTGAAGTTTGTTTACATTGCAAATATATTGGGCTTGTACATTTGCTGTTACATTGTGTGCACCTCAAGTACTTGAATGTGTTGGTGAGTAGCAGAGTGCATTAGCATTTAGATTGTTTTTCAAACAACACAACCCTGTACATGCTTCACCTTGAGTGAGCACATCCATAACCCTGTGCACATCACAAAATTTTTTTGAGTCTCTTTTGCACCTGCCAACAGTGCTGTGCTGTGTTGACCTGTGCTGTGTTGTGATCTCTACCAGAAATTCAAGCATTTCTATGTGCTAAGTTTTGAGAAATCAGGAGCCATTAAGTGTGAGTTGTGATTGACTTGTGCAGTGCTGTTGCATAAGCCACCCTACACACCCTACCCAATTGCTGCATAACCTGAGCTGCTGGCTCTACACAAACTGAAGCCTGCAAAACTGGGCTGAGCATCCGCTCGAAGCCCACCCAAAGCCGCACCGATCCAGGCAACATAATCATCTAGGCCGAGCATATCCCGTAACCCAGTTACACTCTCAATTTCAACCCACATATTTTGGCCTTTCATCACGGGGCTGCATAAACCCAACCCGGGCCGAACCCTTGAGATAAGCCCACAACACCACATCTTTTTGGGGCATGTGCACATCAGCTGAGCCCAATCACCTGGGCCGTGCGAACAACCCAAAAACCACACCTCTTGGGCTGAAATACACCTTTTCAGCTGGGCTCTACAACCTCAATAACCAAACCTTGGGCTTGAGTCTTGTGTTAGTGGGTTATTTTTGAGTTTTTGTTTTTCTGTGTTGAACTTGTTTGTGTGTTAACATGCTAGAGGCGCGTGCTAGGCTATGATTGTGTCTTTTAGAGACCAAACAAATCGACTAGTTAGAATCCGCCCGGACGAAATCGTAAGCATACCCAGTTCTTCAACAGAAAGCCCAATTCCCTCAGAAAGCCCATCCGAATCAGAAACCATGGGTGATGAACACAACCAACCCCGTAGTCTCAAGGACTACATGTACCCAACTAGGGCAAGCCAGCCCTCTTGCATCATTCCGGGTGATGCTTGTCGGTTTGAACCGAAAGCAAGCACCATTCATATGCTACCCGTGTTTAGAGGGGTCAATGCCGAGAACCCCTACCATCACGTGAGAGACTTTGAGGATATTTGTGGGACTGCGTTTTAACCAAATGACAGAGGAGTCCCTCAAATTGAGATTGTTTCCTTTTTCTCTCGAAAGACAAAGCCAAGTCGTGGCTTCATGCCCTACAACCACAACCCATTAGAACCCGGGATGACCTCACAAAAGAGTTTTTCAAAAAGTTTTTCCCCAACCATAAGACGCGACAATTCGCCAAAGTCTAAATGGTTTTGTGCAATTAAGACGAAACTCTAGCAAAATACTTGGAGAGATTCAATGAATTACTACTCCAATGTCCCCACCACGGTTTTGAAAATGGAGACTCGTCCAAATCTTGTATGAGGGTATAGATGTTAGAACCCGTACCGCGTCGAGTCAATGTGCAATGGTGCATTTATTGACAAGAGTGCTGATGACGCTTGGACTTTTCTAATCGAAGTCGTTTGAAAAGACTCAACAATGGGAGTCCATCCGAGAACCGAAACGGACTACCCCCGCACAAAATGTTCATAGAATCGAGTCCGACTTTGAGGGAAATGCAAAAATGGCATCTTTGGCCTCGAGAATAGAAGTGCTCGAGTTGGAAAAAGAATGTAAAATCTAATGCCCCTACTCTCCGTGACCAAATTGATATGGCCACTTGTGCCGCATGCCATAGTTCGACCACTTAGTGGACAAGTGTCAGCATTTACATGCATTTCAAGAGTCCAAAACCGAGCAAGCCAATGCGTTATACCATAGGCAAGAGAACAACCCGTATTCTCAAACCTATAACCCGAGGGTGGAGGAATCACCTAACTTCTCTTGGTCCAAGGGGCCAGTACAAGGGGACCAACAAATAATAACCAAGGATACTCATATCCTAGAAACCCCAAGTACAACCACCCACTCAATTACCACAGAGAAAAAGACTAGCTTTGAAGACCGTGTCGGTCTGTTAACCCAAAATCTTGCTGAACTTAGGAAAACCACCGACCAACGTTTCACAAGTCTAGAACTTAAAATGGGTCAAATCAGTGATGCATTGAATGAGAGAGAAAGGCAAATTTCCTAGTCAACCCCAACAAAATCCAAAGAATGTGTTTCAAGTAGGCTCCTCTACCTGCAATGAAACTTCACATAGTCAGGCCCTCAGATGTCTGATTTTTAAGTCTGTCTGCTAAATTGCGACCCTCGGATGTGTCGTTATCATTGTTGATAAACGACGGTCCCCTCAGTGCGTTGATGTTCTTCGTGTTCTTGCAGCGGCGAAATGGTGGTTTCCAACCACTTGATTTTCTCGACTTTCTGAAGCTCCGCAACTCTCCCAAACTCTCCGTCCCCTTGTATGGTACTAATCCAACCTATTTAAACCCGAAAGATGCATCGAATCTCCTTCATAACTTCAAAATATCCTCTCTTTATTATTTTTATTCTCACGGCAATATTTTCCATTTCTTTGATCTTCCACGCGTTATCGCTGTCAAACATTCCTTATTTATCTTCTTCACGCATCTCTGTAGTGCAAAACACTCCAAACTGATGCATTACACGCCTCTAACTCATGTCAACTTCACTTGAACCCGTGAAAGCTTTTGTCCACTGTTTTGGATTGAAACACGTTATTCAGCCAAATTTTGTCCAAACAAACACCCATACCAACATTCTATAGTCATATCGCGTCCACCCATGAAGTTTTAGCGATTGAGTCTACCTCTAACCCATCCAAAATTCGATCGAAAAATCTGCCAGAGTGAAACTCTTTTCCCTTAAAAATGAAAATTCAAATGAAGAAGATGAGATGCCCCTATCCCGAACGGGGTGTGAATAGCAACGGGTGCCCCTTAGCAATTGAGGTGCCCCTTATCCAATGTGGGAGTCCGCATAGCAAATGTCCTCAGGGTGCTCCGCATAATTTTTCGAGCCGATTTTTCCAAAAATGTTTATTTCCCAAAAATACCTACAAACACACAAAAACCATAATTAGTACAATATCGAGCACTAACAATACAGAACATTGAGAACAAAATAGACACAAAAATGTGTCTATCAGATACTACGTACTTGATTTCCTTAGCTAATCTCACCCACAACCAAGAGTTGTTACGACCCAAAGTCGAAGACTTGATAAACAAATCTGTCTCACACAGAAAAGTCTATTGGAATAGATAAATTTGTCTCCCACAGAAATACCTATGAGTTTTGTTGCATCTTTTGATAAATCAAGGGGAACAAGAACCAATTGATAAACCGGTCTTATATTCCCGAAGAACAACCTAGTATTATCAATCACCTCACAATAATCTAAATCGTATGGAATCGAAACTAGATATTGTGGAATCACAAACGATGAAACGAAGGTGTTTGTGATTACTTTTTATCTTGCCTATCGGAGATTAAATCTCGAGCAAATCTTAGAGAAGATATTACTCAGATGATAGAATCGGGCAAGATCAGAACACGCAACTACAGAGAAAATAGTTGGGTCTGGCTTCACAATCCCAATGAAGTCTTCCAGTCGTTAACTTACAGGGTCTCGTGAGAAACCTAAGGTTAAAGGAGAATCGACTCTAGTTATGCAACTAGTAACACACAGAAGGTGTGGGTATTAGATTTCCCAGTTGCTAGAGTTCTCCTTTATATAGTTTTCAAATCAGGGTTTGCAATCTAAGTTACCTTGGTAACAAAGCATTCAATATTCACCATTAGATGAAAAACCTGATTCAACCAAGCTAATATCTTTCAACCGTTAGATCGAACTTAGCTTGTTACACACAAATAAAATGTACTGTAAAGACCCTCAAGCTCGTCAACGCTATTTGACTGGTCTAGCAATAGACAAGAGACGATTAAGCCGATAATAACTCGATTAGTTTAACGCGAATGTTAATTAATATAAATTAATCTAACAACAATTTAGATACGAAACTAGTATCGTTAGATAAGTCTTGAAAAGTTATGCGCAATGGACTACAAGAATGCGCAAATCGGATACCAGACGAAGAAGATATCACACTCAGAAATTTGGATGTAGATGTTTGACAAAAGTAAACCGGCGTTGACCATTGACGGACCTTTCCCATTTGACTGTACCTATAGTTAGTAAAAATATATCCCATAGTATCTCCTATCGGTTCCTAATAATAAAGCTCAAAAGATGTAAATCAGGTGTAATTAATTAAATTATGGAGGGAGTCATCTTGTTCACGTGAAGAGTAGGAGGTGTTGATATTTCCTTGTTTTGAAAGAGTGAAGTATAAGCTGGTGGTGTGAGTTTGAGAACAAAACAGAGAGGTGGTGTGAATGAGTATATATTTGGGAAGAAAAGATTATTGAAAAAAGATTTCTTAGGAAACTTGAAAGGAAAAGGGGGGTTTTTTGTTTGACAAGGAATAGGCTAGTGATGAATATTGATGGTTGGTTGGTTTCGTGCGATCATTTTGAATGTGAAGGTGGTACTGATTTTTGTTCTATCCAAGTTAATGGATGATAATCAAAGTGAATATAGCATGGATGGAAGAAGTTGGAGAATAGAAGAAAAGAGTGTTGATTATGAAATAAAGAAAAAGAGTATTATGAAGATGATGTGAAACAAGTCTTTTATAGCAAGGTAACCTTTCTGATCAATTTTAGTATGTTTATAGTGAACTGGGTTTGCATTAGATACTGACAGTAGAGTAGAACCATTCATATAATTAGTTATGCAAAACGTTATTTTATGTGTGTTGAAGTATCTCTGCTCTTGTTTTTCGCATGATTTTTTTATACTCAAAGTGTAAATTAGTGGTTCTTAATATATGAGACATTTAGATGAGTCTCTCATGTTTCTATAGGAACTGAGTTTGCATCATTTGGTTAAGTAGGGAATTAGATATGAATTTTTGAAGCTCACCCGTTATATCTGAAAATCTGGAAACAGCCGTGACTAAGCGGTTAAATGGACTCCGTTAGTTATGTTCTAGTCGGATTTTGATTCCGGTCATATCTACAAAGTTGTAGAGGACACGGTCATCTTTCTAACGAGACATTAGTATCTTGATTTGGACAAAAATTGAGAAGTTTATAGACCCAGAAAGATTGATGCTTGTGCAGTGTACAAGTAGTTTATATGCCTGTCTTATGTTTGTAAAATGGTCTGAGTCGACTCGCTGAGTGGGCGACTAAGATGAGTCAGATATATGACTCAGAAAAGTCAGACCGAGTGGATAGTGGACCGGGTCGTGGGTCGACCCAATGGGCCAGTCTAATAGGTTAATGGGTCGGACAGAGTCAGGCTTTTGGGCTTGCGCTTAGGGCCAGAAACCTTATTTGGAGTTTTTGGACCGCTTATTGTCCGAATTAGCTTTCGGTTCCTTCTGCAATGTTGTAGGAGTTTTCGAGGGCTTTCCGATAATACCCAATTTGACCCTATTTGGATAAGTAGATATTACTTTATGCGATAATTACTTATTACTAGGTTATAAAACTATTGATGAAACTAGAATCATTAGTTATTTCACTTAGCCTATAACTAGAGACTTGTGTGGAGTTATGTTATGAGCCTTGTGTGAGCCTTTTGGCTAAACTCTTAGACTTCTCGTGTGCTTAACAGTTAGTACTTTATTAATAACGATCGATTCAAAGGATGAACCAGTGGATCGTGGATCTCGACGTAGGCGTGGCTTGTCATCAAAAGAGGTGGGAATTTATATTTAATTCTTCTGTGATTATTGTTGTTTTCCATTACAAAAGTTTATGTTTAACAAATTCATGCATTGTCTGATTGTGTATTCCATGCATTGTTTTATTTTAAATTCCGAAAGTACCGTTGATTCTTTTAATCTTTCCATTGTTTGGAAATGAATTGTAAAATTTGTAATGCTTTGTTTGTCTTCATGAATTGTTCGGGAAATAAGAATTTCCATTTGATTTTTTGGAAACTGAGGGTTTCCATCTGTGGTATATAGGATATTGCTCCTTCATTTATACCTACTTACTTTTATTGCAATAACTAGGTGCGGGACGAGTCACCATATAGCTATCTAGGTGCGGGACGAGTCACCATATTAGTAAATTTTTTGGAAGGAGTTAGATCCATATACATGATTGTTTACTTATGTGAAATTTGTTGCGTTTTAGCGTTAGGGAAAACATGAATTGTTTTCAAATCATTTTCAATGGTTACTTGAAAGTTAAATGTTATTCCTACTGGGCACCCCTTTTAGGGATGATGTGCTCACTCTTTCCCACTTTTAGTTTCATAGACGGATCAGAGTTGCGCAACGAAAGCTTCAAGGGTTGAGTTCGCTAGTTTATTTACTTATGCTATGTTTATTATGTTGTATATTTTACTTATAAACCAAATGATTATTATTATGTATCACATGAGAGGAGTTCTTGTATTAATTTCAGAGTGGGGCTAGTTTTTGGGTTAAGTTTTGTAGCAGTTTCTTAATTGAATGTTGAAGTAAATGATTTAGATTCTTAGTGCCTCTTTATTTAGCTAATCTCTTGGATTAGTCAGCTGCTAGCTTTGGGGGCGCTACATGTACCCTCATTTAGGATTATGTAACCGTACCTAAATGTATACACCATGTTGGCTCAACAATAGTTAACCGAAGTTAGCCATATGAACACTCTCATATCAACCTTATTCATCTTAACCATAACTAGTTCAAATGACTCAAATGAAACTACTTAAAGAGTTGTTCAATTGCTATATTCTCATAGAAGTATACAAGAACACAATTGAAGCAAAATCGGTTTGATTCACTCGAATCAATTCATGAACATTATAGCCACGGTTTGCAAAGATTGCATTACTTATTATATAAATGTTTAAGTTCATGTACACAACCGATTTTAGAACTTTAACCTTCAAGTATGCAAACGGCATACTTCAAATACCCGGACAAAGATTGGGTTTCGCCAGTACGCAAATGGGTACGCGTAATTCCAATCCCAGCAGAAATATTCGGACATGAACCTTACGCTAGTACGCGAACGGGTGCGCATACTTAGGTTCCCGGATTTCTCAAGCCAACAGGTACGCATATGTGTGCGCATACTATGGTTCCCGGACATGGATTACATATGTGCAAGAGTACACAACATGTCATATCCAATAATGGTTAAGTGTTCTAAACTCTTATTTCAATCATTGAAACTTTCTTAGAGGATGACAATAGTCATTTTCACATACTATTAGCATCAAAGCAATTTTCAAGTTATTGAAATAATCATAACGAAACATTCTATGTCTACATCAAATAATTGTATCACACAAACCATGTAAGATGTTACTCGACAATTTTCACATGATCATCTTTTGAATTGCGTCAAGAATATAAGATGAACTTGGTTGAAGCAAAAGCTTGCCAACATATATTCCGAGAAATATGTAAGCGAGTTAAACTCAACTCGAAATCTCAAATGTGTATAATAGAAAACTATATCGTAACACGACTTATGTCTCAATATATGAGACAGAGTAGAAATAGAATTTCCAAGTGATATATGAGTTTCAGTCTCCACATACCTTTTGTTGTTGAAGTTCTACAAGCTCTCCTTAGTAGTTCTTCATCTTCAAATGATGAACGCCGTGAAGTCTAAGGCTCAACTACACAATCTATGTCCTAGTCTGAGACATCTATAAGTAGACTAGAAATCAAGACTTATAGTTTTGATCACTAACATTGACAAACATGCTTGAGATAGCAACGCATGCGAGTTCGACCGAGCAGTGCTCTAACATAAGGTTTTGTTGTTAACTAGACAGACCTAGAAAAAGCTTGTAGAAAAATTCATGTGTTATTGTCAAAGGCAAGTTTAGCAAACAGTTTAGGGTTAACTAATGTTTAGAGAGATTGTGAGCGTAACAAAGAGAGAATTGTAAAGCGTTTTCTTGTTCATAATTTAGAGAAGATATTTTTCTTCGAATTACTACTTGGTGTTCTGTTTTCTAAGTTTCTATTTATTATTATTCTGAATTCTGCCTCTATAATAATAGTTACCAAGGTATATAGATCATACGTATCAAGTTGGCATCACGAGAAAGGTTAGTTTCTAGGGTAAATCCCTATTGTTTATGGTTTTCACTAGACCTCTCTGCATAAATCTTAGTGAGGTACTCGAGAAGCTGGAAGACATTAGGAGAACAAGGGGATCACGGATGACGAAGTCAGATGATGAACCTAAGCAAAGTGAACCACAAACTATAGAAGAAAAGGTGGCTACGCTACAAACAGACATGAAGTCGATTCAAACCACCCTTGAAGAATCGACAGAATGTATTCGTTCTCATACACCCAAGCCGAAGACGAAGAAAAATATTACACCTTCACATGAAGCTTCGGAAGAAGAGGACGAGGACGAGGAAGAAGAAGATGAGGACGAAGAAAAGAAGAAACCGAGTTTCTTAAAAGTCCTACATCAACTAAACTTCACGGTAAGAATCTGAAAATTGATTTTCGTGTTGATATTCCACTTTACGATGGGAGTGTCGATGTATAAAAATTGGATGATTGGATTAAACTTCTAGAGACGTATTTTAATTTCTTTGAATATGGTTCAAGGGAAAAGATTGCTTTCGCGGCATTGAAGCTACAAAAGCATGCTCTAACCTGGTGGAAAGCTTATCAAAGACAAAACCTAGGTAAGGGAGTATTGTCGTGGAAAAGATTATAGGTTGTTGTAAGGAAACAGTTTTATACGGCAGGCTACCTTGAGTTTATACATCTATTTATTGGCATTTTACTCATCTTTTGCGCATAGAAATCGAGATATTATCCCGCATTCTGTGTTTTCTTTGTTTTCAAGAATAAATATTTGTTTTAATTAATTTTGTATTTTTAGGTACTAAATAAAGTCAGGAGAATCGAGGAGCCAAAAGAGCGAAGAATTGGAGTCGAGCATCTATGGGCGAGATAGCCAAAGCCATGGCGCCTTGAGTTGCAACCCAACAAGTAGCAACTCATCTCAAGACATGGGCTTGAGCTAGACTCGACCCGCGACCCGGATCCGAGCCCCGTGCACTCCAAGCCGTCGAGATTTCGATCTTCTACATCCAACGGTCGCTGCCCTCACTATACATCATCTCTTGATGCTCCGTGCAACACTAGATCGCTCCAAACAGGCAACCATCCTGGGTAGTTCAGGATCACACCTGACTTCATCCAATGCTCGCCGAGGCCTCCTCATCTTCCCCGATACACCCGCCTCACAAAGAAAATTTCACACACCCTATCCCCGACCAAACCCTATCTTCTTCTTCCACCTTCTCTTACCTCAGACCTCTGCAACTCCCTCTCCCCGACCACCTCCACACCCTTTGCAGAGCCGCCTCACCACTACCAACTCCTTTCTCTCTTCTGTCGCCATCAGCCAACAACCACGCCATCACCTCCTACTTGCTTCTATTTCATTCATAGCTTCTAAACCTAGAAGCTAAGTGAGAAATAGAAGGAACTAGGTTAGGGTTTCATCACAGTGGGGAAAAATCAAAGCAATAGAGTTCTGAGCACGATTAGACAGAAGAGAACGACGCTGTAGAGTATGGGTTAATTTTACTTTCATTTTATTTTAATTTTTGGAGAAAAATATTAGGGTTTGGGATATTTGAACTGCATGTATAAATAGAGAGTGAAGGGGATGATTTGAGACACGCCCGGGATTAGCCGGTCTTGTCAATTA
Organism: Papaver armeniacum; assembly: GCA_023531295.1. NCBI lineage: Eukaryota > Viridiplantae > Streptophyta > Magnoliopsida > Ranunculales > Papaveraceae > Papaver > Papaver armeniacum. Next base: position 406,981 of record JAJJWW010000596.1, read on the forward strand.
GATTTAATTCTGTTATTTTTTGTTTTAATTTAGTTTGCTAGGTTTCATGAAACCTAATTCCAAGTATGAATTCAATTCAGTTTATGTTGTCTTGAGTGCTTAAATTAAAAGATAACTTCAATCTTAATACTCAACACTTTACTCTCACAATGGATACTTTAAATAGATCCATTGTAGTTAGACTATTTGTGTTGTTGTATTGCTGACTTAACCCTTAGGCTCTAATGCTAATTCCCTTGACTGGTTGTGCTTAATTAGACAACCGGTGCTCGGAATTAGTAACCGGTGATATTGGAGTATCATAAGGAGAAACTCCTTAGCTAGGTGATGGAATTGACACACCTCACTTGTCTACTATAGGAACAAGAAAACTCAATCTAGTTGAACACATACTAGGAACCAAGTGGTGGAATGAAGACCCAAGCATCCTTTTATCATTGTTTATACCTTAGTTTAGGATCACGGTTCAATATGCCGTTTCGGCACAAAAATATATGTTACAACCCTCTTGTTAACTCTTGTCACAAGGAGAGATGTTTCAAGTGGTACAACTTGAAGCAGTCCTACAACCAATATATTTCGAAATTTCATAATAAAGCTATGGTTTTGTATTTGGACTTAAGAGATTATGTTATCTATATGAAATATATCTCTGGCTTCCATGAGTATATACAGAAGTAGTTGAAGATGTTTTCAGTTGATAATATTGCTGAAGCAAGTATAAAATCTAATGCCATTGAAGGTAGGCTTAAGAAATTTGATTCAAAAGGAACTACTAAGGGAAAATCTAGAGGTACCACTGTGAAAGGAGGTGAAAGGAGCAAAGAAGAAGGGAAGTCTAGTGACAAGGAAGGTTTGACTTGCACCCATTGCAAGCAAATAGGTCACGTTATCGACAAGTGTTGGGTAAACAACCCTCATCTAAATCCGAAAGGGTTACAGAGAAAAGAAGCCAAGAAGGCAGCACTAGTCGCTCAAACTCCAAAAGAATTCCAGGGACTAACAGAACCCAATTCAAAACCCTCTCTTATGATAGGGGCAAAATAAAGACCTTCAAAAGATGATCTTAGGGTGCGACTCTTCACAGTGAAGATGCAAGTCAAAACATCACTAGTTGATGTTGTTATTGACAGGGAAGTCAGGAGAATTTACTTTGAAATTCTTTGGTGCAGAAGTTAAGATTAAAGACTTTCAAACATCCAAAACCATACCCTTTTGGATGGCTTCAAAAAGAAGGGGGCTCACAAGTTATACAGCAGTGCACTTTCAAATTTTCTCTAGGTGAGTCATACATTGACGAAGTTACATGCGACTTAGTTCCTTTGGATGTTTGTCAGGTAGTACTAGGTAGTCCCTACCTATGGGATAGATATGCAACTCTACATAGGAGGGAAAAAAAGTATACCTTTACCAAAGATGGGGAAAGTTTTGTGATTTGGGCTATAGATTCTTCTCTTGAAGGAGCAAGCCTGATCACAACCACTTAGGCTAAGCGGTTGGTGAATGCTATCACAAAGTTCATTCTCTTTATGATCCGTTCTCTTGAGGAGAAGCCGAGTAGAGTTTGTTTCGCATCCTTGACTGTACAACAAGAAGGAGACCTAGAAAGGTTGAAGTTGAAATACAAGGATTTATTTTCTGATATCACGGAGTTACCGCCAAAGAGGAGTGTGGAGCATGAAATTATGTTGACCGGAGAGAGTTCTCTTCCTCATGTAGGTCTTTATCGCACGTCCGTAGAGGAATCTGATGAGATCAAGAAACAAGTCCAGAAACTTCTATAATTAGGAATGATAGTGCCAAGTGCTTCACCTTATGGATCAGCGGTATTGTTGTACCAAAGAAAGATGGAGGCCGCGTATGTGTATTGATTATAGAGCATTAAAGAAGATCACTATCAAGAATCGTTACCCTATACCTAGGATAGACGACAGTTAGACATGATGGATCGAGAAGATGATTGGCTTTCAAAACCAAAAAGCTTGTTTGAATGGTTGGTGAGTCTTTTCAAAGTTAGATTTTACAAATGTGATTGTTTAATTGGGATACCACCAAGTGAGAGTCTGAGAAGATGATACATGGAAGAATGCTTTCAAAACCAAACAAGGCTTGTTTGAATGGTTGGTGATGCCTTTTGGTTTGTGTAACACTCCAGCGACGTTTATGCGTTTGATGAATGATTTTTTACGACCTTTTATACAAGATTTTGTGATTGTTTAATTGGATAATATCCTAGTATACGACAGAACTTGGGAAGAGCATCTCATTCACGTTGAGAAGATATTTAAAGTATTACATGAAGTAGGTCTTCACAATTATTAGTTGAATTATGGTTAAAGAAGTGTGAGTTTGGAAAGGAGGAGTTGGTGTATCTCAAATTCATTGTTGGTGGTGGACAATGGAAGAATGATCCAAAGGAAGGTTGAAGTGATCACTAACTGGCTTAGACCTAGTACTGTAAATGAAATCAGGAGTTTCTTAGGGGCTTGCATATACTTGCGTAAGTTTATCCGACATTTTTTGACTATAGCAGGACCATTACATGGTTTGACGGAAGCTAAGGCAAAGTTTGAATGGCAGCAAACCCATGAAGACGCTTTTCAGTTACTAAAAATAAGATTTCAGAAGCACCGGCGTTGGCATTGCCTAACTTAAAGCGTACTTTTGAAGTTGAGACCGACGCTTCTAACTATGTGATGGGATTTTCAATGATGTTGTAGTAATAGGTTCGTTGAGACTTGTGAAAGCATACTTAATTTTAAAACTAAAAATATAGCAAACTCAAAATAAAAAGTGATGTGAAGATTTAAAAATAGACCAAGGCTCCGGATTCCACTATTCCTTCTAGTTGATTGGTTTACAATGATATTTCTGAAATTATTATTAAGCTCTTTTTCTCATTAATTCACTATTAATCTATAAGGTGTCCAAATATTAAATTGTAATCCTTAAGCATGAATTATCAGAGAATTGATTTTAAGCATAACACATCGAATTGATTCACAACTAATTAAGAAAACCAATTTTATCTTTATGTTGATCCTAGTGAATTAAATAAAATAAATAATTAAAGAAATTGTAAAAAGAAATTACCAATCAAGCATGAGTGAATAGTATCCTCCTTTGCCTTGGTCACGTGAGAATTAGCTCATCATCATGTTGGAAACACGCTCAAAATTCATTTTTATTGCTCAAAGGGTGTTCACAATAATGAAATGGGAGAACAAGTAATAAAACCGGGTTTGTAACACTTATTTTGTTACAAACCAAACTGTTACAGAGAACGATACAAGTAAAGTGTCACTGTCATTGTAGCTATACGACCCTACAGGATCTGTCGTTGTCACTGTTGATGAACGACAGTTTTGTTGCGTCTTATGTTCTTCGTGTTCTTCTTCAGCAGCAGTAATGGCAGTTCTCTGCAACTCTGATTTTTTGGCTCTGTGATTGCTCTAAACTTGTAGAAAATCTGATATCAAAGACTTATTAACACAAAACGTAACTCAAACAATTCTCACTTCTATTGATATATTTAAACTCATGGCTCAACAACCTACTTATAAGTAAACAAACTTGACGACTAAGCAAACAACTCTTTCCTAATAAAACACAAACTCTAATAAAGAAAACTCTGGAAACTCAATATATAAGTTCTAAACATAGAAAACTCTAATACTAGAATAACTTGTTTCTCAAGTTAACTCCAGTTTCCTAACTCTGGTACGTTCACAATAATGCGTGACAACTCCTACTGGTTGCTTCCATAAACGACACCAACTTCTTCTGGTTGCTTCCACTCAGACATCATTAACTTCTTCTAGTTACTTCACTCAGACAACGGCAACTCCACCTAGTTGCTTCCACAATAACATGTCAACTTCTCCAAGTTGCTTCCACTTAACATCATCAACTTCTACTAGTTGCTTCCACAAACTATATCTTGGTTTAATCTTCAACATCCTCCCTTAAACCAAGATATTCTTTACTGATCATTCCAAGTTTTCCACGCAAGTAGATGAAAGTATTAGACTTCAAAGACTTGGTGAAAATATCAGCTACTTGATTCACACTTTCACAAAATTCCACAACTATTTCTTTGTTACTGACAAGTTCTCTAATGTAATGATACTTGATATCTATGTGCTCACTCTTTCCATGAAGCACATGATTCTTTGTCAGTGAAATTGAAGACTTATTGTCACAAACTATTGTTGTAGGAGTTACCTGTTCATGAAATAGAGATTTCAGCATCATTCTCAACCATACAGCTTGTGTGGCACAATTGCCAGCATCAATATATTCAGCTTTTGTTGTAGATAAGGCAACAACCTGTTGCTTCTTTGGTGACCAAGAGAAAAATCCTGTTCCCAAATGGAATGCATAACCTGAAGTACTTTTTCTTCCTTTTGTATCTCCAGTCCAATCACTATATGTATATCCAACTAGCTTTGGATCTTCTGAAACTGTGTAAAGAATTCCCAAACTAGTTGTTCCTTTAACATATCTTAAAATACGTTTTGCATCTTGTAAGTGTGACTGTCTTGGTGATTCCATAAACCTACTGACCAACTCAACTGCATACATAATATCAGGTCTTATAGAAGACAAATATCCGAGACATCCAACCAGACACTTAAAGTCTGTTGGATTCACAAGTTCTCCTGATCCATCTTTTGTCAATTTCAACCTCTCATCTACTGGTGTCAAAATTGGATTGCAACTATCCATCTTGAACCTCTTCAGTATTCCATCTGCATATCTTTGTTAATTAATAAATATACCTCTTTCTGTTTGATGTACTTCAATACCAAGAAAATATGACATTAATCCAAGATCTGTCATTTCAAACTCCTCCACCATATCCTCCCTGAATTCATTGATCATCTCTGAGCTATTTCATGTGAATATAATATCATCCACATACAAACAAACTATAATATGATTGCCAAGAGAATCAGCTTTCAAGTACAGTGTATGTTCATATGGACATCTTGTAAAACCTTTCTCAATGAAGTATGAATCTATTCTTGTATACCAAGCACGTGGTGCTTGTTTTAAACCATACAAAGCTTTGTTTAGCTTGTATACTTGATTCTCCTTCTCCTCCATAACATAACCTGCTGGTTGTTCAACATAAAATTCTTCTTCTAGTACACCATTCAAGAATGAACTATTCACATCCATCTGAAAAATCTTCCAATGCTTCTGAGCAGCTAATACAATGATCATGCGTACTGTATCTAACCTTGCAACTGGTGCAAACACTTCTGAGTAATATATTCCTTGTTTCTGTCTGTATCCCTTAGCAACTAATCTTTCTTTCAATCTTTCTACTTCACCATCTGATTTGTACTTTGTCTTGTAAACCCATTTAACACCTATTGCTTTCTTTCCTTGTGGAAGTTTAGTAAGTTCCCAAGTATTATTCTTCTCAATAGACTTCAACTCTGCATCCATAGCTTGTATCCATCCTTGTTCTTTAGAAGCTTCTTCATAAGCTACAGGATCACAATCTCCAAACAATGCAAAGTTAATCACTTCATCAACAGTATCATCATCATCTCTTGTTAACACATAATCATTCATGCGTGCTGGTGGAACAATATTTCTTCTTAGTCTTGTATTTCCTTCTTGTTGTGGTGCAACATCAATTCTAACTTCTTCTTGATGTTCTTTAGCATCATTCTGAGTTCTTATTTCTTCTTTAACATTCCAATTCCATTGTGAATCTTCATCAAAAATCACATCTCTGCTAGTAATTATCTTCTCTGTTTATGGATTATAAAGCTTATATCCTTTGGTCACTGAGCTATAACCAAAAATAATACACTTGTCACTCTTATCATCCAACTTCTTCCTAAGTTCTTTGGGTACATGTGCATATGCAATACACCCAAAAATTCTCAGATTTCTTACACTTGGTCTTATACCTCTCCAAGTTTCTTCTGGTGTCTTATTATACAAACTATTTGTAGGACATTTGTTAAGTAGATATACTGCTGTATCAACTGCATAACTCCAGAAATTCTTTGTTAAATCTTTTATTCTTCTTCTAGTTCTAGCCATCTCCATTATAGTTCTGTTCTTTCTTTCAGCAACACCATTCTGTTGAGGTATATATCTAGCAGTTAGATGATGTAGAATACCATGTTCTTCCATAAAACTATCGACAACAGTATATTCTGTTCCTCTATCAGTTCTTAATATCTTGATGTTCTTGCCAATTTGTTTCTCAGCATATGCTTTAAAACTTCTAAAAGCATGAAAAGCATCACTTTTTTGTCTAAGCAGATACACCCAAGCCTTTCTACTAAAATCATCAATGAAACTTATAAAATAGTTATTACCTCCATGTGATGTAACTTCAATAGGACCACACAAGTCACTATGTACAATCTCCAAATGTTGTTCAGCTCTTCTAGCTTTGTTAATTGGGAATGGATCTCTGTGTTGCTTACCAAAGATGCAATTCTCACACCTTGAGTCTGGAAGCTCTATAGTAGGTATACCTGACACCATGTCCTTCTTGGATAAAGCTTGTAAACTATTAAAGTTTACATGACTCATTCTCTTGTGCCACAACCAAGAATCATCATGTACATGAGTACTATAACAACTTTCCTTTTGATGATGAATATTCAAAGGAAATAATTTGTTCTTTGTCATCTTTACTTTTGCTATCAGCCTTCTTCTTCTATCTCTAATGAAACAAATACCATTGTAAATGTTCATAGAATATCCTCTCTCTGACAATTGCCCCATGAAAAGGCGAGGGTACCTAAATATACCTCAAGCTAAAACTTTTCCTACCTATAAGTCCTTTCTCCGAAAGTGATTGTCTATGGACTGAGTCGAGAAAATACAACTAATCGGTTCACACTTCGTGTGATCGTCTATGGATACGAGATCGAGACAATACAACAACGAAGTATGTTACTTGATAAAAAGGTTCGGACTTAACCAAACACAATAGGATTCACTTATCAAGTAAATAAGAATTAACGTTTGTGTAATTTACTTTAATTATAATAAAACAAATATAATGCAGAAATATAAAGTAAATGACACGGCAAGATTTTGTTAACGAGGAAACCGCAAATGAAAAACAAACCCGGGACCTTGTCCAGAATTGAATACTCTCAGGATTAAGCCGCTACACAAAATTACACCTAACTTCGTATAGTTGAGACCAAGCAACTAAACCTATAGTTCACCTAGTTCCGTCTGTATTCCCACGCCTCCAACTTATAAATAAGTCACGTACTTGAAACAATTCCTTTGGTTCGTATTCCAAACAGTAAAGGAATAACAAATCTGTTTGGTATCAACTCTCTTCAACCAAGTGATATGAGTCGGCGAAAGGCTCTTCCGTTTATCTTAACATAAACTCCTTCGTCAGGTCCTTAGATCTATCTTATGTTCAATTACCGAAGTAATCGTATAAGATTAAGCCAACAACACTCTTAGTCCAAAGAATTGTATTGATGCCGATCTACTCAATTATTCAATCCAATGTACCACAAGGATAAACCGATTATTAATTGGATCCTCTTTTACCGAAACAAGTATTGTGCACACCAAAGATTATAAACCCAAGTCAGATTTTCAATATCTTCTTTGTCTTCAAATCTTCTTAAATCTTCAATAAAAACCTGCACACAATCACTTGAATCTCTTGTGATCAATCACGCACAAAATGGAGTCTGTTAACAATGGATTATCACAAGATCGTCTTTAGAACTAACAATGAGTCTAAAGATCCTCTGTCGAAACTACGAACTAGTTTGAGTGAATCTTATATCAGAAGAGAAGATTCTCAAGCATAAAAAAACTAGGTGCAATCAGATTTCAACCACCGTTAGTCAATCAAATCAAACGAAATCAAAAGATAAATCGCAATTATCTAGTTTCCCACCAACGGTACACGCTAGAGCTTCTCAATCCCAAAGAAGACTTTAAAATGAGAGGCATTAAGAGATTTCGCCTAATTAGGTTACTCTCCTCTCCGAATAGGCGGCTTCACCAGTAATAACAACAAAAGAGGAAGTCTGTTGTTACGAAGGATTAGTTTGCTAGAAAGTCAAACTTCAAGTATTTATAGACAAGGAAGTTTGGACACCAAGTAATTTCCAAAACCGAAAATATTCTCAAGATATTCATTAAAGCACAAATTCGGTTTCCATAATTCCTGGAAATGCTCTGTCCAAAAATAATGATCGAAATCTCTCGGAAAATCTAATTAGTAAATGCACATTACTAATTCTTATATTTACCTACAAAATAAAATTAATAACCTTAATTAAAAGATTCTTAACTTACTTATGTTTCGATCCTGGGATTCTCTTCCCTTAGCTATTAAGGAATAACTTTGAACAATTAAAGAAATAAACATTCATAACACGTGTTCAAAGTATGTCGACATCCTTACTTTGTAAGTTCTCTTTCACACTTACAACCTTGAAACCTATTTGCCACACTTCCAAACAAGTTTAGAATTGGTTCATCTGACTTTCAAGAACTATGCGATTGATCAAACAGACATTCAATCACAATCATGGGTTTAACGGTTCTACCAAAACAAGTTTCGGTTCTACCTTCCATGTGAGTACTGTGCATAGTCACACTAGCTTTCCAAAATTCGGTTGACTAGGTACTAGGATCGGTTCCCCACATATATATGGTATCTAACTTATATGTGTTGCACATGTCCATAGGATCGGTTCCCCTTTGCCTAAAAACGTGTTGCACATCTCCATAGGATCGGTTCCCCTTTCTTCTATAAACCTTACTGCACCCCATACAAGGATCGGTTCCCCTTTGTGATGTACTGCACCTCATATTTGGTCAGACATAAAATCACAAACCCGATCATACCATCTAAGGTGATTACTTAAGATCATTTTCACTAATAAAAGTCATACCAATACATAAGTCAGGCCTTTGTGAATAGTTCTACCAAGAACACAAACAAGTTGTTAGCGGTTATACTCAATCACACATATTGGTTGTTCATAAGATATGCAATGAATAACAAAACCAATAACACCTGGCAATTTCCTTTTCGGTTCAACATGTCATATCCAATAATGGTTAAGTGTTCTAAACTCTTATTTCAATCATTGAAACTTTCTTAGAGGATGACAATAGCCATTTTCACACACTATTAGCATCAAAGCAATTTTCAAGTTATTGAAATAATCATAACGAAACATTCTAAGTCTACATCAAATAATTGTATCACACAAACCATGTAAGATGTTACTCGACAATTTTCACATGATCATCTTTTGACTTGCGTCAAGAATATAAGATGAACTTGGTTGAAGCAAAAGCTTGCCAATACATATTTCGAGAAATATGTAAGCGAGTTAAACTCAACTCGAAATCTCAAATGTGTATAATAGAAAACTATATCGTAACACGACTTATGTCTCAATATATGAGATAGAGTAGAAATAGACTTTCCAAGTGATATATGAGTTTCAGTCTCCACAAACCTTTTGTTGATGAAGTTCCACAAGCTCTCCTTAGTAGTTCTTCGTCTTCAAATGATGAACGCCGTGAAGTCTAAGGCTCAACTACACAATCTATGTCCTAGTCTGAGACATCTATAAGTAGACTAGAAATCAAGACTTATTCAGCTTATGCAATATACCCAAAAATTCTCAGATTTCTTACATTTGGTCTTATACCTCTCCAAGTTTCTTCTGGTGTCTTATTATACAAACTATTTTTAGGACATTTGTTAAGTAGATATACTGCTGTATCAACTGCATAACTCCAGAAATTCTTTGGTAAATCTTTTATTCTTCTTCTAGTTCTAGCCATCTCCATTATAGTTCTGTTCTTTCTTTCAGCAACACCATTTAGGAATAAGAGTTTTACATACATAAGCATAATTCCTAATATGTTTAGGAATAAGAGTTTTACATACTTCATACGTGATTTCCACCACGATCTTATAAAGTAATCAAATCCTGCAACTACGTTAAGTGAATCATCCTTTGGATTCATTCTTATAGGTTGTATCGCACCAAACACAGATTGTTAGATATTTTCGTGTTTTCCTGCTCTGATACCAATTGAAAAGGCGAGGGTACCCAAATATACCTCAAGCTAAAACTTTTCCTACCTATAAGTCCTTTCTCCGAAACTGATTGTCTATGGACTGAGTCGAGACAATACAACTAATCGGTTCACACTTCGTGTGATCGTCTATGGATACGAGATCGAGACAATACAACAACGAAGTATGTTACTTGATAAAAAGGTTCGGACTTAACCAAACACAATAGGATTCACTTATCAAGTAAATAGGAATTAACGTTTGTGTAATTTACTTTAATTATAATAAAATAATTATAATGCAGAAATATAAAGTAAATGACACAGCAAGATTTTGTTAACGAGGAAACCGCAAATGCAGAATCCCGGGACCTTGTCCAGAATTGAATACTCTCAGGATTAAGCCGCTACACAAAATTACACCTAACTTCGTATAGTTGAGACCAAGCAACTAAACCTATACTTCACCTAGTTCCGTCTGTATTCCCACGCCTCCAACTTGCAATAAGTCACGTACTTGGAACAATTCCTTTGGTTCGTATTCCAAACAGTAAAGGAACAACAAATCTGTTTGGTATCAACTCTCTTCAACCAAGTGATATGAGTCGGACAAAGGCTCTTCCCTTTATCTTAACATAAACTCCTTCGTCAGGTCCTTAGATCTATCTTATGTTCAATTACCGAAGTAATCGTTTAAGATTAAGCCAACAACACTCTTAATCCAAAGAATTGTTTTGATTCCGATCTACTCAATTAATCAATCAAATCTACCACAAGGATAAACCGATTATTAATTGGATCATCTTTTACCGAAACAAGTATTGTGCACACCAAAGATTATAAACCCAAGTCAGATTTATATGTGTTGCACATGTCCATAGGTTCGGTTCCCCTTTGCCTAAAAACGTGTTGCACATGTCCATAGGATCGGTTCCCCTTTCTGCTATAAACCTTGCTACACCCCATAAAAGGATCGGTTCCCCTTTGTGATGTACTGTACCTCTTACTAGGATCGGTTCCCGTTTCCCATATTTGGTCAGACATAAAATCACAAACCCGATCATACTATCTTAGGTGATTACTTAAGATCGGTGTCAGTAATAAAATTCATACCAATACATAAGTCAGGCCTTTGTGAATAGTTCTACCAAGAACACAAACAAGTTGTGAGCGGTTATACTCAATCACACATATTGGTTGTTCATAAGATATGCAATGAATAACAAAACCAATAACACCTGGCAATTTCCTTTTCGGTTCACAAACAAATTTATGAACTTACTTCCTTAGAACACATGTAGAACATTGTTCTCTAGGATGAAATCCTCACCTCACAATAGCATTCAAATGATTATGGCGATGTATTATCTACAAAGTTTAATGGTTAAGCAATAAACCTCGTATTGTATTCCTTAATACTATGTCTATCTAGAGTTCAAATATGCTTCAGATTTTGTTTTCAATATGCACGACTTGAAAGATACGTTAGGGAATTAAACAGTTCAAGTCAAATATCACTAACCTCAAGTGGAAGGATGATTGTTGTCGTTGTAGCTCCTTGCTTCTTCACATCTTCAAGACTTCGCAATACTTGTAATGTGACAGCCCGGATTTTCGGACTTCCAGCGGACACGGATTCGACCTTGTGGGTCGGGTCCGATCCAGCTAGCAAGCCCAAATTTCCGGACCGCCACTCGTGTAGGACCAGATTTTTCGTTCTAAAATATTTTGAACAAATAAAAATCTTAAATTCAAACTCAAATAAAATTTTACTATAAGAAATGTAATCTTTATTTTGAAATTTACACACTGTAAAATAATTACATAATCAAAAGTGCATAACTTGAAATTCAAAACGTAATACCCAAATCCCCTTGCTACAAAAAAAATTCCTTTACGGCTAGTCTATCTTCATTCTCTGTGGAAAGGGAGGAAAAGGGATGAGCAAACCACGACCCAGTAGGAAGTTTCCAAAAGTAATAGAGTGCAACGAATCACACAAATGCAACAGATACGATAATTAAAATCATGCATAAAAACTCGTAATAATACGTACTCTGTTCTCAGCCACAAATAATCAATATTTTCTTACTCGCAATAATAGTTACGCTATTCTCAGCCACAAATAATCAACATTTTCTTACTTAAAATTTTCAATCTAAAATTATAGATTCTTAATCTAATTGTCAGAGTTATTCCGGTAAACAAACCATTATTGTTCCCCAAACAGTCTTTCCAGGGCAGCCACCAGTGGTGGGATGCCATAAAGGCCTGACAAAACCATTATTGTTCCCCGAACAGTCTTCCCAGGGTTGCCACCAGTGATGGGATGCCATAAAGGGCTGATATTTCGGCGGCAGCTGAAAAAAAATGTGCGTCTATAATTCATTTCTAATCAATACACTCAAGAACATAAAAATCAAACCACATCCATAATCCTTAGTGTTTATAGGAACGGACAAAATGCATTTGTATTCCAAAACCACATAAAAGCAATTGGGATTTGGGACTATTGAGCTTCCTCTATTTTGTTTTATTATAAGCTAAATCAAATACCACCGGAACATTGGATGCACGTAAACACAGGTGCAGAGATGAGGCTAGTGGGCAGAAAACTGAGTTGGCACTTGGTTGATTAGATAGAAATTTTCTTTTAGATCATCCAGTAAACATAAAAAGGATAATAAAACATGAACAAAGTTTTAAGGGTCTTTGAGTTGTCACATCAGTGTTTAGTTTTATAAAGCAAAATGGAAGAAACAGTACTGTATAGTGCGTATATGAATCAAAATGAGGCCTTGTCAAATAATACATTAATAATTGAGTAATTAAAGAAGTGAAAACAAAAGAACGCCCAATTTGGGGATATCAAAACTAATTGGGGATATAGGTACATGACAAAATAGGGATCCAAATAGCAAAGCTGGGTCACCCCTTATGTAATTATTTTTTAAATTCCTAATCTAGCCCTCACTAATCATGTTTAGTGGTTAATAATGATTAGTAAAAATCTTAAGTATTTGGGGGATATATTAGTGTGTGTTTTTATTTTAATTTGTGTTAGTGAGGAGTAGAAGGAGAGAAAAAAAAATTTGAGAGGAAATTTTTTTTTGAAAATGGAAGATGATTGTGATGAGAGAATTGCGGTAATTTGAATCTTTAGCTCAACCACAACAACAATCATATCTTCAATCTTGGTGTATGATAACAACTCACAATTGGAGTTATATGATGAACCAACCCCCTTGGATCATGATTTTCGTGACCATGAAGTGTTTTATGAAGAACCAACCCAAGAAAGTAAACATGTTCAACATACAAGCAACCCCAACACACAGGTAATGCTTCAAAGAGGTCGAAAATTTGATTTTCCTTTTTGAAACCGCCATTTTTTTTGTCTGAAACAGCTTAGTACCGGCATGCTCGTTGTATGAATACGACGCCGGAACTAATGCCACCGGCGTGGTATTCATACTCCTTGCCATGCCGGTATAAGATATCCCCCATTTTAAAAACTTTCCTAGGCATGGTCTTCAAACCAACTATGCATGCCGGTATGCGATTATGCTTTTTACCTACCACCGAATATTCCATGGAATATTCAAACCTAAGCATGGTTCACTCCTAAATGACCATGCCGGTACTACCAGAAAAGCATCCAGGAATTTAAGATTTTTGAACTCCAATACCGGCGTGGTATATAAAACATCGGGCACGCCGGTAGTTGATCCCGGCATGCTTTTAAAATTACCGCCAAGCCGGTAATTGGTTCCGGCTGGAAAACTCACATATCGAGAATGCCGGCTCTTGTTACCGGCTTTGTACCTTGTTTAGCTAGAATGCCGGCATTGTATCTTCCGGCAATTGTGTTCAAGAACATCCAATGCCGGTACTGTGTATAATTGTTTCCTCCTTTCAAGTGTATTTCTAAAATGCCGGAACATTATTATTCAATGCCGGAACTGTGGTCGAGCACGCCGGAAATGGTACCCGACATGGTTTTTTTTTTTTTGAACTAATTCAATTTTCTTTTCATTTATTCCTTAGATTGAAACATACATTGATCCAACAAATTCCAAACCGCTTGGTTCGGATACGTCCGAATACTATAAGATGCCTCCGGTATGTTACCAAACAATACTTTGCACCTAGTTTTTAGAACGTTATGTGGTGATTTCTTGTAATGAACCTTATAATCTTCCATTCTTGTCCTAATGTAGGGAATTAAATCTCCAGCGGAAGCAATTGCTTGGGCAAAAGAGACGGCTCTTAAGAACAAGTGTGTGTTGGTGAGGAATACCCAAGGTTCAAATAGGCGTTTTGAGATGGTTTGCGAGATAAGTGGTGAATACAAGGCAAAGAATAGCCATAAGATAAAGGGTTATGTATATGAAAAGAAGACTAATAGGGTATACAAAACTCATACGAGGAAGGATAATTGCCCCTTTAAGCTTGTATTCTATTTAAGAGACAAATAAAATGAATGGGATTGTACGGTGTGGTTTGGCCAACAAAACCACCCGGATCCGAAAGATTTTAATGGTCACTCCATAGTTGCGAAGATAAAACCTCGTGAATTCGAGGATGTAAAGATAATGACCAAAGCATGTATCAAACCAAGAGTGATTCTCAGAACCTTCAAGGAAAAGGATGATCAGAACGTTTCTTCTCTAAGTACAATTTATAGCGCCCAAGCAACCATTAGAAGGGTGGAATGGGAAGGGAGGAGCGTTATGCAAGAATTTGAGAAGATAGTTTGGGATCACAACTACACGCGTATCATTAAAAGAGGACCGGACGAAAAGCCCCTTCAAATATTCATTGCGCATCCTTTGCTTTCACAATTGGCTCATACATGTTGTGGTGTTCTTATGATGGATTGCACCTACAAGACAAACAAATACAACATGTCGTTGTTCAACATCGTGGGGCAAACATCGGACAAGGTAACATTCACATTGGCTTGGTGTTTAATGGAAAACGAGAGGGATTACAATTATCATTGGGCATTACGACAATTGAAATTATTGTTCCCGGAAAATCAATTTCCGAGGGTCATCGTAACCGATCAAGATGACACACTAATGGGTGCTATATCGATGTATTTCCGGATGCACAAAATTTCCTATGTACGTATCATATAGGTCAAAATGTGACAAAACATTGTCATGCTTTGTTTGAACCCTCTAAGGCGGATATTAAGAAGAGAATGATTGCTCAACTAGAGGAAGATGTTCGCAAGAAGAAACTATCACCCGAAGAAGAAGAAGATGAAAGAGGAAAGATTAAAGAGCGAGTGGACAAAGAACACGATGAAAATCATAAAAAGTGGTTGGAATTTCTAAAGGATTGGGATAAAGTTTATTGGTCTCTTACCGAGGATATATATGAAAAGAGATTGAACATGTTTAGTGCTAAATATAATGAAGTGTATCCAAGCGCCGTCTCATATTGTCGGGATAAATTGTTGGATAAGTACAAGGAAAAATTTGTGCGTGCATGGAAAAACCGGTATAGGCACTTCAAAACTGAAGCAACTAGTGCAGCGGAATCCGCTCATGGTAGATTTAAAGATCTCATCCAGTCCGGGCAAGGCAACGTGGTTACGGTCACCGAGGCAATGGAGCAATACTTTAAGGATGATATCGATAGGATCAAGAAGGCTTTTGAGAAAAGCTCAATGGAAAGGATGACTCAGTTTCTTCAATATACTAAGTTGCTCCAAGGAATAGAGTTCAACGTCTCTCATTGGGCAATAAAACATATGATGAGAGAAATGGCATATGAGAAAAATTATGGAAAACCAGGTGATGTGTGTATTTGTCCGGACATGTCTTCATTGGGGCTTCCGTGTCGTCATATGCTTGTGAAGTACAAAGAAGTTATACCTATTGAGGTTATTGATCCGTTTTGGAGGCAACTATCTTTTGACCCTCCCCCTACGGAAGCTCCCGGACAATCACCATGGGATACAAATGAAGCAAAGGAATTCTACGAAGATTACTCACGTGGCAACTCGGCTAGCCGACAAGTATTGTTGAGCCAACTAAGGCTAATTACTCGCCCATGGATCAAACCAAGTGAAGAGCCATGAAAGGGAGATCCGATAGGTAGACCACAAACTAAAGTTTCAAGGAGAAAACAAAGGAAAGAATTCAAAGAAATGACTCGACGTGAAGAAGAACTCGCGGCAACCAAGAAACGAGATCTATCCGCAAGTGAGATTTCGGAACTCCGATTCGCGGAAGTGCCGGTTCCAATTAAAAGGGGTAGACCGAGGAAGGAACCGTTAACAAGTCAACAACAAGCGACGGTTTCCGTATCCACACCAAAAACCGATGGATCGGAGGTTCCAAAGAAAAGGGGGAGGCCACCGAAGGTACCAACGTCAAGCTTTCAAGAACAACAAGTTGAGCATTCCGAAGCCACACCCATAGTCGATGTATCGGAGGTTCCAAAGAAAAGGGGTAGGCCGCCAAAGGTACCAACATTGAGCTACCAAGAACAACAAGGTGAGCATTCCGAAGCCACACCCGTAGTCGATGTATCGGAGGTTCCAAAGAAAATGGGTAGGCCGCCAAAGGTACCAACATTGAGCTACCAAGAACAACAAGGTGAGCATTCCGAAGCCACACCCATAGTCGATGTATCGGAGGTTCCAAAGAAAAGGGGTAGGCCGCCAAAGGTACCAACATTGAGCTACCAAGAACTACAAGGTGAGCATTCCGAAGCCACACCAATAGTCGATGTATCGGAGGTTCCAAAAAAAAGGGGTAGGCCTCCAAAGGTACCAACATTGAACTACCAAGAACAACAAGTTGAGCATTCTGAAGCCACACCAATAGTCGATGTATCGGAGGTTCCAAAGAAAAGGGGTAGGGGTAGGCTAAGGAAGTATAATCTCCCGTCACATACCGAAGACATTTGGAGTGTAGAGATTGCAGAGGATGGTTTGGATATAATTAAGCTAAAAGTTGGTAATATGACGATGTATAAGGATTCGCAAACGGGTAGGACTCATAGACACTACCATACAAAGATAGAGTCTTACATAGACCAACTTCCTGAGGCTATTCGTGAGTTTATTGTGTATACGGATGATGTCGATGGAGATGGAAATTGTGGCTATCATGCTGTGACCGAACAATTAGGAATCTTTGACACATCGCTTAGTAGAGGTATGACACCATGCAAATATGCTAGAACGAGGATGGCCGAACAACTTGTGAACAAGAGGAGATTTTATGAGCAATTGCTTGGTGAAGGAGAGATGTTTGATGATATGTATGCTCGAGTATTAGGCCCGAGCAAGAGATGAAGTTTCTTCCTTCTGAATATTGGATGAGCATGCCGCTTTGTGGGCATCTAGTGGCGGATACATTTAGATGTGTTGTTCATTATTTTACGCCCACCTTAGAAGTAACATTTACACCAAAGTGGCAAAAATGCGAGGGATCCCTTAAGAAGAGAAGAGTTGTTTTGGCGTTCGTGAACGACAATCATTTCGTTATTCCAAAACTCAAGGACAATTGTCCATTGCCACCTGTTTTTGGAATGGTTAAAAACAAGGACCTAGATCCAAATATCTGGAAAGGATGGATGGCATTGTATGAGGAGAATCACCAATTTTGGGATGCGTTGGCCTTATCAAAGAAACCTCTTAAAGAGGAGGAGAGGAAACTTCATACGTGTGGAAGCGACGAGGAGTAATTTGGATATATGTAGTACACTAATACGCAACCTTTTGTTTATTTGGAAGTTTGAATTGTAATCATTAAACCATATGCTATGTACGTGCCGGCATGATTTAATTCAAACTTTGCAATGCCGGAACTTATCCGGCTTAGAAATACTTTTCTCTTTTATGCCGGCAACTAACCATAAGTACACAGAGATATTAGATTAAGTTTCGGCATTACAAATAACTTCACGATAATGCCGGAACTGTAACAAGATCAATTATTCATAAGGGAAAGATAGAGTACCGGCACTACATTCAAAATCGTATCAATGCCGGAATTGTAAATTTCTTTATTCTTGAAAGAAAACAGATTTCCGGCATGGATGTTACAATTTCGACCATGCCGGTTTTGAAAAATAAAAACACAATGTTTCATATAGATTCATCAATATATTATGTTCTAAGCCAAAAACAGATGAAATCAACATCTCAAAAATTTAGCAAGACACATAAAATAACATAAGCAAAGACTAGATTGTTTAACGAACCACATGTAAAGTTAAGATGTTCCAAACCAAAAACAAATGAAACAAAGATTTCAAAGTTTAGCAAGACACACACATAAACATAAACCGACAGTAGATTGTTCAAATACATATCTAATACTATAAAAGAAACATTAACAAACATCTTAGATCACTCGGTCCTTGGCTTCTTGTGAACCCTCTTTTTCTTTGGAGTCCACAAGTCCTTTGCATTTGGATCTTCAATTTTGTCTATCTTCTCATCAACTATCTTCATTTCTTCCGGGGTCAGCACCTCTCCTTTCTTGATCTTGCATTTAAACAAGTTTCCCAATTTTCCTAGCCGCGAACGCTGTTGTTATATATTTCCATTAGTACGTTATAAGTTTATAAGTTTATAGGTATACATTCAAACGATAGGAAGTGAACCAGAATTACGTACCAACAAAAGGAGAGTCTTTTCAAGTACGGGTACAGTAGGTTTCTCAAGAGTTTCTGCTTGTGGAGGCACTGTTTCGTTGGCCGGGCGTACAATATAAGGATGTGAGTACCTCCGATGACCTCTGGGGAAGCCTGGTTCCGACTCATAACCGTTTTCCGCAAATTCCCAACCAGCCCTGTCCAGTTGTTTTTCTTCCCTTTCATTCCAATGTGCAACTACAGGAGTTGGTTTGTAAACTACCAGCGTATGTTGTTTACCTGATACGCATTGAGGTAAGACATGAGAGAATTTGGCATCAGATTCACCCTTAAGTGTTTTCTGTTTGTACCCAAGTTGGCGAATCACACGGAGAAGGTTATGCATAACAAATCCTTTTGGATGAAACAATGGTCCGTTGTAAAACGCTACATTGTCATGCCTTGGAAAGTGAACTCCTCTTTCGTTCTTATATGGGTCAAACACAACATCTTGGACAGCGATAGAGTCCAAAGCCTCCCCTCATGGTGAGTAATCGAGTTATGTTATTGGGCTTCGGTTTATTATCGAAAACGTATTTCTTGGCTATAGGAGTCCGTGGATCCAAACCATGCGTTGACGACTCCAAATATTTGTACTCATTGAACAATGTTGGGAAGTGTTCATAAGCCCACACCTACGCAAATGAAAGATCGTTCCAATGAAATGTATGTATAAGAAAAGAACTAATTGGAAAACAAAATAACTAGTTCACCTTACCTGTAATACAGTGAAATTCCCATTAAATTGACGGCAAGTCGCCTTACAAGATCTACACATCTCCGCCAAAAAATGTGCCAAGAAAGCAGTGCCCCATGAGTACTCATGAAAATCCTCCAAGGGATCCAAGTATTGTAAGTTGTTCATATGCACCAAGTTACCATTAGAGTCAGGGAATATTCCGATGCCCAAGAGGAACAAAAGATAAGCAGCGGTAGTTTCTTTGAATTTGTTCGACATTCAATTCCTTGCCCATCGTATTCCCAAACAACTGTTTGAGCTTAACGACTTTAATAGTCTTTGTCATGGTATTCTTTTTCACGTACATATTTGCTTTTGTCGTTTCCTCATCCCAACCAAACAACCTTTTAGTCAGATCATATATCTTGGACCATTCTAGGCTCTTACCGTCGTCATCTTTGTTAACGGCTTTTCCTCGGATCTCTAAACCCAATATTCTTTGGACATCTTCAGGGATAATGGTCATCTCGCCAAAAGGAAAATGCATGGTATCAGTCGAAGCATAAAACCACTCCAAGAAGCAATTTGCCGTCACTTGATCAGTGGCCACATAGTATTCTACCGCTGGATACAACCCAGATGCTCTTACTGCCGCTTGAACCTCCAGACACTCCCCTTCCAAATCCCATGTATCCATTTGTTGATGGAGGCAAACACGGAAGTCTTTCTTGTGGTCCTATAAAAACACACCAAACAAACTTCAATTCACCGGATCATATATAAACAATATAATAACTAGATGCAAACATCTTACATAAGTTGAATAGATCCAACGAGCCCAAGAGTCCTTGTAGTCAAATAAAAGTTTGGGATCTCTCGGCTGACCCCAGTGTTTGCCATCACTGCGTTGTGGAATCATGTCATATAGTTTTGGGAGGTGCTTTGGTGGCTTCTTTTCATCTTTGTCATCGTCTTCAACTCCAGGTTGTCCTAAGCCATGTGATGATGAGACACCTTCTGCATCAGGAGGTACATAATTCTCCCACTGAGCAGCATCATCGCTGCTTGTGTCTCCCTCCTCCGGGGGATTTTCCCGGATCGTGAGCTTATGACGTTCCGGATCATATCTACTACGTCGAGATCGAGAAGACTTAGGTTTTTCTTCATCAACAACTTTTCCCTTTCCTTTCTTCATTTTTGGAGCTTTTGACCTACCAACAAAATGAGTTTTTAAAAAATAAGGAAACAGATTTCCGGCATGGTAAATGAATATGCCGGCACTAATCCCGGCATTGTATACTTAATGAGTTTTACGCCGGTTTATCAGTTCCGGCATCTTATGTAAATTAAATACCATGCCGGTAAACAGCGAATTGTCTACAGAGATTTTAAAAAATAAGGAAACAAATACCGACATGGTCGATGAACATAACGAGTATGCCGGCAATTATCCCGGCATTGTATACTAAATGAGTTCCATGCCGGTTAACCAGTTCCGGCATCGTATGTAAATGGAATCCAATGACGGTATTAAGATAATTATCTACAGAGATTTAACAAACTAGGTTAAACAATACCGGCATGGCTAGTGAACAATACGATTTTTCAGGGTTTTTCTAATAACTTGCATGCAATAAAAGGGGGATATAAACTAAATAGGAATTTCAATTCACTCAATATTGGAAGTTGAATTCACTCAATTAAATTTCAATTCACTCAATTTAATTTCGATTCACTCAATTCAATTTCAATTTCACTATAATTTCACTAAGAATGCTTCAATAAACATAGACATCACTTACCTCATCATCTCTGTTATTTCCTCATCATCACTTATATCTTGTTCAATAGATGCTTATGATTTCGATTTACCACGAGGATTAGGTTTTGGTTTTTCAGGAGGTTTGCGAGGACCCATTCTTATTTGGGTTTGAAGAATTGAATGAGTTTGGTTTGGAAGATGAAACCAGATAATGGAGTTTAGGGGTTCTACAAGTTCTCTTGGAATTACTAAGTGAAAACAAAAAAAATAGAGAGATAAAACCGTTTCCATTTTATGTAGTAATGGAGTTTGTAACCGTCAAATAAAGAACCAAATAAATGGAATGAGGAAGTTTGTGGCGGTTACAATGGGGGATAATTGGTGCGACAGTTACAATAGAGAAGAATAAGGAGTTAGAGTTAGTTGTTTTTTTTTTTAATTATAAAAGGTAACAAGCCTCATAATTCCGGCACCACATACATGCTACATTTAACGCCGGAACACTGTCTTGCTACATTGAACGCCGGAACACTATCTTGACACTCAATTGTGACGGTATTGTATTATGTTAACGAGCCACCACAAGGTTTTAAGCAAACAAACCGACCCAGAATGGCCTTCATATTAATAGTAAGGAAATAAACTAAAAAACATTAAACACATAAACAACGTAACACATAAAATGAAACATCTCAAGCCAATTGCAACTAACATCAGTTCTCGGAACGAGATTTAAGAAACAAAGCAGCTTCAAAATGCCTAAAAGGCTCTTTGAACCACTTGAAATATGGTTCCTGAGCTTCATACCTATTCCCTCTATATCTTGCAAGAAACTCGTTGTATTTACGACATAATTTGATGAGTGCAGTTGTTCGATTGCGTACAACAAGATCACTGCATTCTATTATGCGTTTCTTACAGTCCAACAAGTTATTCATTGAAGAACCAGTCCTAACTAGACCCCAAAAAAGATCCGAAGGGCGTTGATCTTCCGGCAAATCCGATACTATGTAGTAGTTTTTAATCCACTGGGTTTCTTCCTCAACATCCGCTTCTATCTTAGCTTCTTTTTGACGTTCATCCGCTTCCTCAACCACCGCTTCAATCTTAGCTAGTTTTTGACGATAATGTTCAAGCTTTGCTTCCTCTTTTTCTTCTCTTTTCCTCTTTATTATCTCTTCTTCCATTGCGGCAATTGACTTGGTGGTTTCTTCCGTCCTTCTTAGTTTTTCTAGTATTGTGGCAACTGAGTTGGTGGTGGTTGATGATTGATTTCCTATCGCAGTGCACAATATGTTCCTCATACGTTTTTCTTTTTCGAGGAATTGATGAACTTGGTAGTTGGTGATTGATAATCCATCAGAGAGATGTCTTGGAGATAACGTTTTTTTTTTTTTTAGGTATCAAGTGCAATGGGTGTATCCATTCCTTTAAATAGATGAGGACATAACGGATCTTTTCCACTTTATCATCCCGGCATTGTCAGTAACTTAGATCCCATGCCGGGATATGGTTTTACTGGTCTTTACACGACCATGCAGGGATATCTTTTCCACTTTATCATCCAATGCTCTTTACTGGTCTATGGTTTAAAAAAAATAGCCCTTAGGCATTGAATGTAATTTTCCGGCATTGAATGTAGGAAGTACGACCATGCCGGGATATTTCGCCGGCACACTAAAGTTTATCTATGCAACGCTGGAACATGGATTATTTTAGACAAAAGTATTGTAACACTTGGTTCGGCATGCATATATATACAATATCTATGCGGGATTATGATGGTATTTTATTATGTTAACAAAATAAAATAAGTTAGGAACTATAATTTATTTCAAATGTAATCCTTTTCGCAGGAAGCACGAATGCACTTAGCACGTGCATCAAGCCTTTAAACCACTTGGTGACCCAAGTGGACGAGTTATAGTCTCGTGAAGATTTACATAGAGATGTACCCACAAAACCTTACGAAATACCAAACCGAATACCCTAAAAATATAACCAAATACCCGAAAAACCTAAGCAAATACCACTAAATTAGCAATCTTCTTAAGAAGAATCCGTCTCCGATCCACCCAGCTGGTGGTACTCCGTGACTTTGGTTACAATATGGTTCACGTTGGCTGCAAACATGAATGCTTCTCCCTTTTCTTGCAAGTAACGCGTTTTCACGGCTTCATGCTACAAAAACAACACACAAACTTTGTTTGTTACATAAAAATTGCAAAAGAATAGATTGTGTCGAATTAATCATAAGGATACTTACGAGTTGTTGAGGGGACAATCTATTGTGGGTAGCGTGGTCGATCCGGTGTTTCATTTTTAGATACTCAACCACCGCATTTAAGATGATGTCGTGTCGTTGCTCGATTTGTCGGGTTACCGTAATCATGAATAAACTTGTTAAAAATCTTCAACCACATAGAATCCCGCGTGCTGTTATCTATAGTTGAAGGACGAGTTTCGGCGTACCATGCTTGGGTGATTGCTAAATCTTCCTCGGAGTCAAACGATGCCATTTCTTGTACGTGGGATTAGGTACTATACTAAGCTATTTATAGATGATTTTTCTTGGGTTTAGGGTTTTCCTAAGTTAAGAGTCTCAACGATATATATAAAAACACACGAGTTTTGGGCTTTTGGGTCCAAGTATTGGCTCTCTTTATATAGAGAGAAACCTCAATGGCTAGTATTTTTGAAATCACCCAAACTACCGGCATTAAAATAATCGTAAAATAGAATGCCGGTATAAAGTAATTTCTTCACAGAGATTAGGCCAAATATGCAACCAAATCCGGCATGGTTTTATAAAAACTTTTAAATGCCGGTACTCTGATCCGGCACTCAATCTATAATAGCGACTATGCCGGCATTTGTTAAATTCAAAAAAAAACGGCTAGTTTTTTTAAATATAAGACCGTTGAGGTTTCATTTCTATATAATACCCCCCATTACTTTGGAAAAATCTACACAAACCACGCCCCAAATAATAAAAATAATTCTCTCAAGATACCAAGCACGGTTAAAGCTTCAGAAGGGATGGGGGATTCATCATCTACCTCTATTTGCAAAGTAAGTAGATTTACTAACAATATAATGTTCAATACTATGACGCATAACTAATATAATTTTCTCTTACAGAGTCATCATTTCAAGTTTCAAATTTGCAAGTCACCTTCTCATCTAGCCATGGATTGTCCTTTTATTTATTCAAAGTGTAGAAGTTGTGATGGCACACGCCGGTTTTGGATTGCAAAAACTTATGACGCTGAAAATGGAAGAATGTTTCTAAGGTGTTTGAATCACCCAAAGTGCGATGAGTTTCAATGGTTTGACAAAGCTTGTTGAACTAGCGTGTCAAGAGAAAACCACAAGGGCCAATGCAAGCCTATTGATGGGTGTTATATGAAGGGAAAGGAATATGTTGAAAGAGAAGATGAACCAATTAAGATAGTCCTCGACACCGAGATTCCAGACGATGTCTTCGAAGATATACGCGAAAGATTCAAAGGCTCCGCAATTATTGAAAAGGGATGGAAATAGATTATGAGATCCTCTATAACCAAATTTAATCCATTCCATGTCGTTTAGTATGTTTTAATTTAATTTTCTAATCCAATGTAATGGATTACTTAGGAATGAATTAAGAAAGCGTTTCGTGAAGAACTATCACGGCAGAGTTAGGCATTGAATCAATCAAGATTAGAGTGCCGGTTTTGTAACCAAAATGAATTTTAAAAAAAAAATACAATTCCGGCATGGATTTAGATAACGAATCCACGCCGGTACCTTCGTATATCTATTCAGGAACATGGAATTTTTAATCTTCATATACCGGTATGGTTATATAGAATAATTTCTGTGCCGGTACTTGTAACCGGCATGGATTTAGATAATGCTTTCATGCCGGTACCTACCTATATCATAAACCAAAAGCAAACCAAACTACTAAAGAGTAAACCATGAGTTACAAACGAAAACAAGTTAGAAATTCCTCAAGACGTAACAACCACCATCCAAATGAAAGAAACACAACTGAAGAGCTAATCACTCGGTCCTTTGCTTCTTTTGGGCCACTCTATTCCTCATTTCCCCGAACAAATCTCTTGCACTATGGTCGGTTTTTTCAATTTTATCAAGCTTTTCCACGACTTCCTTCATCTCTTCAAGGGATAACACCTCTCCTCCCGAGTACTTGCAACCTAACATCTTCTTCAACTTTCCAAGCCGACGCCGCTAGTTTCACACATACAACACATAATTAGTATATATATGCTAATATAAAATTATGTGTACATTTAACGAGTAAGCAATTAACAATACTTACTAGCAATCCAATGGTCTTATTAAGTTGGCTCGTCGTAGGTGGTGCCGCTATATGAGTTGGAACGGGAGGGTTTTTCTGGGGTGGAACTTGGACATCTTCAGGCCGCACAACAAGTGGATGTGACCATTCCAAATAATCACGAATGTAGGTTGGGTCAGCTTCATCACCGTTATTCGCAACCTCCCAATTAGTAGTATCAACCAAACGACGTGGTTCCCTATCCCTCGTTGGTTTGGGAGTTGGATCATACTCTACCCTCAACCTTGTGGAACTTGACATGCAACGAGAATAATCAAGAAGGTACCTTTCAGTAGAGGCTGTCATGATACTAGGTAATTGCTTGAATCCAATTTGCCGCATCACACGTCGAGGATCAGCCATAACGTATCCCTTTGGGTGGAACAAAGGACCTTGGTATAATGCAACGTTATAAAACCAAGTGTATTGACGGTTATCTCTAGCCTCCTTGTAGGGGTTGAACACAACATCCTTAGTAGTCATCGCGTCAAGAGCCAATCTCATTTCTATCAGTCGACCATTGTTACCGGGCTTCGGATGGGCGTTGAACTCGTATTTCTTTGCTCTAGGCTCATGGGGGTCAACACCTGGATTAAACTTCAAGAAGGGGTGGTCCTTGAACAATGTTGGGAAATGTTCATAAGCCCACACCTATACAAATTTGAAATGATACATATAAAAGTCAGTAAATTTTGTTTCTAAATACATAATAAGGATACACGTGAACAATATAAATAAGAACATAAGTTTAAAAACAAAAGTACACGGAGTAAAGTGAAATTCCCAACGAATTGGTTTGTAACCGCCTTAGAGGCCCTTCTCATCTCCGCCATCAAATGTGCCATTGCCACGGTGCCCCATGAATAGGTAAAGACCTCGTCCAACGGATCCAAGTCTTGAAGGAAGTTTGCACTAACCTGTTGCTACTAGTGTCGGGAATACCCGAGTGCCCAAGATGTATAACGTGTACAGTACGGGCTGTATAAAGAATCTGTGTGGGTCCCATCCATCCCGCACACTTCTTTTCTTTGTGTTTTCAAACTTCTTCTTAAGAAGGGTCGGTTTGAATGTCTTTGTCCTACTAACCTTAGATACATGAAGCTTTCCACTGACTCTTTGTAGTCCCAACCAAACAACTTGTTAGTAAGCTCGTGCAACTTCGTCCATTCTAGCTCAAGGTCACCTCGTTCTCGCAATTGATTTGCGGTAATATCCAAGCCTAGAATGTTCGAGCATCATCTCGGGATCAAGGTCATCTCTCCAAACGGAAAGTGCATGGTATCAGTTTCACCATGATACCTTTCAACGAAGCAATTGACTGTGACAATATCTGGCTTCACATAATTTTCAACCAAAGGATATAAACCAGATTCCTTTACTATTGCTTGGACATCATAATGCTCTAGAGACAAATCCCAATCAGCCGCGGCTTGGTTTGAGCAAACACGCACACCTTCTTATGATCCTACAATTAATAGATAATACGATTAAGAGATCTTAAGAGATTTTGCATAAATACAGTACATATGCACAAGATAGAAATTCTTACATAGGTATGATATATAGTACGAGCCCATGAGTGCTTGTAGCCAAATAGAACCCGCTGATCAAAAGAAGCTGCGCCCCAAATTTTACCACGTTCAAGGTCGGGTATCATGTCATCAACATGAGGAAGGTGCGAACCTTTAACTTTAACTTTTCCTTTGCCTTTCGCCTTGCCTTGTGTGGGTTGTTGACTTGGACCACCTTGTTCAACTACTCCTTGGCTTTGGTTTGCTAATTGAGTTGGATCAATCTCATTGTCTTCCTTCTCACTTTCCTCTTCATCTTGCTCATCTTCCTCATCTTCCTCCTCAACAGCTGCAATAGGTTCACGGATTGCAAGAATACTACGATCACGACCACTATCCCAAATATCCCCTCTTGTCTCAAAACCCAAACGCTTTTTGTTATTCCCTCGAGGAGGCAGAGACTGAGGAGTATCAAGACCATCCTTCCTTTTTTTGTTAGTCGCTGCAGCTTTAGCTTTTCCTTTGTTAGCCTCCTTTTCTTTGGCTTCCTTTGCTTTAGATCTATTTCAAAAGAAGCACTAACTTTCATTTCTAATACCGGCATAAAATAACAAATAACAGACCATGCCGTGAGCTAGTTCCGGCATGGTCTTATAATAAACTTCCATGCCGGGTTAAAGTGCTGGCCTTTATAAATAAATGTCGAGGATGCCGGTATAGTGTAGGAATGTTCCTGGATAACTAAACACCACTACCGGCATTTACGTATAATGAACATCCATGCCGGATTACAGTACCGGCTTACATAAGTAAATGTATAGGATGCCGGCAGAGTCTGACCTTGGAAATTCTCGGAAACTTAACACGACTACGGGCATATCGGAATAACAAGATTCAATGCGGGTTCAAGTACCAAACCTGCAAAATAAAATGTCGAAGATGCTTAGGAAGAAATTCTAAAATTCTGGATACCAAAACTAGAGTTCCGGCATGAATTCTAAAATACAGTTTATGCCGGTACAACTCACTAAACCCTATTGTTTTCTGTATACCGGCGTAGTCTTCAACCTAGATTGAGTGCCGATACCTATTTACGGCGTGGTATTCATCCTAGATCGCATGCCGGTTTTAACTACCGGTGCGGTATTCATACTAAATCGAATGCCGGAACTTCAGAAACTCAAAATTTGCAGTTAGGGTTTCGCGATTTTTACCTAAACCCATAGCTACAAATCGAGTGAAACACTAATTAAACAGTTCAAAATGACTAACCTTCTCACAGAAGCCATCTTTGCTAGTAGTTTATCGTCCGATAACTCTGCTTCTTTGTCTTCTTCCTCTTGAGCAATCAAATCAAGTTTTTTTTTCAATATCTGTTGAACAATCGCTCTTGGGTTCGATTTACTTGGATTCGATTGACTTGGGTTCGATTGGGAAGTTGTTTTCTTCCGTGGAGGCATGGTTATGATTCGGATAGGTTAATCGACGAATAAATTTTTGATTTAACGATTAATCGTCGATGAAGAACGATGAAGAATTATTTTTTTTCCAAAACCTAACCCTAACACACGAGTATGCCGGTATTCAAATGGGGGATAATGATTTTGTGTTTGGGAATTGATTTTAAGGTTTTTATTTTTTGGGAGGGTATAACAGTTTTTTCATAAGTTTTTTTTATTAATCTAAGAGCGTTTTAGTATTTTCATATCCATAAAACACCTCTTAACAGGCACCTAAGGTTGGGGGAAGTAATTCATATCCCCAATTAGTTTTGATATCCCCGAATTGCGCGTTCAAACAAAATGGGTTAATGTAGATCCTGACATTTTGGTTAAAGAGAAAATACTTAAAAGGGAAATAGGTAAGTGGGTCACACTTTAGGTTATCAAAACATTTTTGTCAACTCTTCCAAAACTCAAAATGGACATATGATAATGAGATCAATGTTTGGTCCTTCTTAATTTTTTAATAATCAAGGTACATGAAGTAAGTTAAATCCAAATGCCAAGACACATTTAAAAATGAACGATCACAAATGCTCGTGGACGTATGCCAAATCTCTGTTGGCTGAAAAACATAGATAACCAAGGTGGGGAGATATAGCACCCGCAAAGTGACACAAAGGAAACGAGTTGCAAAGTCTGCCATTGCGGCAATAAAACGTCTTATTCGTCAACCTTAAAACTTGATTTGAGATCAAAAGTGGTGGATGTTAAACCGAACAACAAGGATCAAATAATTAATTGACCGAGTGGTATAAAACAACCTGGCGAGATTGGGGTATACTCAAACTAATTGGGGTATACACAATAAGACAAAATCTGGTCATAATGAAGTAAAACCAAGCCACCCCTTAACCTTGTATTTTCTAAATGGCTAATATGCCCTTGGTTAATTAACACTAAAATTCTGATTAGGTTAATTAATTGAGTTTAGATTAAAATTTTGAAATTATGAATTCAGTAGATTAACCTTTTGATCCATCATATGAGTTCGATTCGATCTAAAAATTTTGGTTTTGAAAATGCATAAAGCCGGCAAGGTCTCGGTTTGAATAATCTAAGACCAAACATACGGAAGGTTCAACTTTGAATAAGCTCCCGATCGCTCTTCCGCCGGAAGGTTCAACTTTGAATAAGCTGCCGATCGCTCTTCCGCCGGAATGGTCCTAGGATGAAGAACACGCCGACTATCTTGGACAGCAATCTTAAGGCCGGCATGTAAATATTTCCTACCCTTCCGGCTATATTAAACTCGGCATGCAAAAAAATACAACCTTGCTGGTGACATAATATGGAAGATGTAATTTACTTTATTCATTCAATTTTGGTTACTACATTGATTGAAACATAAAACCTAATCCTTGTCGACGGAAAAACGAATGCACTTAGCATGTGCATCAAGCCTTTGAACCCCTAGGCGACCCTATTGGACGAGTTATAGTCTCGTGAGGGTTTACATAGATGTCTACCCACAAAACCTATACTAAAACTTCTAAAGCCATCAATCTTCCTCCTCCGAAGACGATACACCCTCCATCATCTCGGGGGCATACTCCGGGATTTTGGATTCCATGAATTGATAGCTTGCATCGAATGCGAATGCTTCCCCTTTTCCTCCAAGTAGCGCTTTGGCGACTTCATGCTACAAAAACAAAACACAAACTTACATTTGTTAGTGGTGTTTAATTTGGAAGATCAAACAACATGGATCACGTAAAATAAACCACAAAAATACTTACAAATTGTTCAATTGACAAGTTAAAGTGGGGAGCGTTGAAAATTGGTTTTGGATAGCTAAATAGGCAAGTATCGCATTTTCAATAACTATGTGCCTATCGTGCACTTGTTGAACACTTCTTGAGTTAGGATTCCCACACTCTTGGCTAAAAGTGTTGTGAACCCTAGCCCAAAAGGTTGTGGAATCCACCCTTACGGAGGACTGCCTTGAACTCTAGTCTCCGCATACCAAGCTTTGGTGATTGCCAAATCTTCATTAGAATCAAATGAAGCCATTTCTTGTGTGTAGAGAGCTATTGGGTGAGTTAGATGGAGTGTGTGATGATATGAGCTTTGGAGAGTATATGCAAATAGTTGTGTGTTGTTTTGTGGAGATAAGTAGTGCATTTATAGGATGGTGCCCAAATTTGGCCGTTATAGTGTCCAAGTACAAGTGAATCAATGCAATTGTACTTGCAAAAATTTGAATTTTGAACACGCCGGCAGGGTCGTAAATTTGCTACAATGCGGGGTCCCAAAACGGCCGGAAATGTATGGGTTCATTAGCATGCGGCCAAAATACCGCCGGCATTTTCTGTTTTGTTTCCCTCCCGACCTTACATGATTTTAGGCATCGGAAGAATGGTTTTTTTTTTTTCAATGTATGGCGGCGGGGTCTCTATTTTAGTACCTTCCGGCTACACGAACGCCGGCTTGGTAGGAATCATATTACCTTGCCGGCCCCTGGTAACTACACAGATTTTTTGTTGACGGGGCCGTGATCTGTCATTTCACAACCTTGCCGCCCACAGTAATTCCCCAATTTTTGTTGACAGGGCGGCAATGTGTCATTTCACAACCTTGCGGCTACTGGTAATTCCCAATTTTGTTGTGGGCCGGCAATTTGTCATTTCACAACCTTTGGCTACGGGACAGCCGGCAGGGTAGCTTAAAAAAAAGCATGCCGGCAAATGTATTGACACTTTATATAGCTAAACAAACCATTCATTCATCCAACATTTTTTGTCCAAAATACGAAACATGTCCCATAAACCGTAAAAAAACATTTGTCCACACCATTAACTTAAACATTTGTCCACCACAACATAAAAAAATGAACTAGGAAAGAATTCATTGGCCACGACCACGAGCACGACCACGACCACGGCCCCGTTTAGGAACACTACCTTCACCACCACGACCACTGCTGCTACCTTCACCACCACGACCACTGCCGCTACCTTCACCACCGGGGAGCACTACGAGTCCTCTTTTATCGACCTTTGTCTTGGCTTGTGCATCCTTAATAGCTTTTTCTTCCGCCTTTACTTGAGCTTGAAGTTGCTTGAACAATAGATGGGCATCCTCATTGTCAACATTGCAAGCATAGTCAATGTGCTTGCTTTGCACAGTTCTCCTCTATCTTTCGCGCAACATAACACCCTCACAAAGGTCTTCAACTGATCCTTCTATATTCAATTAAACAATAAACAATTAATAGAATGATTCGGTAATGCAATCAATCTTAAAATAGTAAGAGCAACTCTAAAATACTTACAAATATCTTAAGCATTGTTGTTGGGTCTTTCGATTCCATCTTCTTCTTACGAGCCAGTTCTTGGCAGTCATTGGCCTAATCACGGAGGACGAGCCCAAACCAAGTACCACGCCATGTATTTCTCGGTAGCTTCATGACCGGTGGTCACCTCGTCCAAAAGACTCACATCGATGTTACGGCCCCGTCTATTGTCCCAATGTTCTTGAGTTGGCGCTGGATCGTAGAGACGTTAATAGTTTTTTGGGAGGTGGTGCGGTTATCCCGGTTCACGGTAAAGAACGGT
This sequence comes from Papaver armeniacum, assembly GCA_023531295.1. Lineage (NCBI taxonomy): Eukaryota > Viridiplantae > Streptophyta > Magnoliopsida > Ranunculales > Papaveraceae > Papaver > Papaver armeniacum. The sequence continues at coordinate 439,066 of JAJJWW010000596.1, forward strand.
TCTTCATCGAAATGAGGTTCTTCTTGGACGTAACCCAATTGTCGCATTACCCGATGTGGATCGTACATTGAAAATCCTTCAAACACAGTCATCAAGGGTCCATAGTATAATGCAACAACTTTATTTCTCCTTGGGATTAAACCTTGATTTCTATCCTCCCGATACGGATCAAATATCACCTCTTCCAGATCAAATTGTCGATGGCGGCTCGGAGTTTCATAAGATTTTGCGGCATTTCCTTATCCCGAGTACCCTAAAACTGTACCTTTGAGCTCTTGGCAAATGTAACGGAACACTGTTATCCACTTTGACGTAAGAGTTGTATTTGAACAAAGAAGGAAAGCGTTCATATATCCAAACCTATGCAAAAAGAAAAAAAAGTTTAGTAAGAACCACGATCTTTCGAGATTTGCAAATATAAATGTTTTAAACAATAAAATTACCCTGGAAGAGACATGTGTTTCCGTTAACTTGCTTAGTGAGTGCCCTAGAAGATTTTGTCAACTCATTATTCAAGAAGGCAAACACCGCAGTACCCCAAGAATACCCACGCATCTCATGTAAGGGATCCAATAGTTGCAAAGTAGCGGCCTCGACTTGGTTTCCGGAACTGTCGGGGAAGATACATCCGCCCGTGGTGTATAGCAAATAAGCGGCCGCGGTAGCATTGATTCGCACTAGGTGCACCATTCCTTCCCTATCAAGGATTTCCTGAGTCTTCCATAGTTTGTCCCTCAACTTCTTCACATTAAACTTCTTAATTAGTCGACCATCCTTCTTGTCAAGAACATCATCCGTCTGAACCTGACTCCAACCGAATAATTTCTTGCTCAATTCGTAAATCTTCTCGAAAGAAATGGCATTATCGAATCCTTCGGTGACTGCTTTTCCATCAACCTCGAGGTCTAGAATTTGTTGAGCATCATCGGGAGTTATCGCCATCTCACCGAATGGGAATAACAGTATCGGTCTCTCCGTAGAACCGCTCACGAGAATGCAGAGATGGTAACTTTATCATGATTAATATTCGAACTCTCCACCGCAGGCAACAACCAGGAGTTCCTCACAATCACTTTCACCTCCTCACATTCCAAGTCAAGATTCCAAGTATGCATCATCGAACACGAAGCTTGGCGCCTCATGAGACGGATGGCATGCTTGTGATCCTAAATACCAAAAAAAAAGAAAATGAAAAGAAATACAAACACTTGATGCAAATTTAATTAAGATAGTTACACACTTGAATAAATAACAAAGACGGATTAAGATTACTTACGATAGTATTATGGACCGTTCATGCCCATGAGTGTTTGTATCCAAAAGAACAGACTCCACCATCTGCTTTGGGTCCCTTTTGGAGGCTCACCTTCTTTCGGTGCAACCATCAAGTGTTTGGGAGGCATGTGAGAATCAGTAGGTTTAGTGATCACCCTCTTCTTCGTTCCGGTTGAAGTTGAAGCGAAGCTTCGGTGGCTTGAACAACAGCTAGAGTTTGTTCTCCTTCTCCATCTCCATCTCCTTCTTCTTCTTGTTCCTCTTCCTCTTCAACAATTTCATCTTCGATGATATTCTTACCTTTATCTCCATTACCATCATCATCATCACCATCATCATTACCTCCTCCATCCTCATGCATGTCTTGATCACCACCATCATCATCATCATCATTGTTACCTCCTCCAAAGAGCCGGATTGGTTTCATCAACATCATCATCATCACCTCTTCTACCAGGATGGAATTGATTGGTCTTCATCTGGAGTCTAAATCTGAATCATTGGGTTGGATAATGGTTCTAAGACCTTTGTCGTTAGGGCACAACATACACCCCTCGATGTTTTGAAGACAATAGTTTATCACCAACACGAGGAGGGTTTGAAGGAGGACTAAGAGATGCTTTCGAGCTGCTTTCTTCTTTGCCATTGCAAACCGAACAAGAACAATTCGGAAAAAAAAACATTACAAAGGCGGAGTTAGATATATTCAACATATCCCAGTGGAACAATAGCTTGGTAAGGTTGACCAAAAGATGAGTGCTTGGCTAAACAACGCAAAGCATTGTATCATCAAAATAGCCTTAGGGCGCACAAAAACAAGAAATTTTCACTATACAGTTGGCAAGGTCCATTACACATACATTTAAAATTTGAAAAACCGCCGCATGTTTTTATATAACTACCCTTAGGGTTTAAAAACTCTAGGCATCGGGAAACATTCAATAGAAGTAGCGGGAAGGGTACAAAACAAAAACTTGCCGACTTCATTAAAAGATATGACATTAGGCAATGTATACGGATGAATAACCTGCCGCCTGCTAGTAGCGATTCTGAAACTATACAAATGGCAAGTTCTTCAACCTTATACCCTTCCGGCCAAACCCTAACTATGAAATCCGGGAAAGGTCGATAACCAAAAACCTTGTAGGCGCCAGTAACTACCAATTCACAAATTCGATTTTTCGACCTAATTTGACATGCAAACATGAAATTGAAGTACTAGAGTGAGTTTAAGTGTTCCCTTACTTTCTTAAGCGCACCATTTCACGTGTTTCAGCGGGTTCAATTCCTTCTTCTTCAACCGTTTTTTCTCTTCACTTTCTTAGCAACCAAATTTGCAATTCCAGGGTTATACTCATTGGGTTTTCGATTAGATTGTTTCATACGAGTTGCCTCCTTCCGTGGTGGATCCATTGATGAAGATTAATCGGAGTTTTGAATCGACGATTTTAACGAATTGATCGACGAGTTTTGGTGGTGGTGGGGTGATGGAGCCGGTAAGGTAAGGTTGTGGAGGAGAAGAAGAAGAGAAGAAGATGTAATGAAGAAAGAAAACTGATTTTGGTAGTAATTAGAGTTATAATGAGAAAGGGTAATTTTGTAACTTTACCAATTGACCTCCCCCTTTGCCCTTAAAAAAGAGTCCCTATAAAATTGGGTATACCCCAATTAGTTTGAGTATACCCCAATCTCGCCAGGTAAAACAAGGCTTCCAAGATTTTAAAGAAGGAATTAGCGACATAAATATACAACGATAGAGATGATTAAGAAGACATGATTATATGCATATTATACACACCAAAAATTCAATAATGTCAAAATAGATTTTATTTTTAATATTATGTAGAAACCCCTATCTCAAAATAGCAATCCATAAACTCGATGCATCAACACGCTTCCCAAGATATTAACGAAGTAGTATTTCTTTTTCTTATTTTGTAGAAAATTAGAAAAGAATAGATAGAAAAAGAGATATAAAGAAGAGGCTAGGCTACTGGATTTTGGGGTTTTTCTTAGAAAATATATTAAATGTTTAATAACCCTAGCAATAAAAGCAAATAAGAGAGAGAGAATGGGTTTGTGTACACGTGAGATTTGAGAATGGATTTGTGCAATAAAAGCAACTACTAGAGAACATCCCACAAAATTCATAAGGGGCAAATTAAAAAGAGAATCCTTATTCCCAACCACCACGGAGATAAGAGCTAGCCTTTTTTATCTATTACTTAAATTTAGTTATGAACACCCAAATTATGGAGTTTAAATACAGGGAGGTATACCAAAAATAACACCACAACGGGTTGGATTTTACAAGTTGGAAATATTTTAGGTTCAAAACTAATATCCAAAAAACACTTAAGGTCTCACATGTAATGTCTCATATCCTAATGTACTTTCAAGCTAACCTATACGATTAGTTGACTTAGTACATAATCGACTAGAAAAATCTATTAATCTTAACATGAGTTTTGATTCACTAAAATATGACAACCAAACTTGACATACCAACGCTTGGTGGGTTCAAATCAAGCTTAATCGAGCCATGCTCTAACACCCCATGCTTAGTAGATTTTGATGTTCAAAGTTTTTACCTTCAAACACCGGCACTTTAATAGAACTCAAACTTGAAGCCATCTTCTTATTCAACAACTCATACCCACAGCCCTAGAATCTGATACCAGCGCTCTAATACCAGATGTAGAAAATCTGATATCAAAGACTTATGAACACAAAACGTAACTCAAACAATTCTCACTTCTATTGATATATTTAAACTCATGGATCAATAGCCTACTTATAGGTAAACAAACTTGACGACTAAGCAAACAACTCTTTCCTAATAAAACACAAACTCTAATAAAGAAAACTCTAGAAACTCAATAAGTTCTAAACATATAAAACTCTAATACTAGAATAACTTGTTTCTCAAGTTAACTCAAGTTTCCTAACGAGTACGTTCACAATAATGCGTGACAACTCCCTCAAGTTGCTTCCATAAACGTCACCAACTTTTTCGGGTTGCTTCCACTCGCATGACATTAACTTCTTCTAGTTACTTCACTCAGACAGCGACAACTCCACCTTGTTGCTTCCATAATAACATGTCAACTTCTCCAAGTTGCTTCCACTTAACAACATCAACTTCTACTAGTTGCTTCCACAAACTATATCTTGGTTTAATCTTCAACAAAACTCTCCCAAACTCTCACGCCCCACCTTCTGCCTCTCCTCAACACTATATATATACTCAACATGACTCGACAAGACCACATTAACTCCCCGAATCTTCACCATAACTCATAGTTAAGAAAAAATATTCTCGGGTTGTTTTATTTCCTTTCTTGCCTTCTCACGCTGTCAACCAGTGTTATACGCTCCAAACATGCTCCCAGATCATCAAGGAATGGATCAAGACGTTGAAAACGCATGCAATCTTTCCATAACAGCATCGACACAATCCCGAGCATAAAACCTTCCCTGTTTCATGTGATTACGTGAAATCTTTCTTATTGATTGCATTCAAAGCAGTTACCAATCAAGTGTTGTCACTACAGCTCATTCCAACTCCAAGTGTGCGAAAGAATCACGAAAATCTTTCACTAAAATTAATAGAGAGAGTACGCTGTTGGAAATGATATTTTCCCGCCAAATTTTTATGTTTGAACGAAGAATAAAGGTTGCCCCCTAACCAGAGTAGGGTGCGAATAGCCAAGGGTGTAAATATCAAATGAGGTGCCCTTATCAAATGAGGTGCCCCTTATCCAAAGTGAGAGTCCGAATAGCATATATCCTCCGGAGGTGCCCCGAGTAATTTTCGAGCCGAATTTTCCAAAAATGTTTATTTCCCAAAAATACCTACAAACACAAAAAACACCATAATAAGTACAAAATCGAGTACCAACAATACAGAAAATTGAGGACAACTTAGACACAAAAATGTGTCTATCACTATGCAATGGGAGAAGTGTTGTTGCAAGATGGTAAACTAGTAGAGTACCATTCAGAATTGTTTTCAGGTGCTAGCTATTAATAACTACGCACCTTATGACAAAGAATTTTATGCATTATATCAATGTATCAAGCATTGGCGAGTATATCTCTTAGGTAAAGAAGTAGCGGTACATTCAGATCACAAACCATTGGAGTATCTACACACACAGACGAAACTACAACAAGCCCGACACATGAAGTGGATGTCTTACTTGATAACTTTCAAAATTCTCATTTAGTACAAGAAGGGAGTAACAAACAAGTTGGCAATTACGTTGTCTCTTCCACCAATCCGAGCATTAATGGTGGCCATGGGAATTCATCCGATTGTTACTCAAGAGTGTTTATGGGTGAAAACTATTCTGCCGGATTTGGTAATTTGGGGTGTGTGGATGAGGAATGAATCTAAACCCTAAACAAATGCATCGGGCGCGGTGAGTGCTTGTAGATTCGGAAATCAATGCGGCAAGTCCGGCCTAAACCAAGAAATGGCCGTTTCAGGACTTGTTTCGGTCACAAAGTGAAGGAGATGGGGTTGATCTTAGGGAGGGAAGCGAAGAAGTTGTTGAGATTGTGAAGGTGTTGGATATGAATGACTTGTAAAGAAAGATGAGCGGGCTTACGATTGATGCAAGCAGGCTCGGGTGTTGGAATACGTTTTGTATTAACACTTGCCTCGTTGTTTTTCCTCTGTTTTTGAAATAGGGCGGAGAACCTATTTATACAAGTCATTGAGCCTTATTCACGTCTCTCGTGGGAAGTGGAGGAAGTGGAGTGATGGAGTAGTGGAGTTGTGCGTTGGTGCCACACGACAAGTCTTGCCCACTTCTCATGTTCATCTCTTACCGTCCATGACTTCCTAACACGTTCTTGTGATGGCGCGTTGCACGCAAAGACGTCAGTAAACCGCTGAGACCAATACCCCGTATGTATCCCCCAGTTTGTGACATGATTGATGTCCGGAACGTGTGGATCGTGGATCCACGATAGGTAGCATGTAATGCTAATTTGAATAACTGCGTTATTCGGGAAGTTGATACTTGTGAAGTATCGTGTGTATTTTATCGAGTCGCATCATGGTGTGGTAAAGTGATGGGTAATGACGCCTCACCGACCAACTAACTCCCGACCGTGGTTGTATAACCAAGTGGTGAAGTTGGACGGATGAGATGATCTTTGAGACACTCATCTGCGACCGTTAATGAAATTAGGGTTTTGAAGAGGTGCGTAGGCATCACTCTTGACTTGGTCGAAACCAAGCATGGGATACAACTTTGGCAGGCCGACCATACATGCGTGTAGACGGCATGATGGTGTAGGCGCCTATACCCCATTACCTCACGAAAGTATGATCTGGGTCACTCAATTCATCCGGTGAAGTTGAGTGGTCGAGATCGGTTTGCGACAAGAAACCAGTGGCGCAAGAGCCGCACGTCACGCCCACTTCAGCACACGTTCCAAGACGACCAATCTTGGTCGGTCTTGGCCGATTGGCCTGGTGTGAAGGTGGTAGGCTGGTGTTTACGCCTATACCGAATATCCCATAAAAACGTGATCTGAGCCATCCAAATCGTTTAGCGAAGTTGAGCGGTCGAGATCAGTTTGTGGTTTTGGGAGGTGTGACCATGCTAGTTTGGGCGTGCGTTTTGAATTAGCCAGGCATGATATGCCTTGGCCGATCGGGTGAGGGAATAGATGGGTCCACGGTGGTCATGTTGGTATGACCGGACCTGCTTAATCTAATCTTGGACCCTCCATTCGTGCCGGAGAAGATGGACGCTCGTGATGCTCAAAGCCCTAATTCTGGATTTCAAAGCCGTGCGTCACCCCTTGTTTGGGCGCACGAATTTGTTACGACCAAGCATGGTTGGTCTTGACGGTCAAGTGTAAAGGCGGGCCCTCGGTGATTGTGTTGACATGCTCTGGGCCCTTTGAGTTTACATCTACACCCTCCATCTATACTGCGAAGATGGATGGTTGAGACTGTTTTTGCGACACATGTAATATTCGCAAACCCTAATTTAGGGTTTTCCGTCCATACTGCTTGGTATGAACGTTTTTTGGCAAGCTAGGCCAATGGCCGACCATGCGGGGTCGGCAGTGGGTATTCCATACCTGCTTGGGGGTGATGGAATTGATCTGGGTCATCCAATCATGCTTGTGGAGTTTGATGATCGCGATCATATCCGGGATCGATCTGATCGATCTGGATGCTCAATCAGCTACTATAACACACCGAGAAGGGCTCAATCGGGCTAGTATAACACACCGAGAGTCACCTGTACGGGTATTTCGTACATGGTTTCATTATAATGCTTGGAGGTTCGTGTTTCTGTAAGAGTAACACTCGGTCGTCATGCCGCACCGATAATGAGTAAGGAAATACAAAGGCTGATTGCGCATTAATTAATAATGCTAGAAATTCACACGGGTATATGGGATTGTTGCTACATGCTCCAACTGGATGAATTTCGTGTATCCATAGAATGGGATTGTTGCCACATGCTCCATTCTTGGTGAATTAAGTGAGGGAGTATCAACACTTATTAATGGCTTTATCTTTTACAAGATGTCAGTAGCATTATTTTCTCGGGGTTTTTACAATTTTAACCTTAAATGAAAATCCACCATCAACATTAAGTCCCATGCCTAGCACATAATGGTTACACTATTGTGGGGTAGGCATGAGATGGTGACAAATTTTGTACATTGAAATGACCAAGCTAAGGTGAATGTATATTTACCGGATAGGCCGACATCGTCAGGCGTTGCCATGGAACTGGTTGGTCCTGATCGAAGTTGTGAAGGAAGTAGGACTTGATCTGGTGAGTCGCTTTGGTTCCCCTTGTGTATATCCGAGCTTGGTCCCTTCCTTGGGTTAGGTGTACTCCCACACAGCTTTACTCGGATGTATCGATAAGCATCGTTGATTGTTATCCCAATTGGTAGCCTTTATAGGTGGTAAGTAAAGACTTCTTTTCTCCCGGGATTCTTTCGACTTAAGAGATTATAAAGAATCATCTCACGCAGTCATTTATTCTATATCTCGAGTCTCGCTCCCCGCACTTATTTGATCTCCGATTAACCGATCGATTGATTGATTGATGATTTTTCTTTTGTGCTCATAACCTCTTCTCCTTTGTAGTTTATCATGGAAGCGGTGGACGATCATTCTGTCGCTTCTCCAGAAAGAAGCTTCGAAGTTGACAAGCCCGAAACCCATGCGCATGAAGAAGTAATGACTAAGATTGATCTTCCACTTCGTGAAGTCGGCCATGCTATACGGGGATGTCTATCCTGCACTGCGTATTGCTGGGGACGATCCGTGCGCTTTGGTGCGATTGACATGGAGGAGCGGTGGAGGCGCGAGGAAGCGTTGCAGAAATGCTTGGTAAGCGCAAGGGCAAAGAGATATGCAAGCAGTTGAAGAGGCGGACAGTTGAGCATAAACATCCTCTCGATCGAAGATAAGTGTGATTACCCGATCCGGGACGGCGTGATAATTCTTGACTCCGACACGAGAGGAACCGAACATATGAAAGCAATTGGTACGACTCCCTAATGTTGATGCGCTCTTTAATGCTCCCGCCGATGATGTTGGGATGGAGTGTCTGCTGCGGAGATGCCCGATGCGAAGTTGAGGTAGATTCGAAGGAGGAGCATCAACGGCGATGACGCCGAAGCGTAACCCGACGGTGGTGCGAGCGATGTCGATCCTCATGACGACTAAAACCTCTTTTCTTTTTTTTTTTTTTTCGCTTTCCAAGTATATTCCGTACATTTGAACATCTTCCTTGTATTCGGTATAAATTGAGTTCAAGGTTTTCTTTCTATTTGATTGTTTGAATAAAGGGTTTTTTTTTTATAACCTTTTGTCAAGACTGCAATTGAACTTTCTCAGGCGCAAGGGTGCGCCTTTACACATAACTCTTTGTGATAAAAGAAATAATGCCATAATGAAATATCCACGGACCTGTGTTCCTGATACAAGATCTTCCTGTCTTTGCTGGGGCAGATGGCTCATATCGTTTTCCTTTTGTGCACACGTTGTGTTTCCTTCTTCTCATGAGATGTTTGCCTAAGCCCATGTCCAATGAGAAAATACCCATGAGGTAAGAAGGACAAGGAAGGGATTAATAAAGGGAAAAATATCGTTTGGTCCTTTTTTAGGTTGTCCCATGTTTGTTTAGTCCTTTGGGAAAACACCTTTACTATTTGGTCCATAATAATTTAAAAATATAAAACAGACAAAATTACCCTTCCGTGTTAATTTCTACTTATTTTTTGTAGCAGTTCATTCTTCAAAATGAACTCATGTTTATTTCTACTTATTTTTTCAGAAATCACCTAAAAAAACCAGAGTTCATTCCATATAAAAACCTAAAAAAACAGAATTCATTCCAGAAATGAACTCCATATAAAAACCTAAAAAACCAGAGTTCATTCCAGAAATGAACTCCATATAAAAACCTAAAAAACGAGTTCATTCCTTAAATGAACTCCATATAAAAACCTAAAAAACGAGTTCATTCCAGAAATGAACTCCATATAAAAACCTAAAAAAAACAGTGCTCATTCCAGAAATGAACTCCATATAAAAGCTAAAAAAATAGAGTTCATTCCAGAAAATGAACTCCATATAAAACTTAAAAAAAAACAGAGTTCATTTATGGAATGAACTGCAGCATCATCTTCGTCGTCTTCATCATGTTCATCATCAGCTTTAACACGAGCAGCAAAAATATCAAAAACGATATCTACGTCGTCTTCATCATTCAACACCAGCATAAACATCAAAAAATAAGATCATCATCAAAATCAAGATCTTCAACATCAAAAAACAATATCTTCAACACGAGCAGCAAACAAATATCATCGTCTTCATCATGTTCATCATCATCTTCTACCGTAGCAACATCAAAACAGAGAAGATAAAAGAAATCTTCGTCGCAAATCATCGTCTTGTTCATCATCTTTATATACTCATCGTGTTTATCATCTCTGCAAAATCGTTTTCATCATCTCTAAAAAAATCAAAACCCTAGAATTCACACAAATCTTCATTGTTTATGCAGCAGCAGAAGAAGAAAAAAGAGAGAGAGAAACTAGATCTGGAAATATGGAGGTGAGAGAAAGTAAATCTGAAAATGATTTCCTCTCTCTTAATAATTGAGTATATATATTATGTGGTCCCAAAAGAATATTTCTGCCACTACAAGATGACAATTACATCATCCATGACGTCACCCTAGGACCAAACCATAATTTCTAGGACCAAACTATAATATATTTTCTCAAAAAGGACCAAACAGACATATGACTGAGTCAACTGGACTAGACTCTCTCTAATATATTATTCCTAAGACCATATGGTATTTCCTATATTAATAAATAAGGAGGAGGTTATATTAAGGAATGACATTAGAAGTAATTAAGGAGGTTTAGGACATGTGTCATGATGTCATAAAAGGAGGGATTTTTGGGAAAGTCTATATAAGGAAGGATAAGGTACAATGGAAAGCCAACTCTCTCTCTTACCATTCCTAGTAAAGGAGGTCATTTGGTGTAACTAGGACGGGTAGAACCGAAAGCTGAAATCACCCCTCAACATTAATCATTGAAACATAATTACACAAATTTATATTTCTATTCGATAATGCTCTTAATAATGTAGACACCGTAATGGTTTTGGTCTCAAATCAGCTTTCTCAATCTCTTTTTTAGGCTTGTCTCTTGTATGAAAAAATAATTTCAAAGTTCCAAATGTTAAAGAGAAATTTCATATATCAAAACTTACACATACGACATCACTTAATTGTACTTTGACATTCAAAAAGAAAATACATAAAAATTTGATTATTATTTTTATCCAATCTAGATAAATCAATAAATTTAACGATTTGTAGGCTATAACATCGTACAAATTCAACTGTAACATTGCTTCCCATTTGATTATTTATTTTGTCTCAAATACGAGATCTATATATGGGCATTGAAAAGCAGTAAGCCAAGGTTCATCGTGAGCCACAAGAAATTCCAGTGCTGCAAACTCATCTTTGACGATCCAGATGGTACCCATGGTGATACTGTTAAATTAAATCAGAAAAGTTTGATGAATATAACCCTGGCAAATGATGTGCTAGAATAAATATATACTCCCTCCTGTAGGGTTCAATCCTACAGGATCTACGCTGTAGAGATTGGGTATAAAAACCTCAGAGATGCAAAGAGATAACTCAAAAACAATTTTGCATAATAGTTTAGGGTTACAGAGAAAAACTAAAAGGAAAGAGTGGTATTAGCACACGAGTCATACACACGATGGACAAAATACTCAAGACTAAAGACACTCAAACAAGGTTAAGGGCGCCCCAATAAGGTAGTACAAATAGAAGGAGAGGGATATGACAGTTATATGCGTAATTAGGAGGGGCATTTTAGTCCGAGTTAGAAAAAATATATTGGATAGGTCCAAATAACAAGTTGAAATCACTTTTTGCTCTCCCTTTAATAACAGTCTAAATTTTATTATCAACTTATACATACGACATCACTTAATTGTACTTTGACGTTTTTAAAATAAATACATAAAAATTTGATTATTATTCTTATCCAATCTAAATAAATCAACAAATTTAACGATTCGTAGGCTATAAAATCGTAGAAATTCAACTGTAACATTGCTTCCCATTTGATTATTCATTTTATCTCAAATACGAGATTTATATAAGGGCATTGTAAAGCAGTAAGCCAAGGTTCATCGTGAGCCACAAGAAATTCCAGTGTTGTAAACTCATCTTTGACGATCCAGATGGTACCCATGGTGATACTGTTAAATTAAAATATATTAGAAAAGTCGGATGAATATAACCCTGGCAAATGCAAGTGCTAGAATAAATATATATATAGTAGATATAGTAGAGAAAAAAAAATACAAAGTGGGATATGTGGTAATCACTACTCACCGGTACAGCGGATACATTTGCTACGGTCGTAGAGATACTTCGAGACTGATTGTTATATCCAGTGTAAGCACAGTACTTTGGGCAGCTTCCTTGTGCCCCTAGTTCAATATATTGTTTCCCCAGAGGAGTACCATATACATTCGTGCACTGGGACGAAGGACATTGTTGCCAATTCTGAACTTTGACCTCTTCGGAAGATGATGGTTCACAATACAACCTGAATTTAACATAATCAATGTTATAAAATAAATAAATCATACTATTTCCGTTTCTGGAAAAATGTTACTTTTACTTTTTCATTTTAGTCTAAAAATAGGTCAAATTGAAAAAGTGAAAGTAACACTTTTCCAGAAACAGAGGGAGTATTTAGCTAACATGTTTATCTCCATTTCTAAATCAGTCGGTATAAAAAAAATAAAGAAATATCCTTGGTATCACTTTGAAGGGAAAATAGTTATTGACTTATTGTCATGATGAAGAAGAGAGTATAAGAAAATTACGTCCAAACGTCGGGTTTCGGGAATAAGTTCCAATTCTGGCTGTTTAAGTCACAAGTGCACTTGATACAATTGTTTGCTGTATAAGTGTAAGTCCCATCGGAGAGAAGCAAAGGGTAATCCGAAGAAGCATTGCTGACCATAGACGTACAAGCTGCATTTCCAAATAACAACCAAATAAGCAAGCTACTTGCAGCATCTATAGTGGAATTGCGAAAATTTGAAGTCAATGGTACGCAGAAAAAACAATCATCATTAAATGAAGACTGAGTAACTAATTACCTCTCAATGGAACATCAAGAACTGATTCCGCTTTAAGTTCTTTGGCATCAGAAAGGTTATTAAGTTTCAATAAACTCTCCTCAGTCGCTCCAAACTCGTCGACAATCATCTCTAAAGTTCCTTTAGGAGGAACCACATGCGCATAATGAACGACTTGAAGTTCATCCACATCATCACAGCTACAAGGAAGAGGGATCCGCAAGGACTGCCCAACTACAATCTTATTAGAATCAGTAATTTTGTTCGCGGCGGCGATTTCTTGATATGTGACTAACAATGAAAAAATATTCCTAGCGATGTGATCTAAACCATCCCCTGCTTTCACTGTATATACCGGACTTCTATCAGAGATTCCTGTTCCGTTATTACACGAACAGGTGAAGGGGATTTTAATAGTCTCATTAGCAGCCACTGATTTGCTTTGTGGTGTGTCTATTGGTAAATTGTTAGCTCCAAGGAGCAAATTGAAGTCTGTTACTCCGAAAAGAGTTGTGATGTTTGCAAGAGTTGTAGCGTTTGGTGCTACATAACCAGCTACAGATTTACATTTGGAAATTGTAGTAGATTTACAGACGAAACCTTGAGATTTGACTGATGAAAAAGTTGCAACATAGAGCAATAAGATACAAAAGACAAATTTGTTGAACAGCATCTTGTTTTAGTCTTAATTTTGGAAGGGTTATCAGCGTGGATATATGGGTATGAAATGTTAAGCTAATAATGGAGGTGTTAGCTGTATAAATAGGAGTAATTGATGAAGACGCGGGAGGAAAGTGACGATGAGACAGCGAGGGAAGTTGAATAGAGTCTGGTCAAATTGAAATTGGTGAATGTATGAATGTAAGACCTTTGACTAAATTAATAGACGGGTCAATTACGCCTGCGCATACCAGGCAGCCAAAAAAAAAAAAAAAAAAAGTTCGTTCACCACAGCCCACAGACTAGTTAGTGTCTTAGTTTTTCTTGTCCAACGTTCTCGATTTTCATTTTATAGGAGGTTTTCATAACGTTACTAACAAATATATGCTGATCAAAAGCTGGCATATGATCGATAAACTCATAAACATACATTTCAATCATCTTCTCATGGAGACAATACACTCAATAAAAGTAGTAAATTTATTGGAAGATGCCGAGGAAACAAAAACTCTTCTAAGATAGAAGGGACCTACAAAGAAGTAAGCCCAAGCTCATGGTGAGCCACAGAATATTCCAACCCTGTAAATTTTTATTTGGTGAACCAGATGGTGATGGACCAGACGGAGATGAACCAGATGGAGATATACCAGATGGTGATGTTTGAGGTGACCCACCTGTGATTGAAAAATACGTATTAATTAAAAAGATCAAAAGGTCACCTACATTGACTTTATTTTGCAGGTTTGCGGGTTTCATTCGAGGTTTGAAAAACACCCGTTTTTTCGGGAAAAAAAAAAACGGACGTTAAAATGGTCACACCCATATATCGGAACCGTGAGGGTCCCCGAGCCCCGTGTCTATATAAAGTTCGATAAATAGGAAATAAATGCAGTTTTTTAGGACCGTTTTCACACACGTTATAACTGCATTTTCTAAAATTGCATTTTACGTTTTTTTGTTTCTAAATAACATTTTAATGCGAATTTTTTACACCATTTTTTCCGTTTTCACGCCAGTTATAACCGTTTTTATAGAAGAAAAAAATTTAATAATATTTTTTTACATATTTTTATTTTTTAAATTAAAGATTAAAAAATTAGAATAAAACTTTGAAAATAAAAAAATAAAATAACAATATATAAAAAATGTTGTAACAGCGTATTAGGCCCGTTATAACTGCTTTAATGCACGTTATAACCGTTAGATAAGAATTCCAGATCATAATTCTTTTTTATTTTCTATGTAATTGTTATAACGCCCGTTATTTTAAAATAACTTATAAAAAACGTTTTTTTTTCCTAACTAACATGTTTTTTTTGCCCCGAAACGTGTTCGCACATCGCACCTGACAAAATGCGGTATAACGGTCACACCCAGTGGCCGTGACTTGACGCGTGACCTGTTTTTCAAACCTTTCATTTCTTAAATGCGTGTTCTCGGTCTTCCATGTGGACTATGTTTGGATTTATTTTTGGTTGAATCATAATCAAACTTTGGCGTCCCACTCACTGCTATGGGCTATAAACAGCCATTTTGGGACTCCTATCAATAGTATAAAGCAGAGTTTAGCTAACTTTGCCTATCTGAGTGGTGGTCAGGATTTATCATTGGCAAAGATAAATCAAAGGATTTTGTGGTCCTCCGTGCCACACCCTACAAGTCGCACATGTGGTGTTCATTCCAATATTATGAATTAAAAATGAATACTCAAGTCAAGATATTGAATTTCAAAAATTATAACGGGAGGTTCGAACTCATGACCTATGCAATCATAAGAGTGGCCTCTAACCATTGTTCCACCTTGGTTGGAATTGATAGAAAAGATAAATCAACAGTGGTTGTTTGTTCAACTTAAATATTAATTAGTATAAGTGCTTTATTAATTAGTATAAGTGATTTGTCTAGAGAGATGATAAATCTATGGTTATGGTTTGTTCAACTTAAATATTAATTAGTATAAGTGTTTTATTAAGTGATGTCTCATTAATTTCTCATGATAAATGATTTATTAATTTTACATCATAAATATCCCTTAATTAATATTAATACATATCTCCATCAATAAATAATAATTTTGACAAAAATTATTTCAATAGATATTAGTGGTGGTGGTGGTAGTAGAGGAAGAAGTAAGTGGTGGAAGTCTGTGGAATGTGTTACAAAGTGGTGGAGGCGGTAACATTAGTTTTGGTGGAAGAAATAGTATATTTGGATGGTTTTAATGGCGGTGGTATTAGTTTTGTCTTTTTTGAATCAAAAATAATAAATTTTTTACATGACGGGTAACATTGTATTGTGAAAAGTATAGTTGGTTGTTTTTGTCACGATCAAAAAAGGCGGATAACAAATACTTTTGGGATGATACCAAATCATATATGACAAAATGGTTGTTTTTGGTACCACTGCTATCTTTGGTAAGTTAGATTCGTACGCATGATTTTCAGATATTAACAAAAAACATATAGTTGAATAAATTAATTGACGACCTAAGTTTGCTAAATCTAAACTTTATGCATGAAGTGTGGGATTAAAAGTTATAAGTGCGTCCAATATTATACGAGGGATGGAAAATGGTGGTGGTGGAGAAAGAAGTGATATCCGGTGGTTTGTGGTAATTGGTAGGTTTGATGAGTAGTAATTGAATATGTTAATTATGTCTTTGCTACAAAAGGATAACACTATAAATTAGAAATGTGGTTGATCGTCTTAATGCTAATATAAACTCGGTTAAAATACATGAAAATTAAGAAGAAGAAAAAAAACATTTGATGTCACGTTATATAATAAATAACACTAAAAACTACATATTTAGTATCAAGGTTTCTCCAGTCAATAGATAAATCTAAGGTTGTATTGAGATCCCGTAGCGAGGGCGAGTTGGTCTTGGATTTCGAATGATAATGAATATAATGAAACGCTCCCTCTCGGTTTCTCCAATGAAAACCGAAACCTTCTAAAAAAATAATCAATCGAACAACACTTAGATGGAACGCATCACCACCAAAGTGTAAACTTCCGAATTGCTACATATCCGGTGAAATTTCTGATTAATGGGTGATTTCGCCCTACCGTTTTGCGAGGCATGCAATTAAATCTCTAATAGTGATTTTAAAGGTATTTAATAATTACAAAATTCTCTTATAAGTTTTGTTTATGCAAGTATTGATTTAACTTGGGTTCTTTTATATTTTTGTGTTAAGTTGATGACTTTTTAATTTGAATACATGTTTGGTTAACAAACTTTGATACATATAGGTATTTTCTTTGTAGAACCGATGTTAGTCTCTCATTTTTCAGTTAGCACTTTGTTTCGATCCCGTATTTGTAGACATTATTTGACTAATGTTGGGGTATTTGTTTAATCTCAAGGCCGATTAAACCCAATGTGTGTTGTATACATTGAAGGCTTTTAAGTTTGTGTCGGCTCTACCTTGAAACTAATAATTTTTCTTCTAAGGTTAGTTGAATTTATGTAGATACAAATATCAATATGACTATGCTCTTTAAAACTCCAAATTACTTGAGTAACACTAGATGTGAGAACGTCATTCATGCACTACTTAGCATAGTTGGTGTGAAATCATTTTATCCACAAATTTCTTCAATTTTATGTTATCAATATGATTGAGAAAGAATCTTACACATGTTTTGATTTACTATTATAAGTTTATTTTTTCAACTCACATGTGTATATCTCAGCCTTCCAATAGCCAAGGGTTCTTTATTTTTATAACTCTTACATTTGCAAAAAATAAATAAATAGTGTTTATCTATAGTAGGGAAAATATTATGGGTTTTTGCTTCACTCCTTAGAGCCTTGGTTATCAATAATTTCGGAACAAATGTATTCATAAACATTATGGAGTTGGATTGCAGTTTAGGTATATGTCTTTGTTAGATGAAATATTCTTTTTGAAGTTTGAAATTATGGTATGATGGAACAATAAATGGGGAAAATTTTTATTTCTTTTTTTTTTTTTATTTTCATGTTGGCACAACATTATTACTCCGCCCAGATAATAAATTGGAATAACATGCTTAAGTAAAAAATAAAAAGATCAGGTAACCCATTTTGTTTCCCAAAACCTATTTGAATATCAAAATAATTACTCACGAATAAAATGAAGCAAGAGGAATGGGAACAATATCGTATTAGAGAAAAAACATCCTGTGCCGTTACGGCACGGGTTAAGATCTAGTCTATGCATATTTCTTAGCGACAATCGAACTACTATAACATATTGTACTCACCAGGCATGGGGCATTTGTTGACCATGGATGCATAGATAGGAGTCCCGCTGGGGTCAAGCGAAAGATATTCCGGCGAAGTTTTGTTTACCATAGACGCACAAACTGCAATACAGATATAGATTAGATCGTTGGTCATGCAAAACTATTAAGAACTCGAAATATTTCAATAAATTTGGACTAAATGAGAACAATGAAATCCTAGAATGTTTGGTGGAGAATGAAGTTGGATTCTAGAAGATGAATTTAAGCCGATTAGAGTCATTGAAAAACATCACAATCACTTTAAACAACTACGGATGAAATCCTATTATCACTAATAGTACTAGATTGAGTCTAAGAAATGAACAGTAAATAGTAATTAACCAACCTGTTAATGGAACATCAAGAATTGATTCAGCCTTGAGGTCCTTGGCATTATCAAGGTCATTGAGATCCAATAGAGTCTTCTCCGTTACCCCAAACTCCTTCCCAATCATATCTAAAGTTTCTTTAGAAGCCACTTTGTGTGCATAATGAACGACTTTATTTCCATCCACAGTATCGCAGCTACAAGGAAGTGGGATTCTCAAAGACTGGCCGACTTCAATCTTATCAGCATTAGGAATATTATTAACTTCAGCGATGTCTTTAAATGTAATTAACAACGAATATATATCCCTGGCGATGTGATCTAAACCGTCCCCTGCTTTTACTTTATAAATCGGAGTTTTATCAGATATTCCGGTGCCGTTAGTGCAAGAACAAGGGAAAGGGATTTTGACAGTCTCCTTCGCGGCCACTGATTTGCTTCCTGATGTTCCAATAGGTAAAGAATTCGCTCCCAGTAAAGCATTCAAATCTGTTATCCCGAAAAGTGATGCGATGCTTGAGTAAGTGGTAGCGTTGGGTGGTACATAACCAGCTAGAGATATACATGTGGCGGGGGATTTACAGTCGAAACCTTCATCAGATTTCACTGTTGAAAATGTTAGAACAGAGACGAGTAAGATACATGAGAGGAATTTGATCAACATCTTGCTTCTCTCTCTGTGTTTTAGATCTAAGAGTATGGGGTTGTTGAATTAATAGTAGAGGAGTTGGGTGGATAAGAATTCAAGGACGCGGGAGAAAAAAAAGTGATGATGATGAGACAGAGAAGGAAATGGGAATTGAAGTGGGAAAGGGACTGTAGTAAAGTCGGTTCCGGTGGCGAATGTTGACAAAGGAAGACCTTGACTAAAGAAACAAACGGGTCAATCACGAGATTCACAGCTATTGCTAGGCCTACCACTTGGCTACAATCACCATTAAACGTGAAATGGGACTTTGACCAACTAAATACGTATATGCATTTCAAGAGTATGACGTTAGAAACGATCCGTTCTGGATTCAGACGGGAAAAGTTTTGATCTCGCAGTGCGGGATCATTTTTGAACTAGCACATTACAAATCGTTGGATTTAATAGATATGACATAATCAAACTGTAGTTAACATTGAGTTTAACCACAGTTACCTTTTTCTATTTCAAGTAAGGAAACAATGGAGGAGAGTTTCAGCACAAAACACTTGGTTTTTCTGTGTAGTGATGTAAATCATATTGAAATATATATATACATCTTAACAACTACGTAACTCTCTTTAGCTACCTCTAATGTTGGCTTGCCATAAAAACAAGGATTGTTTAATCGGAAATGACCGTGTAATAGTTAGCTCTGTCTTTTCTTAGCTATTGATGGAGCATATCCAATGGAAGATCATATCATCGCAATCCCAGTATTCCAACTGGTAGAGATAAAACAAATTCTAATACTAATTTATAAGAGAAAGATTCAACATATCGTTTCAAATGACAGTTAGGTATTACATTTGACTTCGACAATAATACATGTGTTGATGGTCATTTAGTACCAGTCACAGAGAACCACCATGTCTTATGTAACTTTAAACTGATAACATGAATTTTCAGTGACGCTGCCTGCCATATCATCTAAACTGCACAGTTTCATTTTGATGGGTATTGAAATACGTATAGCCCTTCAATTTCTTTCAACTTGTTCCATACCCCGGTCTAGTCGTCCTAACTGATATTCCTAGTCAGATTTATGAGGAACTTTTCCTTGATAGCATGCGAACTGCGAACAAATATGCAAAACTCAGTAGTCAAGAATGTCCTCGTAGGGAAGTTTTATCTCAACGCTGAGGAAACAATGGCTTGCGATTGCATCCTATCGACGATTAGATGAGGCCCATATCAAGTCTATAAAGCTGTTATCAGTGCCTAATCGAAAGTTCGACCGATAAAAAGAAAGCCTAAGATGTTCGAATTTTCAAATGCATAACTGTGGTTAAACCCATAGTTTGATGACGTCATATCTGTTGGATCCAACGGTATAAGAGATGCTAGTTCAAAAAATGATCTCGCACTGCGAGATCAATTTTTTTTCCGATTCGGATCCTAAATCCTTTGGAGCAGATAAATTTTTCTTTTTGTGAGAGAGAAACACTGCAAATCGGGCGATAAATGAGTTAACTCATTCCTAAAATCGTTTTTCAAATCTGGTCTTTTTGATCTATGCTGATGTATTTTGCATCATGATTTCTTAACTCTTCACACTTATCTTTAGTTTTTAATCGGTTTTCTTTCAATTATGTATGTATTCTGTTTTCCATTAATAGTTGTGGAACTCATATAATGGAACATATTTTCTTAGTTTAGATTAGAACTAGTTTTAATTTCTTTCTCTCAATCTGTTTTTTGATCTTTTCTCTAATTAGATCTCCGCTCTAATGGAAAAATAATTTTATCCTTGCAGGTCTCCTGACTTCTTTGTGGATCCAGTGGTGTCTTTACTCAACATGTGGAATACATCCGAATAAAAACAGTGGTGTTGAAGATTATGTTTTTACAAGCAGTGGTGCTAACCATCAAGTCTGTGATGGTTCATATTAGTAGTAGCAGTCAAGGTTTGAACTTAGACAAGAATCAGATAGGAACCCAAAAATTTTCATATCCGAATCAGATCAATCACAGTGAGTTTCATCTTCTTCATGGATTTCAAATTCAAAACTTTCCCCCGTTAAAATTACGCAAGAATAGCCGTAATTTAAGGGATAATTATTATACTTCCATATTCAGAAATTATCATACAACTCATATCAATTCCTCGTATCCTTTTATTGAGGGTCAATTACTGGATTTGCGGTATTCGGTTAACATAAAAAGGAAAGATAGTGCTAACCCTAGAATTCTCAATTGGTATATATATGCAGAGAAATATCTTTCAATAATCATTCAATTCTCTAATCAGTCTTACTTATTAGTTGGTGAAGAAAAAGTAATCCATACAATGGCTCAATCTTCTGAGAATCGTATTAATCAACTATCAAGGCAACTAAGGAAAGCAGCAATTGAACTTCCAGGGAGAAGAAGAACTATAAGATCACAACAAACTATTAATGTAGCTGTAGAAGAATGGTCTTTTGGAATCTTGGGAAAACTCCTGTGGAAACATAAGATAGACATGAGAACCATTAGAGAATCACTCTTTGATGTACAAAAGTATACCAATACGTTCCAATAAAAGATTACACTTTTACTCATCAGGTTTTCACATTGCAGTTTAAGTACCTAAAACATGAACATCTAAATAATGTTGTAGTTGATGAAGCTATAGGTTTTATGGGTAAGAAAATCTCAACTAATCCACCAAATTGCAGACCAAGATATGGAAACACTGTCAAAGCAAGATTGGAGATAAAGATCAATGAACCACTTCATCGTGGAGGCTGGTGGAACATAATTTCTGGAGAAAAAGTATGGATTAGATACAATTGGGAGCTGCATCCTAAGAAGATATGTGACAAGTGTTTTGTTATAGATCATGATGAAAGTAAATGTCTGGAATGGTCCTATCTTCTTTATCTAGATAGTCTGACTGAAGCTGAATATGAAGCTCATCTAAAAGAAGAACAAGTTGTTATGGAAGGTGTTGCTGTACAAGAAATGGAAGATGATGTAATTGATGAAATGGGTACTGATGAACCAAATTTAGAAGAAGTAGATGCAGGGAGACAATCTAAGAGAATGAGAAACTATGTTCTCAATGGTGAACCTTCTATGAACCCACACAATATTCATGTTCAACCACCTATAGTTCTGTTACTACTGCTACTACTAATATGGATCACCATGGCCACTCAATGATGGAAACAAATGATTCAGTAGCAACCAATGTTGAAGCCACAAAAGCAAGTCAAGGAGATACTATGCAGTTATATTTTAATACTTCTCTACAGAAAATCTCTTATCAATTTTTTTATACTGTGAGTTTTAAATATATCTTTCATTATAGGTATAACTTTGTTTTTCACCATGAAAATTCTTGCTTGGAATGTCCAGGGTCTAGCTAAAAAATTCACAAAAGATCAACTTATAGTTTTAATCCAAGCCCAATCGCCTGATTTCTTGTTTCTCTCAGAGACAAAAAATTGATCAAGAAAAAATGATACATCTTGCTAAATCTTTGAATTACTGCAACTACATTTGTATAGATATAATAGGTCTTGGTGGTGGCTTTATTGTTAATGTGGAAGGATGGTATTAAATGTGAAGTTCAAGAAGTGTCCCATAATATGATTCATGTGGTTGCAAATTTACATGTTGCTAGACTCCGATGTTTTTATTACTTTCATGTATGGATCTACATACTTAGATAAGAAGAAAGAACAATGGGCAATTATGAAGAGAATTAAGGATAATATAATGCAACCCTGGCTAATTATAGGAGATCTTAATGGACACCTGCATGATATAGCTTCCTCATCTAGTGTCTCCATTGAGGACAAATATGTGCAAAATGAAATAAATGAATGTTTCCTTATGGATCTAGGATATGCATGGTAGAAATTATACTTGGTCCAAGTAGTAATCTAGGAACATGTGTTAAAAAATCCAAGAATAGATATGGCTTTAGGTAATCATATTTGGTGTAATAATTTCCCTAATGCTGAACTCTATCATCTTGTCCAGGCTGGTTCAGACCATTGTCTTATATTGCTACAAACTGATCATGCTAGTAGTAAACTTTGGAGACCATTTAAATTTTATATCATGTGGCTTAAGCATAATACTTTTAAGTATCAACTAGAAACTGCTTGGAACTATACTATTAGTGGTTCTCCAGCTTTTCAACTTTCTAGTAAACATCAGGAAACTAGAAAAAGGCTTTAACAGTGGAATATAATAGAATTTGGTGATATATATAGAAATATTAGTAAACTGCACGAAAATCTTTTAATTGTTCAAAATCAACCATATTCTATTACTCAGCATGATAAACTTTTAGAAATCAATAAGAATTTGGAATTCTGGTTTGGTATAAAAACTGATTTCTATAAGAAAAAATCTGGGCACAAGTATATTATTGAAGCAAATAATAATTCCAGGTATTTTCATACTCTTTCTAATAGGAGGATGGTCAGGAAAAACATTAATTGTCTTTTTGATGCTACTGATATTTGTTTTGATAATAGAGAAGATATTGTTAGGCTCTTGGTTTCTCATTTCAGTTAGCTGTGCTACTAATATTCAAATTCCTGATCATATTTTTGATATTGTTCCACTACACCAAATTTTGAATTTAGCAACATCTCTAGAGCGTTGCGGTCGAATCGAAAATTCCAGTTGCCAAACTTTAGCAACAACTTGTTTCTGTTGCGAAACTCATAACGATCAACGTTCGGTTGCGAATAGCAACATCCAGGAGTATAAGCATGCGATTCACATGCTTACCAGGTAGCACTTTTGACCCTAATTCCACCCATAATTTGGATGCGAGTTTTAATCTTTAAGTTATTTTCCCCCATTGACTTCTTGACTTTGCAAAAGCAGGATTTATCCAACGAAAAATCGGGTACACAGCCCACCTGCGTCATTTCTATCCACAAACTCGTTTACTCTCTCCTTATCTTCTGTTCTCCATTACATCTTCATCTAAATCTGCAGAAATAGCTCTGCTTCCATTAAAACTCGTCTTCCATTAAACTATCCTGCCGATATAATACTCTACCAAGTACAACTTTAGTTGTGTAAGTTAATAAACTTTATGTGTATATGTCTCTTTCATCTTCTCAGTTGTGTAAGTTAGATCGATGTTTAGGGTTTGGTTTTTTTTAATGGATTTCTTCTCTGTTACTGCAGCTGGAAGCACCATTATGAGAGATTTTTCTAAGCGTAATTAACTTAGGTATGGTTTCATCTTTTTATTTCAGTTTTATTTTAGGTCAATAGGTTGTATCTGAGATTTGAGTATTTTTTTATTTCAATTTTATAATGATTTGGGTGTTTATTATGTTTGATTTTGAATGGTTTTTTGGTCGGTTTGATATTGATTTGGGTGTAACCAATAACTTAGATCTAAAAACTTAGTCCAGGTTTGATTTTGATTTGGGTGTAACCAAGAACTTAGACCTAAAAGCTCAGATTCTCTACAATAAGTTTGATTTGCTTGGTTAGTTCTGTCAAAATTGTAAGCAGTTTAGTGCGAGGCCAAAAACTAACAATTTGTTCTTGATATACATTCACTTTGTACTAAACTTTGTGCTTTGTGTCTCTTGATGCAGGGTATCATAGAACACATTTCTGATTCTGAGGACTTGGGTGTCTTGATTCAACTGAATTAGGTTGTCTTGTGAATTGAATTTAGATTGTGTTGTAAACTGAATCCAGGTTTTAATGAAGAATTTATCTTCGCCGAGGAATTATGATTGTGTTCCCGATTTTTTTTGAAATGTAAACTGAAACATATATTTTGCCAAGGTTGTAAGTTCAACTTGTTAGTGGTGTTAAATCAGATTTTAAGCTTGATGTAAACTGAATATGAAGTTGTTGGATGTAGGTGGCTGGTGTTGTTGGTGGATGACCTGCTCTTTTAAGTCAATTTACAAAGGTGATCTTATGCATACCATTATTGCTTCTAGAGCTAATTTGGATTTGTTCTCTGTTGGGAACAATGGTACCACAAAAGGTTCTTATCTTGTCTTTTGGCAGTTTATAGGCAAAACAGGGATTGTGGATTACAAAAACTATGATGAGATGAAGTATGTTGTAAGTACAAGATCAGATGCTTACAGCTCTAAGCCATTAGCAGAAACGTCAGATGAAGACCTTATGTAAGCTTTTTGAGACTGGTGTTTCAGAATCTGGAATGCGATGTGTCATATAAGATGAGATAATTTCCTTTTCCAGTGAAGTCGTAGTGCCGAATACTCTTGGTTTATTGATATGTTGTAGATAGGTAAAAAATGATAATAACTCACATGTATAATATCCTAAAATATCTCTTACTAGACCTAGAATGACTCGTGGTATGGATGAGATTATGTAGGCGATGAAGTTGATGCTCAATTAGCCTCGAGGAGGTAAACATTGATGGAGCTAGTTCAGATGGAATGCCAACTCCAAGGTACTATATTTTTAAAGTATGGTGGTGCATCCTTTGGTGGCACTACTTAGCTTGTGTGCATTATCGCTGAAGTATGTGCAACACTCATTTAACTTTCAGCTTTAGGTTTTTCGTACCTTGTCCTTAATACTGTATGTATCCTCACCTAGATCACTTCATTTTGTCATTTTCCAGCCGGGGATGGTTACAACTGATTTTCTTATGTCTGGGGCCATGATGAAGCAGGTCGAATACAAAACTTTCTCCACTTTATCTTTCTCAGAGGATCTTAATCTTGAGACTGACCCATATCCTCTTTGCAGGATAAGTTTTTCAGTAACATCCTGGCAGAACCAGCTGAAGTGGTAGGATTTTAGCACCACCTCTCTAAACAATATTGAAGTTAATATGTCAAAATGTGTTCATAACTAGGTTTTGTCCTTAATATCTTTTTGGTTCGTCTTTCTAGAATGCAGTGTACATACCATAAGATACCACAGTTGATACTTAAATCATACACTAGTCATCCATTCAAATTCTGATACTTGGATGTTGTATGCATTTATTTCATTTTGTTGGCTTAGGGATAACATATACACAAGTTTGTCGGATAGTCTGGTGGTGGACGGCACTAGGCACTTGTCACCTTTAAATTTCTCATTTTTCTCTTAAAAATCATTCATGACTTCACCTTTATACAAACTAGCAAACATATGTCTCTCTTTCTGTATGTATGTGATCATAAGTGGAAGTAATTTCTGTTATGTTCTTTATTGGTCTCCTGCAGGTTACAGAATGTTCTGTTCCCAACATCAGATCCATCCCTATCTACGAAGTCCACTTACATTCGTTTCCTCACTGGGTTGAAAGCATACTCCCAGATATCTCAGTTAAGCACGCTTCGTGTTGTTATATTTGTTTGACTACAACACCAGCTTATGCAGTTTTTCTTATATTTCAATACTTGTTGGTTATTATGTAAAGGTTGGATGTTGGAGATGGCAAAGAAGCAAGTCTCAAAAAGGTGCCCAAGGAGCACACTTCAACATCAGTGCATCGAATATCTTGGACCGGTAAGTTTTTCGCTGCCATTTGACATGAAATTAAATTCACATAGTTGGCCTTCTGTTGGAGTCTACATTGTAATCGTATTTCCCACAGGTTTATGATCGAAGACCTGGTCGTTTAGGACATGTACCTGATCATCATGTACAACATAATACACATATCTGTAGAGTTTTTTCCTTGTGTGCGGTCTTCAACTTCAATTACTGAATTCTTTATGATATAACTTAATTCTTTTGAAGATAACCTGCACTTACATTCTATGAAGATAACCTGCACTCACTTCATAACTCATAAGCACTGCACAGCTTCACAACTCAGACACTCAATCCATGTCATGCTATTAAGTTGGAAAAAAGATGCCAGCACTTGTAGTTATTTTTTGATCTGTTGTTGGTAGTTTTTGTTTGATGTTGGTATTGAATTAATTTTCCCTCCGTGCTATTCCGGGGAGAGTTTATTTCTAATGGGATGCCTCTGGTTCTTTGTTGGCTTCTTCCTCCGACGATGGAATATTGCAGTAGAAGCTGCAGTTAAATTTTTTGAATGTCTACAATCAATATTCGTCAATGGAAGTTAGATATTGAATCAGGTAACATAATCTGGCATTTCATTTTAGATCGTCAATGGCTACAATCAACAATTACAACTATTCCCTATTTTCTACACTTAATTCTTTCCAAGGAAAATGGCACCCAGAACAAGCTTCAACTTTACGTGGGTTTCTAATTTTTTCATGTTTTTGTAATTTTCAGTTTTTCGAATAACATAAGATGATGCTTGTCCTACTCCTACCAGTGATGAAAAGCAGTCTGTTAAGTTCCGGCTTTGCATTCGATGAGCTTGGTCTTCTAAAATGGATTCAGGTTAAATTTTGTATCAATATGTTGTCATCTTTGTGTGATTATTATTTGGGTCATGATAAACTAGGACCACTATCCATGTATAAATCTCAAGATAGAACATTGTACGCCTCTAACTGTGATACTAGAAGTTCACATTGTGAATCTTTTTTTGTATATAAAACTCTTTGATGAATCTATGGGTTATTAGATTGCATAATTACAACTGACGAATCAATTATAATGGAATATTGAATGTGAGGAATCGAATCAGGGTATTACAGGATAAATTGGGGGAATCGATTTTGACTAGGTCAACGAAGACTAGACCTTTTTGTTGTTGCAAAAGTTTAGCAACAGCAGAAATGTGTTGCTAAATATGAACCAGAACAACTACATCATGTTCTACTAAAATATATCCCGGTATAACTCTAAAATTAGCAACAGGATAGCAACAGTTCACTTCTGTTTCTATAATTTAATTTAGCAACAGAGCTAGAGCTGTTGCGAAAATCTGCGACAGGGTGTTTAGCAACGGCAAAAATCTGTTGCAAGCCCAGTCAGCAACAGATATAAGCTGTTGCTAAACGTTAAATTTGGTGTAGTGTTCCTACTATTATTAATGAGAATGACTCTGCTGATAGTTTTTCTAGAGTACCAACAGACAAAGAAATTCTTGATACTATCAAAAATATGTCTGCTTGGAGTTCTCCAGGGCCTGATGGCTTTCAAGTAGGATTCTGCCAATCAAATTGGAGTATTGCAGGTGAAACTATTGTGCAAGCTGTTCAAAGTTTTTTCTTTTCAGGACATATGCCTAGAGATTTTAATAAGACTTATCTTTCTTTGATACCTAAAGGCGACACAACTAAGTATGCAGTAGACTTTAGGCCAATTGGTTTGTGTAATACAGTTTACAAAATTATTTCTAAGATCATTGCTAATAGAATCAAGCCTCATCTTAAGCATATTATTTCTCCTTTCCAAGTAGCTTTTGTGCTAGGTAGAATTATCCATGATAATATCATTATATCTCATGAGATGCTACATACAATGAAACATAAGGAGGGTCATAGTGGTACTATGGCTTTAAAGCTTGATCTTTCTAAGGCTTTTGACAGGCTTGAATGGCCTTTTCTTTTAGGAATGCTTAGAAAATTGGTTTCCCTGAAAAGTTTTGTAAACTTATTGAGAAATGTATTAGTACTACTAAGATTTCCATTCTTCTTAATGGTTCTCCTACAAAAGAGTTTTGTCCTAGTAGAGGATTAAGACAAGGGGATCCTTTATCCCTTTATCTTTTCATTATAGCCATGGAATATCTTTCTAGATTGCTTATGAATGCTGCTATTAATCATGTGATCTCAGGAGTTAAAGCTGCTAGAAATGCACCAGGTATAACTCACCTCTTATTTGCAGATGATATTCTCATCTTCACTAAGGCAGATATGCATAATGTAGCAGGTATTTTGGATGTGCTTGAAGCTTTTGGTATGTACTCTGGTCAAATGCTCAATTTTGATAAATCAAGTGTCTATTTTAGTAAGAATATAAGTCATGATAACAAAATAGTTCTTGCTAATGCTCTTAGAATGATTCAGATAAGTATTTAGGGGTCACTTTGTTAATGGGAAGGGACAAAACTAAAGCTTTTAAGCCTATTCTTCAGTCTTTTGGCTCTAGACTCAAAAGCTGGAAAGGTAAAACTATGAATTGCTCTCGCTAGAACAACAATGGTTAAACATGTGCTTAATACTCTCCCTTCACACCAAATGGGTAGTTTTATAATTCCTAAAACCATGATATCTCAAATGGATACTTTACAAAGACAATTTTGGTGGGGGAAAGAAAAAGGTCTTTTCTTTATTGGTTGGAATAAGCTTATGATTCCTAAAGCTTTAGGAGGTTTGGGGTTTAGGAATTTAGAACATTTAATTTAATACTGCTCTCCTAGATAAAGTAGCTTGGAAAGCATGTAATGATGAAGATTCTCTATGTTTTAAAATTCTTAAAGCTAAGTATGCAAAAAATGATAGCTTTCTGCATTTAGACAAACTTCAGGATGACTGCTCTTGGTTATGGAGAAGTATCTATTCTGGATTAGAGATCATTAAACAACACACAATTTGGGCAGTTAGATGTGGTACTAAAATTAGCATTTGGCTAGATTGTTGGGTTATAGGTCTTGATAGCCCACCTGTTCCTATTGTAGGATCATCTAGTTATAGTAATTTTAACTTAGTCTGTGATCTGTTTTTGCCTGGTACCAGAGAATGGAATATAGATACTATTAATATTGTATTTTCCCAAGATTGTGTTGATCTTATTCTTAATACGCAGATTCCAAATACTGGAGAAGATTTTATTATCTGGAAACCTGACAGAAAAGGAAAATTTTCTGTCAAAAGTGCATATAATACTATTTGCTCTGATGATGTAAACATTATTGTTGCCTTAGATACTACTCCCAGAGAGGTTTGGTCTCACCTTTGGCACTGTAAGGTCCCTCATAGATTCAGCTTTTTATCTGGAAGTGTATTAAAGACATTATCCCTGTAAGAGCTAAAATTGCAATCTATAAACCAGTAATTCTTAAGGAGTGTTTTCTTTGTAACTGCGGTATAGAAACCATGAATCACCTGTTCTTTGAATGCTCTTTTGCTAGAACTATGTGGTTAGCTATGAATATCAACATTGATGCTATTACAGATAATTATGTTTCTGTTCAAGCTTGGTTAATCTCTTGGTTTACCAGAACTGGTAATACAGATACAATTTTATGCTTGAGTGATACCAATTATGTTTATAGACTTATGTGTACTATGTGGTTTATTTGGAAAGATAGACGCTCTCTTGTTTTTCAGGGTATAAAGCCTAATGTACAGAGTTCTAGTACTAGAATTATTAATCTTATAAAGCAATGTACTGTCTGTTTGATTACTAATACTGGTACCAGAAATATCTTGTAGGCTCAAGCATGGATTCCACATGACAAGGATTTTTTCAAAATTAATTTAGATGGTTCTTATATACCTGCAATAAAAAAGAAAGGAAGTGTTGGAAATAATTCGTGATTCTGCAGGTAACTGTCTAGGAGCTAAAGAAATCAAATTCGAAGAGGAAGTAAAAGAAGAATATGGGGTAGAATAATTTGAGTGTAAAGCCTTGGAAATTGCAGTGGATTGGCTAGAGGAAATGCAGTTAGACAGAGCTATTTTTGAGATGGATTGTGAGAATGTGATCAAGTCTGTAATGGAGCAACAGTCACAGGTTCATTGGTTCAACTCAAGCATAGTTGAAAGAGTTAAATCTAAGAGTAATAGTAGTAGTAAACTTTGGTTTTTTAAATCTATTCATAGGCTTGGTAATAATGTAGCTCACTCTTTAGCTCGTAAAGCAAGAGATGAGGAGGCAGATTTTTGTTATATGTCAAACTATCCAGCTTTTATTTCACAATTGTTAAAGGATGATTACTGTTGCTATGCAGCTTAATTAATAAATTTTATTTAGTATAAAAAAAAAAGGATAATTTTTTTTTTAAGCATTTTGAGTGGTTGTTGGTTGAATAAAGCAGTCACTACCCAATATGGGCAGAGAGAGAATATTGAATGGAGCAGGGATTAGGGGTGCACATACCCACCCTTACCCGCCATTTCTACCCTACCCTCTACAGTTTTACCCATATCCTATCCTACCCGCCGTTTGATGGGTAGGGTAACGGATAAAGATTTTTTACCCGCTGTCAAACGGGTAGGGTGACGGGTGAAGCTCGAAATTAACCTACCCTACCCGCCTACCCGCCTAATTTTTCTTACCCGTCATTCAGCGGGTAGGGTGGCGAAATAGGCCATATCCTACCCACCCTACCCGTTGTGAAATAAGATAGAAAGTTTTCTTTTTAAAAAGTTTTATAAGCCATGTATCGGATTCATTTTATTGTCTTATTTTTTCATTTCTTTGAGGTCTTGGCCTAGTCCTCTTCCTTTTGTTCCGCTTGCCTTTTAATAAAGGAAGTGATACACTCACTGCGGGTTAGATCCCGCGATGTGTACCCGAGCGAGAGTGAATGGGGTGGTCCCCACTGATCCAGCGGTTTTAGTAGGGGTGGGTTTAGTGTAGGTCTAATTTCCTCTATCTTATTCTAATTTACAACCCACAGTAATATAAATCATTTCCGTTTTAATAAATGCTCTGGTAGTTTTGGCGGAAAATAAAATAAAATCCATACGCTACTTTGGTTCTTCAGTAGGATTTTTTTGGATTTTCATTCCTTACATTTTTGCATTTGATATGGTAATTAGGTCAGGAGAACAATTTAATCAAGAGCGTGTCATGTTTCTGATATTAACAGAATTCCCTTTTCGATTTGTGGATTCATGAATTCATTTACCTGGCGTAATTAGGGGCGACCCGGAAAGAATTAGGGACGACATAATAAGACAAAATAGGTTGAAAATACTTATATATCCCTTCATAATCGATAGTTTAGTTGTTTTTTTTTTTGTCTACCTATTGTGACTATGTTCTTCTCTTCTTTGAGAAATCCAAAATTCCATTGGTTTTGAAAAATTTGAACTTGGGGCTACTACCACAATCGGTAGATAAATAACACCACGATAGATAATAAACATCACGAAACTACTGATTGTGCAAATAGAGAAATTCAAAATTCCATTGGTTTTTGAAAATTTCGAATTTGGAGCAACTACCTCAATCGGTAGGTAGATAAAAGGACATCACGAGACTACCGATTGTACAATCGGTAGATAATAAATATCACGAAAATACCGATTATGCAAATAGAGAATTTAAAAATTCCATTGGTTTTGAAATTTCGAATTTGGGGCAACTACCACAATCGGTAGATAAAAGAACATCACGATACTACCGATTTTACAATCGGTAAATAATAAACATCACGAGTCTACCGATTGTGAAAATAGAGAAACTCGAAATTCCATTGGTTTTTGAAAATTTCGAATTTGGGGCAACTACCACAATCGGTAGATAAAAGAACATCACGAGACTACCAATTGTACAATCTGTAGATAATAAACATCACGAAACTACCGATTGTGCAAATAGAGAAATTCAAATTTCCATAGGTTTTTGAAAAATTTGAATTTGGGCCTACTACCATAATCGGTAGAAAATTAACATCACGAAATTAACATTTTAACTACCGATTATAATTTTCGTAACACAAACCAACATACATTAATATAAACTACCAATTGTAGTATGGGTACATTATTTATATGTCCCTACTTTTATAACCCAACAAATATATCATTTCCCAAAATAAATATATCCCTACCAATTTTAGGAATTAAAATCCGGAATTATTAGATTACTAAACTGTCCCCAATATAAATTTCACGTTACACCAAAACCGACACATTAAAACTCATTTGGTTACAGTCTTCTCTCTCTCTTTCTCTCTCTCTCGTTTACAGCAGTTGCATTTAGTTCGGCCATTTTCGAAATCGGACAGTTATCTTCTACACAGAAAACTGAAAATCAACGAGATAATCAATCGACTAGCCGTTACAGAGAATTAATCCACTAGCCGTTGCCGTTGAAACTGAAAATCAAACAGATAATTTCGTTTCTTCTCTCTCTGGTAACAACCACGATCTGAAAAAACTGAAAAATAAACTGAAAATCAACCATATAAATTAGGTTTCATCACAAAACCTAATCGAGTTTCACTTTCGTTTCATCATCAGAAACCTAATTGAACGATTGGAAGATTGCAAAAATTGAACAGGTAAAACCTAATTTTGATGTCATATTTAATTGATGCATGTATCTTTTAGTCTTGATTTTGATAATGTAATAGTTATATGTTTGTATTTGGTTGATTTTCACACTGCAATTTACTGATTAGGTTTGATTTTGGTCTTGTTTAGTTATTTTTTAGTTTTGGTTAGTGTTCTTGGGATATTTGTGTTAAGAAATGATATCTCGTCAAATCTGCGTAGGTTATATATACTAATCATGTTGAAAATTGATATTTCTCTTCAAACTTTAAGTATTGTTTTGCTCAGATGCAAATTCGATCTACTGTTGATAAGTATTAATGGGTGAAAATGTGATTCTGAAGGAGTTTTAGATATTTTTGTATAAACAATTGTACTTGATCCAAATAAAAATTGGATAAACAATAGCAGTTGATCCAAATAAAAAAAAGGATAAACAATACAAGTTGATCCATTGTATGAAAATTTGTTCTCTTACCGTAATGGGTGAAAATGTGTTTCGAAGGATTTTTAAATATTTTTTTATCAACAACAGTAGTTTATCCAAAAAAATTGGATCAACAGTAGAAGTTGATCCAATGTAGGGGATAAACAACAGCAGTTGATCCAAGTAAAAATAAGATAAACCATAAAAGTTGATCCATTGTATGCAAAGTTGTTCAACTGTTATGTGTTTCTGAAGGAATTTTAGATATCTTTGCAAATGAAATGGAATTGGATCAACAGTAGAAGTTGATCCAATGTAAGGGATAAACAACAGCAGTTGATCCAAGTAAAAAATAGGATAAACAAAAGTAGTTGATCCATAAAAAAGATTTTTTTGATGGTTATGTTTTCTACTATGAAAATATGAATGCTAACTATAATAAGTGTTGAACTCAGGTTGAAGACATAATGCATGAAGATCACCAAGGATAAAGAAGAAGCAAGATGAAAAGGGCACGCAAGAGATTGAGAAAGCTACTTAACCAAAAAAGAAATGTGAAGAACAATAAGATAATTGAAGAAGAGGCAACAAGAAAGAGGAAGAACAAGAGTGCAAATGAAGAAACACAAAGAAAGGTGAAACACAAGAAAATAGTTCGGGAAGAACTGAGAAAAGTCGGAATCGAATCCGAAGAAGAAGGACAAGAAGAATCGATGATGATGATGAAGAGTTGGAAGAAGAGGAAAAAGAAGCTAAAAAGGGCAAACCAATGAAAGTCATCAAAGGAAATGCAAAGAACAAGAAATAGACAACAAGAAAGAGGAAGATAGCATTTGGGAATAAAGAAGCACAACAAAAGTTAAAGGTGAAACTCAGGAAGATAGCTGAGGAAAAATCTGAATCAGAATCCGAAGAAGAAGCGCAAGGAGAATCAGATGAAGATGACAAAGAGTCGGAAGAAGAGAAAAAACAAGCAAAAAATAGCAAACCGAAGAAAGTCCTCAAAGGTAAAAACATACATTGTGATATTTGTGATGGTATTCTTACTACGTTACTTAAAAAAAAAATGAAAATGACTGAGTTTCATGTATGCAGGCAGGTCAAAGGCGAAAGAAATCAAACTCAAAGAAGAACAACAACAAAAGCTGAAACAAAAGAAGAAAGTTGAGGAAAGAACAGGAACAATCGAATCCAAGAAGAAGGACAAGAAGAATCAGATGAAGATGATCGAGAATTGTAAGAAGAGAAACAAATTGTAATATATGAAAAAGAAGCGAGAAAAGGGCAAACTGAAGAAAG